>BSBN01001583.1:3735000-4205000 GCA_027924645.1 Cunninghamia lanceolata | reverse complement strand
AGATGGAGGTTACTCAAGGGTTACCCATGCCAAATGGGCCCCTGGACCCATGGGGTATAACCCAGGGTCAACTTTAACCCATCCAGGACACCCATGGTCAAGGTAAAGCACATGAAAAGGCTTCAAAGATTTAAATAAAATAAAGAAATTCAAATTCAAACTTTTTACAACACAAATCATAAAATATTGTTACAAGAGAGTAACCAAACCCACTCGACCATACGAAAGACCACATTACAACATCACATCAAACACAGAAAGATCTTGGTTCCTCGTGGAACCAGATCGGCTTAACAGGGAATAACAATAACAAGGTGCGGAATGATCTCCGAAATCTGTGGTTCGATTAGTAAACCCTGCACACTAAATTACAAGATCAGTATCCACATATAATCATCATAGCCGAAGCAACTTAAAAACATGCATTATCATGACATAGTTCTAATTAACATAAATGAAATCATATTACAATTTTCCATCATCACCTAATTAACTTTTCTGAAATGTAAACTTATCCAAACATCACCCAATTAGTTTTTCTGAAATCATAATAAAGTTTAATAATTTGACAATTTCCGGGAACTGATATCCCACAAATATAAAAAGTAACAATAACAGTAATGTAAATAGTCATAACAACAAAAGTAAAAAGGGCGGTCCTCACAAAAACAATAAGGAAATGATCACAAATAGATTGGCAAGTGAGGGAGAAGGGATAGGAATGGTAAATTTGGCTATGAGGGAAATGGAGGGAGTTTTTAGAATTGGTGTTTGGGTATGGTGATGAAAATTGGCTCCTAATTGTTATCTAATAGGGGAATACAATAATTGTTATGATAAATGGAAGAGGGTAAGGAAAAATTAAAAGAATGCATGACTTGATGGCTTAAAGGGACTTACACAATCCTAGATATTCGACCTTCAACATACTTCCATTTCGCTATGATGGAGATACTACAATTCAAAGAGAGATACAAAGTTTTCCAAATGCAAGAGTGTGTTATAAGTGTTGGAGAGAGAAAGGGTTTTAAGAAACTCCACTAATTTTTCAAGAAAATAACCATTGAAAATGCAACATATTTAGGGCATGAAGAGGTGGAAAACATCACCTTTTGAAATCTGACTATAGACACTAATATTTGGGGTTGTAGATGTCTAAACACTAGGGCCCATGGGCACAAGTGTCTTCACACCTTGAAGGTTTTAGGTTTCTAGGGTTAGTAAGGGAGAGGTTTGTAAGGCTAGTGATCTAGGAGGATTCACTAAGCAAGCTACCTATGGTAACCTTTAGGCCATCTTCATGGCTTGTAATAACTATAGGGCTACTTATTAGGTATATAGCACATCAAAGCACCTCCTATATGCTCTAAGGAACACAAAGGTCTATATCCACTCTCCAAAAAATACCACACACGTTGGAGTAGTAGTGTGACACAATTTATAGAGAAATAAACACTTCATCAAACATGCCTTAACCAATTAGCTTTCTATTTCTATTACAACTCTAATAGCACTGTCCATTTCACACATTTTCTCACCACATCATATAGAGCATCATTCTGAAACTTTTAGGTAAAATGCTTCATGTGGAAACTGTTAGAGTGTTGGGTTTATCCTAACCCACACCTAGGCTTAAGTCACACTTAGTGGCTAGGTCTAACTTAACATTGACATTAAAGGTTAAGTTCACTTTTGAGGCTAGTCACTTTTTTGTCTCACTGCATGTGCTCACATGAGGTTAGTCATTTTGACACTTCACCTTATCAAAGGTTGGAGATATTCTCTCCTCACCTTATGGGTGGTTGGAGACATTTGTCCATCACCCTCCACTTGTGCACACGTGTTTATCACATAGAGGGTTAGTCATAGTTGGTTCTCTCCTTCTCACCTCCATCTCCTTGCCTACATAAGCAAGGCTCTTTGTACATTTTCATAAACTCTTGATTATACATTTTGGCTTTTATGTGCTTACTTTGCGGAAGTTCATCTTAATTCTTGCTTCATGATCTTGGCTAATTCCAACATGGTATCAGAGCCATGCAAGTGAAACACTTCTCTTTTTTTAGCAATTTATGCATCTAGCCACTTCAAGAATTCAAATTTTTAGTGTTTTCTTTGCAATTAGATGCTTGTACTAAAATCAATTTTGTACAAAAAAGTTGTAAAAAATTGAAAAAAATTAGCAAAGGGCCTTTCAACCCTCTGCTCATCTGTTGGAATTTATTAATCTTTGTTAGCATATTCAATTCCCCTGCCCCCAGGTCAGACTTGAGGATTTCCAAATCTATCCCCAGCACCGTTGCACCTGCCAGCATTAAATTTGGTAGGTTATTTTGAATTTGAACGGAGAGTTTGAGCACCCATTTCTAGGCATGAATGATTGAGACAAATAGGAGGGAAATGCAGTTGATTGGTAGAAAGAGAGTGATAACCTGCAGCAGCAGAAGAGAGAGTTAGAGAGAAAAAGACAGAGAGAAGAGAACCTTCAGATAACATAGGTTAGGGAATGTTCCAATAGAGAACAACAAGAATATAGCAGAAAGAATAGAAGAAGAATATTATAGCAGTAAGAAGGGAATGTACAATAGTATAGTGAAGGTATGGCAACTCTAGTAACTGGGGTAAAACAAAAAAATAGAGTAGCAGCTCTGCCATTAAATGTGTATGAAGTTTTGAATGTAATTTTGAAGGGAAAAGATATAATATATATTGTTGTTTGTTTTGTGTATTTTCTCCTTTTATGTGCCTGTGTTCTTGTTGTCCATACATTGTTGTAGCACTATTTTTCTGGACAGCCATCTAACCTCCCCTGCCTACCAACAAGTGGTATTAGAGCTGAGAGGAACCTCCTGCAACAATATAATAAAAAATGCATGAAATAACAGAAATAGCAAAACACAGAAGGAATTTATTGATCGCAGGCCACTTCGAGGGGGCAACCTCCTTTGAGAAAGTTCAATACAATAAACTCGTGGATGCCTTCATTGGCCTCAACACGTACTTATATACTAATTCTAATCTAAACAACTATTACTCCCCATGAATGTGGGATAATACAATATACTCATAGGATGACTTACAAAGCATATGCGTCCAACAGCAATATACTAACAAAGTAAAGAGAAGGGTTAAACACGGGTTCCTAACATCCCCTCCCTCTTAGAAAAGATTTGTCCTCAAAGCTTAAGATGTGGAAATTGTTGTTGAATCTCAAGGAGTGGTTCCCACGCAGCATTCTCTAGTTACATTCCATGCCACTGAATTAATACCTCTGTGATGGATCGAGAGCGAAGCTGACGAGTGTGTTTATCGAGGATTGCCTCCGGCTCCAAAATGATGGATCCTTTGTTATCTAGTTCTGGTAAAACAATTTGTGCTTTGATGTTGGTGCCAAGAACTTTCTTTAGACAAGAGACATGAAATACTAGATGAACGCGAGGAGGAAACTCCAATTTATAAGCAACTGACCCAATCTTCTAAAGAACCTTATATGGCCCATAGAACTTTGGAGCTAGCTTATGATGCCCTTTGAGTTTTAGGGAGGATTGCTTGTATGGCCGTAGATGAAGAAAAACCATATCTTGGATTGCTTGTTGGAGCTTGAAAAGTGCGCTCAGAACAGTGTTGATCAGCTTGTTGTTTCATTCGATTTCTTGCCATGTGAAGATTGTCCTGCAAAATGTGAAGAATCTAATCTCAGGTTTGGAGAACCGTGTCAATTGGCTAAACTAGTGAACTACTGGGGGAATATGGAAGGAGCACTGGCGGTGCTTGACCATAGACTGCTTCATATGGAGTCATTTTAGATGCAGTGTGGTAGGAGGTATTGTACCACCATTCAGCGAGAGGAATCCACTTTGTCCACTGATGCTGTTGTTCTAACTTGAAGCAACAAAGATAAGTTTTGAAACATTTGTTGATAACTTCAGTCTTGATGCAGAAATGATTTCCTAATAGGTATGGCCGCCACTTCTATACTACATGCAAAATAGCCATCATTTCCTTCTCATATGTAGAGAGTACTAAATTCTTACTTGAAAGGGATTTGCTAGTGAATGCATGGGATATTCATCTTGAAGGAGAACAACACCAAGTCCATTACCATAAGCATCACTCTCAATAGTGAAGGTCTTGGAAAAATCTTGCATAGCTGAAATAGGTGTAGTACACATAGCTTGTTTCAGTTTTTCAAATGCACACTCAGCAACATGTGTCCATGTAAAAGAATCCTTTTTCAACAGAGTTGTTAATGGAGTTGCAATCTTCCCGTAATCCTCGACAAACTTACAATAGTAGCCAGTCGGTCCCCAAAAACCACGAAGGCTCTTGAGTGTCTGAGGATGCGGCCAATTTTTCATGGCATCTATTTTGGCAGGATCCACTCGAACCCCTTAGGCTGAAACAATATGCCCGAGATACTCCACGTCCTCCTGCCCAAAAACACATTTAGACTATTTTGCACAAAGATGATGATCAGAGAGAAGTTGCAATACAAGATCCAGATGCTGGAGATGCTCAACTCATGTTTTACTATAGATGAGGATATCATCAAAGAAGACCAGAATGAATTTCCACAAGTAGGGCCAAAATATTTTATTCATCAATGTCTGGAATATGGAAGGAGCATTAGTGAGGCCAAAGGGCATGACCAAAACTCATAGTGGCCATCATGCATGCAAAAATCCATTTTGGGGATATCATCCTCATGAACCCAAATTTGGTGATACCCAGAACGAAGATCCAACTTGGAGAAAAAATCAACGCCATGAAGCTCATCGACAATAGGAATCAAAAACTTATCCTTGATTGTGATGTGATTAAGTGCTCGGAAGTCAATGTAGAGGTGCCATGACCCATCTTTTTTCTAGACAAGAAGTACTAGTGAAGAAAAGGAACTGGTACTAGGGTGAATAATACCCTGCTTCAGTAAGTCTCGAACAAGCATCTCAATCTCTGTCTTTTGGTGAAATGGGTAGCATTAGGGCCTAATGTTGGGAGGAACGCTTCCAAGAAGGACTTGAATATGATGGTCCTCTGGTCATGATGGTGGCAATCCCACTAGTTTAGCAAAGACACATGCATATCTATCCAAAATTTGTTGTAGATCCGAAGGAGTAGTGGAGACCGCTGATGGTTGCATCTAAATGGAATGGAGTTGAGCGATGACACCATGTGAATTCTTCTTAAGGAGATTTACCATGCGATGTGAACTGATGATGCTGAGAGACCCTGGTTGTAAGCCCTTCAATGTGTGTTTTTTCCCATTGTCTAAAAACTGCATCCAAAGTTTAGCAAAATCCCATAAGATGGGTCCAAGTGTGCGTAACCATTGAGCGCCCAAAACCACATCACATCCACCTAAGGGCAAGGCAAACATGTCAGAGAGCAGGTTATAATCTCTAATAGAGATACGCACATTGCGACACTTCTGTTTGCAAGGTAATGTGCCCACATTGGCAATCATGACTTCAAAGCTGGAGTAAGGATGGATAAAACAATCAGCCTGTTTGACGATCTGAGGATCAATGAAATTATGAGTGCTACCAGAATCAATGAGTATTGTAAGAGGGAGCTTCTTGAAGTAACCCTTGAACCACATGGTTTGTGGGGTGGTGACTCCTGCTAAAGCGTGGAGAGAGATCTCTGGGTGGTCATCCTAAGAATGAGGGTCAACAGGTGGCTACTGAATGTCAACATGATCATCTACAGTATCCTAAGCATCTTCATAAACTTCAGTTGCAGGCGGAGAATCCACATCCAAGAGATAGAGCTTTTTCTCAACACATCTATGTCCCTAAGTGAATTTCTCATCACAATTATAACAAAGCCCTTTTTCTCTACGTGCCCACATCTCTGCTTCAAACAAATGCTTGATAGGAGTTGTTCTAGGGGCTAGCGTGATTGGAGGTCTTTGGGAAACCATATTTCTGAATGGAACAAAAGTGGATTTGGAGCGTTGTTGAGCTGTGATCTTGTCCTCTGCCAACTTAGCCAACCCTAGGGCTTCCATCATTGTGCTGGGACGGAACATTTTAACCTCAGATTGGATTGCATCCTTCAGATGACTGACAAAACAACTTGTGAAGAATTCATTAGACAATCCCTCTTTGTGATTGACCAATTTCTCAAATTATGTCTGATATTCTCTCACAGTGCCAGTTTGGCGAAGTTTAGTGAGTGCTCCTGTGAAGTCATCAAAAGCACTAGGGCCAAATCATTGCAAAATGAGTTTGCAAAAATCTGTCCATTTTGGCTCTTCATGAGCCTTGATGTACCAATAGAACCATCGAAGTGCTTCATGTTCCAAATGTAAGGATGCAAGTGGGACTTTGTTGACATCAAAAGTATTATGCAGACTGAAATATTGTTCTGCCTGATATATCCATCTAGTCGGATCATCACCATTAAAGTGAGGAAAATCAAGCTTCGGCCCACGAAAATTGCTGGAAGAAGAGAACACACTGTCTGCAGAAGACTCTGGATGCCGTCTATTGTTCATGGCAGAATGCTAAAGATTGAGGCTGAGAATTTTTTCATCCAGATCTTGGAGTTTGGTCTTGAGGGCTGCAAGTTCATCCTCCATGTTTTTTGCTCCTACGCAGGTGACAACCATAACCAGGAGTTTTTGTTTTTAGGAATGGGTAGAAAAACAAAAACAAAAGCTTTATTAGTAAAGGAAAATTTGGATTTGGGAAAAACTTTGATGGGTAATTGGGGTTTGACTAGGTTTTGGACACTTTCTAAGGGACAGGGAAGCAAAAAATGCGAAGTTCAGAAGTGGGGTGAAAGAATGCGAAAATTTGTCGAAGAGAGACAAAGCAGCAGAAATAGGAAATGAACACTGTGGCAAAATTTGAAGGTGATTGGTTGAGAATCGAAGAAGTTATGGCAAACCCTAAAAATAGACAAAAGTGAGATTTCTGGCTTTGATAAGTGGAATTTGGGATAGGGTCCTCAAGGAAGGAAATATGCAGAATGGAATTTCAGGGGTTCTAGTGAATTTTCAAAGAAAACAGAGCTAAGGCAAGGATGATATGGTGAAAAACCATATTTTTTTTTTGGAAACAATCTGCAACGGCTCTGGACAGATGCAATTTGTGATTTTTTAGCTGTGAATAGATATGGGCCCCATGTATGTTCAGCTTCCTAAAGGTTCAGGGGATTCACTCAGCTACCAATGCTATCTAACGGCTTGCGTATTGGGGCAGTACCCCTTACTCCATGGCTCAGGTAAAATTGATAACCGATTTGCCACAAACAACAACTCTTGGTTTACCTCACGGATGGGAACTAGTCAATCAAGTAGGGGCCGTTGCCCTTTTCACTGGTAGGTCCTCTCAATGGGCCAGCTACTTCAGGGTTCTTGTGTTACTCACAATGAGTTTTAGGGCTATGCCGAGGCACTTCCCACAGTTAAGTGGATAGGGATTATTCCCTGATTCAAACCTACAATTGAAATGAATAATACAGATGCAAAGAAAAAAGAACTACTACAATAATCACAGCGCCTAGAGGCCACTACGAAAAAAAATTCAGTAGAAATTCCACCCAGCGAGCCCAAGAAAGCGCTTTGATACCAGATGAGAGGAACCTCCTGCAACAATATAATGAAAAATGCAGGAAATAACAGAAATAGTAGAACACAGAAGGAATTTATTGATCGCAGGCCACTTCAAGGGGGCAACCTCCTTTGAGCAAGCTCAATACAATAAACTCATGGATGCCTTCATTGACCTCAACACATACTTATATACTAAGTCTAATCTAAACAACTATTACTCCCCATGAATGTGGGATAATACAATATATTCACAGGATGACTTACAAAGCATATGCATCCAACAACAATATACTAACAAAGTAAAGCAAAGGGTTAAACACGGGTTCCTAACAAGAGCCCTATTTTTCTGAGTAGTTAGAAATTTTTTGTGGGTGTTTTATATAAGCCCTAGTTTGGCTAGGCATTATCAGTCTTCTCATATTT
Organism: Cunninghamia lanceolata; assembly: GCA_027924645.1. Classification (NCBI taxonomy): domain Eukaryota; kingdom Viridiplantae; phylum Streptophyta; class Pinopsida; order Cupressales; family Cupressaceae; genus Cunninghamia; species Cunninghamia lanceolata. Next base: position 4,197,016 of record BSBN01001583.1, on the reverse strand, counting down.
GAGAAGCATGGTAGGTGGGGATAGCAAAGGATGGCAGCAGCCACTGAATCTTGATGGACAAAATTATGATATCTGGGCTAAGAAGATGAAGACAATACTGGTTGCTAATGACCTATGGGAGTTGTTCATCAATGGGTTCACAAACACCACAAACCCAACATCCTATGAAACCCTAACTAATGCTCAAAGAAACCAGTTCAAGGAAACAAGAATGAAGGATGCAAAAGCCCTCAGTCTAATTGAGGCAGCCTTGATAGAGGCTATTTTCCCCTGCATTGCAGCAGTAAACTACTCAAAACAGGCATGGGAAATATTGCAGAACAGCTATAAGGGAATTGACAAGGTGAGATCAGTGAAACTCTAGCTGTTTAGGAGAGATTTTGAGACCATATAGATGAAGGAGAGTGAGTATATTTTAGACTTTCACACTAGGGTTTCTACCATGATAAATCAACCAAGGATAAATGGAGAAACCATGGATGATCAAAGGATTGTTGAAAAAATCCTAAGGAGTCTACCTTCTATATTTGACCCTATTGTCATAACCATTGAAGAGACTAAGGACCTGTCCAAGATGACAGTGGATGAGTTGGTGGGTTCATTACAAAGCCATGAGTAGCAATTGAATAGATCCGATCCTTCCCTTGAGCAAGCCTTCAAGGCTCAAACCAATGCAAGAGGTAGGGGAAGAGAAATAAATAGCAGAGGTAGAGGTCAAAGAGGTAGAGGAAGAAGCAACTCCAGAAGAGGAGTTTCAAAAAACCAAGAAGAGGTAAGCAACTCACAGCCAAGCTATCAAGAAAAGAAGAAGAACAGTTCTAATCAGAGGTATGACAAAAGCAATGTTCAATGTTATTACTGTCATAAGTTTGGTCATTATGCTAGTGACTGTAGAAAGAAACAACATGATCATGGAGGCTAAAATGCTAATGTAGCAAATGAGAACAAGGCTAAAAATGAAAAATAGTCAAATGTATTTATTGTTTACAACCTTGCTGAGAGGAGTAGTGATGAAGTATGGTATCTAGACAATGGTTGTAGCAACCACATGGGTGGAAATAAAAACTTCTTTGCCTCCATAGATAGTAGCATACAGACTAAAATAAAAATGGGAAACAATGAGCAAGTTCCCATCATGGGAAAAGGTACAGTCAACATTCAGTCCAAGAATGGTGAAAGGAGGATGATCCAAGATGTTTATTATCCCCTTGGCATAAAACATAACCTATTGAGCATTGGACAAATGGTCCAAAATGGTTATAAAATCCTGATGGAAAATGGAGTGTACAATATTTGACAAAGGAGGCAGTGAGAAAGTGATTGCAGTAGTGCAGATGACAAGAAACAAAATGTTTCCTCTTAGCATACACATAGAGTCTCCGGTGCTATCTCTGGCATAGTTCCCAGCACTATCTCCGGCACTCACAGCAGTGGGACAACAAGGACAGTCATCAAAGACCCATCCAAATTGTGGAATTTGAGGTATGGGCACTTCAATTTTTCTAGTTTGAGTTTATTGTCCAATAAAGGCATGGTTAGAGGGCTACCAAACATTGTAGAGCTAGATGGAAAATGTGAAGCCTGCATTTTAGGAAAGCAACATAGACAACCCTTTCAATCAGGGTATTCTAGGAGAGTAAAAGCACCATTGGAGTTGGTGCACTCAGATTTGTGTGGTCCCATGAAAACCCACACCTTGGCTGGAAATACTTATTTTATGACATTCATAGATGATTACAGTAGAAAAATCTAGGTTTATTTTTTGAAGAACAAATCAGAAGCCTTCGAGAAATTCAAGTGGTTTAAGGCATCAGCTGAAAAGTAAAGTCGCCACTATATCAAAGCCCTAAGAACAGATAGAGGGGGAGAGTATATATCTAAGGAATTTCTAAATTTCTATAGGAATGAAGGCATAGAAAAGAAGTTTACAATTAGGTATACTCCACAACAAAATGGAGTAGTTGAAAGGAAAAATAGAACCATTCAAGAGATGGCAGCAAGCATGCTGAAAGCAAAAGGACTATCACATGATTTTTGGGGTGAAGTTATAGCAACAACAGTTTACCTATTGAATAGTTATCCTACAAAGGTTGTTCGTGATAGGATTCCACAAGAGGCATGGACAAACAAAAAAGGGAGTGTTGAACACCTAAGAATCTTCAGGTGTGTGGCATATGCATTTGTACCTAAAGAGAAGAGGCAGAAATTTGATGATAGAGGTGAAAAATGTATCTTCATAGGCTATAGTGAAGAGTCAAAAGCCTACAAACTGTATAATCCCATCACCAAAAATGTTGTGATCAACAGGGATGTTGATTTCATTGAGAATGAAGCATGGGATGGAATAGTGGACAGCACCATGGATATTTCAGTTACAATACCCCTTGAAGATGAAGAAGCTCCGGAGGAAAGCAACTCTGGAGGAACTACGGAGAGTAGCATCTCTGGGAGAAACTACCATAGAGCATTGGAGAACAGTAGTTTTGGAGGTTTTTAGTAGAGCAGATCCAGAGGTGGACAGTAGCACAACAGCTCTGGAGGTCTACAACTCTAGAGATCTGCAGCTCTAGAGTTCAATAGAGTAGTAGCTCCGGAGGTCAACAGTACAGTAGCTCCAGAGGTCAGAACAACAGCATCTTCGAAGGTAATTCAGACCCTACACTCACATCATTGATGCCACAGAGGACAAAGAGTGTGAAGGAGATTTATGACAGCACAAGGTATGCTAATATGGATGAGAATTTAGATTTTGCATTATTTTCTTATAGTGATCCAATGCATTTTGAAGAAGCTGTGAAAGAAGAGAAATGGTGTAAGGCCATGGATAAAGAGTTGGATGCCATAGAGAGGAATGACACATGGCAGCTAACTGATTTACCTGAGGGTAAACAAGTGATTGGAGTTAAGTGGGTCTATAAGACCAAGTCTACTACTGAAGGAAAGATTGAAAGACATAAGGCAAGGCTAGTTGTCAAAGGGTACAAACAACAGCCTAGAAGAGATTATGATGATACATATGCACCAGTTGCAAGGCTGGAAACAGTTCAGGCAGTCATAGCAATAGCAGCCCAACACAAGTGGAAGGTGTTTCAAATGGATATAAAGTCAGCCTTCTTGAACAGAGTGCTGAAAGAGGAAGTGTATGTGGAGCAACCACCTGGCTATGAAGTCCCAAGGTAAGAGGACAAAGTACATAGGCTCTGGAAAGCCCTCTATGGGTTGAAATAAGCATATAGGGCATGGTACATCAGAATAGACTCATATTTAGTGAGTAATGGCTTTAACAAAAGTAGCAGTGAGCCCACTCTTTACATCAAAGCAGCTGAAGGTAATATTTTGATTGTTGTTTTCTATGTAGATGATCTAATTTTTACTAGCAATAGTGATCTTTTCATTGTTGATTTCAAAGAGACAATGAAGAATGAGTTTGAGATGACAAACTTAGGTCTGCTAAAGTATTTCGTTGGCATTGAGGTCAAACAAATAGAGCATGGCATATTTATTTTGCAAACTAACTATGCCAAACAGATTGTGAAGAGATTTAAAATGGAGAATAATAAACCTGCCCCTACACCAACAGCTACAGGTCTAAAATTGAGTAAAGAGGACAACAGCAAGGAAGCAAACCCAACCCTCTACAAGAGCAGTTGGAAGCCTCATGTACTTGACAGCCACTAGGCCTGATTTGATGTATGCAATAAGCCTGATCTCTAGGTTCATGGAGAAGCCTAAGGACACACATTGGAAAGAAGGAAAGAGGATCCTGAGATATGTGAATGGCACAACAGGTTATGGCATCTTGTACGGTGTTTCTAATGAGTTTAAGTTGGCTAGTTTCATGGATAGTGATTAGGTAGGTAATGTAGATGACTGGAAGAGCACATCCAGCTATGTATTTCACATGGGTTCAGGCATGATATCATGGGAATCCAAGAAGCAGCCCATTGTCTCTCTCTCTATAGTAGAAGCTAAGTATATTGGAACAAATGCAGCAACATGTCAAGCTATTTGGTTGAGAAGGATCCTTGCAGAGTTGAATGAGCAACAATAAGATAGTACAACCATTCATTGTAACAATGTTTCATCAATAGCCCTGATAAAGAATCCAGTCTTCCATGGATGAAGCAAGCACATTGAGATCTGTTATCATTATATAAGGGAGTTGGTAGAACGAGGAGAGATTGTGTTATAGTATTGCAGATCCGAGCAGCAGCTCGCTAATATTTTTACAAAGACATTGCCAAAAGATTCTTTTGAATGCCTAAGAGATAGGCTTGGCATTGTTGATAGCTCCAGAGGTGTGTAGCCTTAGAAAGAAGACAACTCTGGAGGTTCAGCTCCAGAAAGATAGTTATAGCAGAATTCCAAAGGTTCAACTCTGGAAGGTATGTGCACCTATGGATGTGTTCTAGAGATGTAGAAATAGAGCTCTAGAGATGCAAATAGAGTGCTCTAGAGATGTAGAGAAGAGCTCTAGAGGTGATCCAAAATGATGGAAATAGCTCCGGAGATCTGCTCTAGAAAGGCAAATGTAGAGGTATAACTCCAGAGATAAGTTCCAGAAAGAAAATTGTTGAATGACATCTAACTTCAGATTAAGGGGGAGTGTTGAAATTTATTAATCTTTGTCAGCGTATTCAATTCCCCTGCCCCCACATTAGATTTAGGGATTTCCAAATCTGCCCCTAGCACCGTTGCACCTGCCAGCATTAAATTTGGTAGGTCATTTTGAATTTGAATAGAGAGTTTGAGCACCCATTTCTGGGCATGAATGATTGAGACAAATAGGAGGGAAATGCAGTTAACCGGTAGAAGGAGAGTGATAACTTGCAACAGCAAAAGAGAGAGTTAGAGAGAAAAAGATAGAGAGAAGAGAACCTGCAGATAGTAGAGGTTAGGGAATGTTCCAGCAGAGAACAACAAGAATATAGCATAAAGAATAGAAGAAGAATATTATAGCATCAAGAAGGGAATGTGCAGCAGTATAGTGAAGGTACGATAGCTCCAGTGACTGGGGCAAAATAGAAAAATAGAGCAACAGCTCTGCCATTGAATGTGTATGAAGTTTTGAATGTAATTTTGAAAGTAAAAGATATAATATATATTGATGTTTGTTTTGTGTATTTTCTCCTTTTGTGTGCTTGTGTTCTTGCTATCCATACATTGCTGTAGCACTATTTTTATGGACAACCATCTAGCCTCCCCTACCTGCCAACATCATCTACCCATTTTGGGTAATCTTGGTTTTTGCAGGTTTTTCAAGGAGGTAACTCACCTGCTTAGCCTTAATCTACTCTTTTCTGAGAAAAATATTTGGCCAATATTTATCAAATCTTTGGCAGATCCAGTGGCCTCTTCAACCTTTGCCAAGATTTTTTGGTCAATTCAATATTTTTTGTGTAGGTTTTTACTCGCAGCCAAAGTTTATTTTCTCATGAGGGGTTTCTTATGTGGGGATCTAAGGGTTTCATGTTGTGACTCATAGGTTCTAGCATGTTTGGAGGCTCTCAGCGACCTTTATTGTAAACCCATAGCCTCACACAGTCTTAGCACTCAATTTGTGTTTGAATCATATTGTTGCAGGCTTCTCAACGTAGTTCATGGTTTGCATTTCCTAGATCATAGTTTCAATCTGATATTTAGGCTGCCATCATTGTTTCAATAGCCATCCCCCTCTGCTCTTAAGTCACATTGTTGCCTTTCAAAGATCTAAGTTACAGTTTGCAAATTTAGGTTCGATGCAGATGTATTTGTTTTTTAGCCGCTATGTTTCCAAGCCTACTTGTTGTTATCATTTGCCCTTCATAATTTTGTCACTACTCTAAGTTCCTGGTCCGCTTCACCTTGCCCAACTGCTAATCTTCATTCTCCTTTAGTTCGGGCTCTCTATGCTCCTGTTGCAAGATCTTTGTCGCAGCATATACTTGAGGTTGAGGGTAACATTTAATGTTCTTTGTTCTTGGTTTGGTTCGAGGTTTACTCCCATTGTAGGCAGCGGCTTGACAACTCCAACTTCCCTCATCTAGTTCAACAAATCACCACTTCCATTGGCATTTGTTGTTGCAATTTTTTCTAAAGAATTCTCTGTCAAGTTTTTTTAGTAATTGCAATGGCTCACTCTTAAGAAATCAGCCTACAAGCCCTCAGAATCAGCCACTCAACAGGGTGAATCTACTCTTAGAAAGCTTCAACTAGTACAAAATCAACCCATCTTTAGGTTGTCGGCCATTATGAGCCCTTCAACGTTTGTTTTGATTTGGTCTTCATCAACAAAAGCTGCCAGCATTCTTTGTCAAATTCAATAGACCATTTGGAGTTTTATTTTGTTATCATTGTTGAAGCTTTAATTGGTCTTTATGAGCATGTTGTGAAGTTGTATGATGGTATTGGTTGCTATCTTTTCTTCCAACTCTAGAGGTAGTGTTGGTTAACCTCAACAACTCATTGTAACCATCATATGTAACCTTCACATTTAGTGCTATAGCGATTTTGCTTTGAGAAGTATATTTAGGGTATTTAAGGTTTTTCAAACCTTGACTATCTACTTGTCGAAGACAAAGGGAGAGGTCTAGTTTGGCAAGAGGCCAATACTGTTACATCCATAACTTTGACTTTGTTTTACTTTTTACTTTTGAAGTAATTTGGTGCAGGAGCACCTTCTGTAGTAGAGGATCATACTTTCTTTTTGTTGTTTCATAAGGCTCTTAAGCCATTTCATGTTGTAATAAGGATCAATTTGGTCACATTGATGTAATTGTGCAAGGAAAACATGTGGTTTTTCTTGTATGAAGGGTAAAGCCAACGGCTAACTGTTTTGAAAGTCAGTTTGCACAGTTGGAAGGAAAAACTGTTGTCTCATACCTTTTTCTAGCGGCAAGCAATATGCAGCATCAAGGTGTGATGCAAAGGGGATTGGATGAATGAACAAATAAGAGTTTTTCTAGGTGTTATATGTTGTTTTATCTATGTTCTTTGTATCTTATATTTTTATTTAGATCTTATACATTCATGACCTAAATTAGATGCTATCTATTAGTTCCTAGCGTTCCTGTGGCGTGCAGACGGTGGAATATTGTTATTCCTGCAGAGGCCGGTTTGTAACCTAGACATTAGGGTTTGATTGAGAAATGGAAGTCCTTTCCTCTGTCCACTGAAGTCATGTGCATTATCGGTGTGATGGAGGAAAGCTATCTAGGTTTTGTGTTTTCCACATTCTCACCCAAGAACCCAGGAAACTCAGCCGGATTCAACTAGGCATCTTCATGTGACTAGTCGAGAAATTGATGAGAAGTGAATGGTGTTGATTTGGGACCAGATTCATATAAGGGGTCAAGGATTTGACATAGGAATAGGCCTAATTCCTTGGTCTGTAGAGGGGTTTCATGTATCGGGTCATCACAGAGTATTTGGGAAGCCATCGGCATAACTTGGGCATTGGGAGAGCCTTTGGAAGCCTCTCCGATATACAGTCTCTAACCGATGAGTTGGGCATCGGTAACAAATAAACTCTATCTTGCCAAAGACACAAGGGCCGAGTCGTAAGCATAACGTACATGTATATCACCTTATACATCGAGGGACATACATTCGTTTTATACAAACTGAGTTGTATGATGTCAGAGACACATACAACCATCTTTACGAAGACTAAGGAATGTGGGCCCCACTCATTGTATGTTGGAGTGGTTGTTTGGCTTTGTATATGGTGTGATATACAATGGAGAGCTAAAACATGTGGATCCCATGGAATGTATATGCAATATGCATGTGGCGATGCATTGAATAAGCTAGTTGGTTGTCAGGCAAAGGAGGTGGACCCCTCCCATTGCATCTCTACAGAACTCACAAAGATGTATGTATCGAAACATACAATGGAGGAGGTTTGCATGGGCCCCACCAATTGTATGTAACTAGTGTTTGTGTGTGCGAAGAAGACATCAGTGAGAGATTGGCGTCGGCAGAGGTGAAGGAAGTGTGGCCGAAGAAAGGAGTCAACCCGATGAAGGCGATTAACCATTAAGGTTAAGTCATGGGAAACTGCAGTCATCGGGAGGAGTATAGTGGTCGGTAAGAAAGAAAGGGAGAGACCCGATAGTGATATGTTTGGCTGATCACAGTTGTTGATCCTTTCGTTGCACACTCTGCATCATAATTAGTAGATGATTACGCATAATTCAACGATTTGACGTTTAGTAAAAATGTCTTGAAAAATTAATGTTTTCATGAATATGTTTATTTGACTATAATTGACATGTTTATAAGTTGTCAAGATATTATTATTCCATAAGGATTATGAAATAATTATTAATACACTAGTCTTGAGTTGGTGATTGCAAGTTGCATTCATGGAACAGGTTTCTGCCCCTCTGAGAAAGTGAGGGAGAGCATCATTGAAGAGAAGGGAATAGATATAAGGAAAAGAACAATTTGTTGCTATTGTAAGTCTTGTGTTGGTGCAAAATGGTGAACCTAGTTGAGTTGGGTAAGTGCTACTCGACCCTTTTCGTCTAAGTTTATTTCTCAACTCAACAAGTTGTCGATGTCGTTTAGAGTCTTTTTAGTGTTGTTTAATGTCAACCTAGTCATTTTGGGGAAAGAGACATCGTCAAGGATGTATGTTAGCTGTTTTGCAACTAAGATGACTTTTAGTCCAACACATCATTCTTTACATCATAAACGATTTTAAGTTTGTGACCTTAATGGCGTAATTGGAGATACCCATGGCTTAATAGATAAGCCTTTAAGGAGGCTATGTGGTCAAGTGTTTGGAACATCTAGAGGATACATCATATGTATTCCTACACTATAATGATGTTTTATTATTTATTTAATTATCATTTATAAGTTATATTTATTATTCCCCATCAAAGAGTTTCTTTTGCATGTAATGATAGTTTTTGTGCAATTAATACATATCCATATAATTATGGAGCACTTAACTCTCCTTACCCCATCGTGAGAGAGCGGTCATACTCCACTTCTTGCATGTTGTTGAAGTACGTTTGAAGGGCACTAAATCTGCCTTAGGTTCTGCAGTTAAGAGAGTAGTGGAGTCTTATTAGACTTTAGGAAAAACTATTATGGATAGCCTAGACAGTTTTGTCAGATAAGAAAGCATGTTAGTTAGAAGGAGTTAGTTATCGCGGAGGGATAGTGAGTCAAAGAAGATAACAAAATTGTTATCAAGATGAAAAAAAAGAGAGAATTTTTGTATGATGGAAAAAGAGGAGGTTTGACGTAGCTAAAAGAGGACAACATTGTTATAATAAAGAAAGAACAAGACTGACATAGGAGAAGTCTCTCTGGATATAGACACGGAGGATGAAATCCAAGGAGAAGTTTTGGCATAACTTGGAATGCAACAAGGGTTGATGAGATTTTTATTCTCTCTTATGGATCACAAGTTCGAGCTCATAGATGCTAAGCTAGCCTGTGTGCACTAGAATGTTGGTGAAAGCGTGGAAGGAGACATATTGCACCACATCAAACTCTACAGGTTCCATATTCTTTGTAGCTTTAGGTTCCATACTTCGCTATATGTTTTATTTATGAGTTTTAGGTCAGGGAATATAGTGTTTGAGACAGTATTATATACAGTTAAACTCCTATTTAAAGAAGTTGAACTATGTCTCAATATCCATTAAGTCTAGAAAACCACAAATAAAGTTGCATAAGTTTAGGAAGGCCGTGGTGTTCAAAAGGGGCACCTGCAACTGTAGCATGGGGCAAAAACTTAGACTAATTTATACTTTGATAAATATCTTTACCCTCTTTCAAGGCTCCATTCGAATGCAAATAAGGAGGATACTGGCAAGGAATGTGGAGTCAGGTTTTACACCTGCCAATTGCATTTTCTTGAAAGTTTTTAAAACCTTTTTAAACAAACCCATTTTGTGTGTATCTAGCAATCATTGCATTCTTTGATAGCATATTACTTCGTGGCTCTTTCTTGAAACAGCTCCCATGCTTTGTGAATGCTTGCACATTTTGCATACAAGTTTACCAGACCAGTGTAATGGGTATGTGCAGGATCATGATGGGCCAAACTATACCTCTAAGTGGCAATGAAAATACAAAAAATCAGACTTTATCAAGTTCATGTGAAAATTTGAATGGATTATCTACACAATTTGAAAAAGATGTAAGAACGAAATTTGTTGAGAATTGAATCTATTTTATAGGCTACTATTTTTTTTTTAAAAAAAACTAAATTTACTTAGTGAAAATTGAATATTTCAATGAACAGCTATTAAATTTTTCAGAAAAAAAATAAAAAGTGGGTGTCTGTCCAGCCAACCTAACTATGAGTAAAAATATATATTTTTTTTGAAACTTTAAAAATAAGTAGAGGACTCATGTCTGGATGTGATGCATATTTATTTGAAATTTTTTTCCAATAAAATAATTAGTTATGATTTTTTTACTGTGACTTTTTAAAAAAAATAAAAAGTAATTTTCCAGCCAACCTAACTCGATAAAAAAAAATCGAAATTTTTTTTTTCCAACCTATAGCCAGAAAAGCATAGAGTGTGACGCAGGTTTCAGATCTCAAAAAGGTGAAATGGTTTGAAAGTTATGGATGTTTTTCAATCAGTGTATCCATTAGGATTTCAGAGACACGGTATATAGAAAATTATTAATAATTATTTAATAAAATGAAAACCAAACAAATCTTATATTTTTAGAAAGATAACAATTTTTCCTATAAACCCTTTTTGTTTTATCAATTTTGCATAAAAAAAAAGTCCTCAACACGAAGGGTGAAGTTCAATGAAGAGACTAAAACATGAAAACACATTAGAATCCATGAAAAGTCAACAACCAAAATGGATATCTATCTTGCTTTGTACCAAAGCAAGATGGATATCAATTTTGCTTCAGTAAACGCAACTCAAAATGGATATCTGTTTCCAAAACGGATATCCGTTTCCTTGATCTATGAAAAATTTTGTACCATTGGTTTTGGATGAAGAGAAGCAACATATTTGAAACATCGAGGCAATAATACAAGAAGTTAAAGTTAGTTGGTCATTTATAGGTGTATCTATTGTTTCATATCACATTACACATAGAATTCTAATTAAAAAATCTAGTTTCCTCATTTGGGGGAACATTTTTTTATCCGTTTCTAATGGAAATATTTAGTTAAAAATTGGTGGCTCCTTGTGAAAAGTATGGGCTCTTATCAAGCACGCATAACCAAGAAGGTTGATATCCATTTTTCTTACATGTTTGTTGATCACATCTTATGAAACAGATGTTTCTTGGTGATAGTTCTAGGTTTACTAAACAATATTCTCAAGCTTATTGCAATTTTTACACTTGTGACCAAATTTGGTACCAAACCCTTTCACCTTTTCAATTAATCCTGATAGTGTCATCTCACTCCATGCAAATCAAACCAACATTAGGACTATGTGAATGAGATTAAGGATAGCCTTGAAATATGAATCTTTGTACTATTGACTATCCTTTTAGCATGACAATCCTTTAGGATCATTGTACCTAGGTGCAACAATCCTTCAATCTTCTTCTATTTATATTTCTTTCCTCTTCATACACAATATTCTCGTGCCTTGTAGTCATGACAATCCACAAATCACCTAACTGTCCTTAGTGAGACTATATCTTATTTTTACAGTGATAGTCATCGTCCATTCACAACTCTCCTCTTTAACATAGATACCCTTTGCACATGTTTTGACTTCATGATTTTCCTTTTGTATGTTGTATTATGGTATGAAAATACAATGGCCCCTTCTTCATCCTCTTGTATAATGAAATTGAAGGTCGACACTTACGGTTACTCTTCTTTATTACTTGGTGATAATGAATCCCTAAGCTCATTTTTTATTGTCTTGAAGCCAAATTTACCACTGTTGAGACAGTTAGAGTTGATTATTGATCATGAATATTGTGAATTACTTCAAATATCCATGGACAATTTCAATTGTGTTTCTTAAGACACCCATGCCTTGACTATCCCTTGATGTTGGTCATGATTGTGCTTGGATGGTACAATAGTTCATAGTTAGATTTTTGCCACTAAAGTTTTCCTTTGACAAAGTCGTATTTGTAGTCCACCTTTTGATGATGTTCAAACAATATAAATACTTATTCTTAACACAAGCAATACATTTCTTACAAATACCAATGCATTCTACTCATAAGGTTCATGACACCGTGCCTAAAGGTATGATAGTCAGCAATGTACTATTATGGCAGCCTATGGTTGGTTTGACAATCTATAATAGTGATAGCATTCATGCCTAACAGTCCTTATCATTATTGTCATAATATATTTTACATTTGAGGCCTTGTCTACAACATACAAAGTTTACCTTTCTCACCCATACCTTCATTATATAAAGGAGATTGATAGGGAATTTTTAATTTCCACTTAGTCAGTGTAATCTAGGAGAGGATAGATTGTCTAAAGTTGTAATCTATTTCCATTTACACTTTCCATAACTACAAATGCTTAGTGTTTATTCTCAACCCCGGTATATGAATAAAATGTGACCTATTGTTCTAATAGGCCTATAGGGACAAAGAGGTGATAAAGCCTTTAATTTTAAACATGACATGGTTTTGATAACTTCCCATATTGGTAAGGTCATGGATGACAATCCCTTGGTGCACCTAATTGTAATAGGTGTTATGATAGTCCTTGGTATCTTTTCATTTCTTTCTTGAATGGCCTACAAATAAGACATAAGACCTATTAGATCCTTCATAAATATGAATTCTCATATATTACATTTAAACTTAAACTCCCTAAACATCCATCAATCCATCCATTAATATCAAAATGCCATGAATATCCTATGATCAACCATTCTAATTCCTAGGATAGTGATATATTGCAATTTTTCTTCTCTATACTAAAATAGCCCAAGGAATATCTACCCTTGAATTTGTATTTTAGCAATCTAATGTCTTTACGAATAACATGGAGCCTTCTTTTGGGACAACATTTTTGCCTTTAGAAGCTCCTCATTTGATGATAGCCTAAGATAGAATAAGTGGATAGTCATAACATTTTAGCATAATGGGAAAACCCTAAAGTGTGATAAAGTCTATACATTATCTATTCCCATCCATGTCACGAAGCAACGATTCAAATGCTAGGCCAACATGATTTACACAATCATAAGGGCCAACAATCCACTCCAAATGCATGGGAAAAGGACAACTCTTGGATCTCATATTAATCATGTTCACATGGCTGCTAGCATCTTCAAGTGAGTCAATACAAAAATTGAAAGCCTCAAACTCATACACTTCAAAAAAATATACCTAATTATAAATTTGATATGCATGAATAAGGAAGTCCTCATGCAATACAAACAAAAATGTGTCATATTTAGACATGTCATCAAGTTGAACTACTTCATGTTGAGACTCGTGTTTACTTAAGTATTACAAGTCACTTGCCTCTTTGCATGCTTCAAAGTTCCAAACAAAGGACTCAACTTTAGGTGTAGCAGAGTCCTCATCAATGACTGATTTACATGGCCTTCAACAAACTAAAATTATATATCATCTTTACAATTGTATGTCCAGGCTCTTTAGGAGTCTTCACAAATGTGTCCAAAGTAAGATTACTCAAATAAAATAATGACTTATATCCAGAGCTTTATTAAGTTGATACCTAGGTGGATTAGTGTGTAAACATTCAAATTAGATGGTAATTCACAAGTTTATAGAATAATAAAATGAATCCCTCGTCTAGAATCCAAATGTACATAATAAAATGGATATCTATTTTGTAGTAGCAATATGGATGTTGCAGAGTGTCTATTGGCAAAGAATTGGGATTTACTTAAATTTGCTTGTTCATGCTTCTCACAGGACGTTACCTCCCCTACCCATCCAGCTCTACAGAAGAAGAGAGACAACAAATGATCAAGAGGGATCACCAATTGGTGGTAAGTGATTGATTACTTCTGTCATGTTATATATTTTGAATATTAAATTCTATATTAATGTGCACATTGTTTGATTGTATTAATAGGTGGAAATTCAAAAATCTCTATCGAGGAGGTCTAGTCAATGAGTGATAGAGGATGAGTCATTGACTGGTTCACCATCTTCATGGCCTAGCAAGAGCCATAGATTATTTGATAGCAATCCATAGGAGATTTGATTTCAGGACATTTTGTTACATATGCCTATTTGGCTTTGTAAACATACTTTTGTATGTTATCGATGTATATCATTGTATATACCCATATGATTTTATTTGTACATGCCTATATGGCTTGATATATACACTATACATTATTTTCATGACATCATGCATATATGTATATATAAGATCCTAATTTGGCACAAGTAGGGAGAATTCTTGCAAAGGTTATGGAATTTGGTTTTAAACGTTCCAATTGTATTTGCTTCAAAGTTTCTAAAGCCTTTTCAAAAAATCATTTTTTTGCATATCTTGCAATCATTGCATTCCATGAGATAGCATCTCTTTGAGGTGTCACGCCAAACTATTCACATGCCTTGTCTATGCTTCCACACTTTGGATTTACACCCACCAATTGCATTTTCTTAAAATTTCCTTTCAATCCTTATCAAAAATTCCATTTTGTGCACATATTGCAATCATTGCATTCCTTCATTTACAACACATGATTAAATAAGAAGATGCATATTTACAACACTTAAGAATATGTAGTAGTGTTGCTCATGTCACCAATAGTATGTTTACATCTTCACATACATGTCTTACAACATGTGACAATATGAAGTGATGAAGAAACTTGTTATTTTGATGTATTTCAACTCCAAACTTGCACCTAGAAGTGAAGGCACTAATCCTTGATCAAACTAACCTAAAAGTGCGCCTTGGTACTTAGGCCACTAGATTATGATTGATCAACCTAAAATGTGCACCTAAGGCTAGATATTGAATTGGAAAGATAAAATGCATCATCAAAGGAGTTTATAGTTATTGAAGGCATCAAATGATGACTTGGGCGCACATCTACCTCTATACACCATCAAATGTGCACCTAAATTAGTGAGGCACCACTTCATATCTCTATGACTTTGGATATGCGCCTTGATAATGAATTGATCTTGCAAGTTAAGGTTGTCTCCAAGTTGAAAGAATGTCCAAAGAATACAAGGTGCTAATTATTGAACAAACAACCTAGAATGAGTGCCTTACTATTTGAGGTGCTAGTTCATGCTTCTAGAACACCAAAAGTGTGCCTAGATGTTGAGGTGCTAGCTCTTTCTCAAGAAACCTTGAAAGTGCGCTTTGACAAGGAGGTTAAAATGTATTATCAAAGGATTAAGTTGAATCAAGGAATCATCATTGAAGACAAGTAAAACATGATTGTGAATGAGGCACACTTTTCATCATCTCCAACCTCACAATTGTGCCTTCCCTTGGAAGCTCATATTGTGCCTAAAGGAATGGCACTGAGATATCATCCATGTCAATGATTGAGACTGTGTCAACTAGAAAAATACTTTTTATTTTGCTCATCGTGGGGTCAAACAAACTGCACCAACGCATTGGGGTGGGCAGGTAAATGCCAGTGGAGGTCTCATTTTGTGCGCCAAGTGTCCCAATCATTCTAGGCAAGAGGCTATTGGCAAAGTCCTTTAAGATCCCTGAGACCAAAAATGTGCCAAACTTTGACGGAGTAGTTCTCAGAATTTGTGATAGCTGAGAATGTTGTGTTTGGACCTACAAGTGCACATGGGGTTTGTTGACAATAACCTCTCTCATTTTTGGTCAACTCCATTCCGTTTGACCATGCTGAAATCAAACGCATTGTTGCAAAATACTTCAATTTGATGTAGTGGAAAGGTGCTAGGTGTGACATTTTTCATTCCATAGCTCGTGGGGTTGAACGGACTACGCTAACACATCGGGGTGGATGGGTAAATGCCATTGGAGTTCTTGTTTCGTGCGCCAAGCGTCCCGATCGTTCCAGGCAAGAGGCTACCGGCAAAGTCCCTTAAGATCCCTGAGACCAAAAATGCACTAAACTTTGACAGAACAGTTCTCAGAATTTGTGATAGCTGGGAATGTTGTGTTTGGACCTACAGGTGCATGTGGGGTCTGTCGACAATAACCTCTCTCATTTTTGGTCAACTCTATTCCGTTTGACCGTGATGAAATCAAACACATTATTGCAAAATGCTTCAATTTGATGCAATGGAAAGGTGCTACGTGTGACATTTTTCATTCCATAGCTCGTGGGGTCGAACAGACTGTGTCAATGCATCGGGGTGGGCAGGTAAATGCTAGTGGAGGTCTTGTTTCGTGCACCAAGCATCCCAATCGTTTCGAGCAAGAGGCTACCGACAAAGTCCCTTAAGATCCTTGAGACCAAAAATGCGCCAAACTTTGATGGAACAATTCTCAGAATTCATGATAATTGGGAATGTTGTGTTTGGACCTACAGGTGCATGTGGGGTCCATCGACAATAACCTCTCTCATTTTTGGTCAAATCCATTTTGTTTGACCGTGCCAAAATCAAACGCATTGTTGCAAAATGCTTCAATTTGATGCAGTGGAAAGGTGCTAGGTGTGACATTTTTCATTCCATAGCTCATGGGGTCAAACAGACTACACCAACGTGTCGAGGTGGGTGGGTAAATACCAATGGAGCTCTCATTTCATGCGCCAAGCATCCTAGTCGTTCCGGGCAAGAGGCTACCGACAAAGTCCCTTAAGATCCCTAAGACCAAAAATGTGCCAAACTTTGACGGACCAGTTCTTAGAATTTGTGATAGCGTAGAATGTTGTGTTTGGACCTACAGGTGCATGTGGGGTCTGTCAACAATAACCTCTCTCATTTTTTGTCAACTCCATTCCGTTTGGCCGTGCCGAAATCAAATGCATTGTTGCAAAATGCTTCAATTTGATGCAATGCAAAGGTGCTAGGTGTGACATTTTTCATTCCATAGCTCATGGGGTCGAACAAACTGTAGCAACACATCGGGGTGGGTGGGTAAATGTCAATGGAGGTCTTGTTTTGTGCGCCAAGCATCCCAGTCCTTTCGGGCAAGAGGCTACCGGCAAAGTCCCTTAAGATCCCTGAGACCAAAAAAGTGCCAAACTTTGATGGAGCAGTTCTTAAAATTTGTGACAGCTGAGAATGTTGTGTTTGGACCTACAGGTGCACGTGGGGACCATCAACAATAACCTTTCTCATTTTTGGTCATATCCATTCCGTTTGACCGTGCCGAAATCAAACGCATTGTTGCAAAATGCTTCAATTTGATGCAGTGGAAAGGTGCTAGGTGTGACATTTTTCATTCAATCGCTCATGGGGTCAAATGGACTACGCCAGCACGTCGGGGTGGGTGGGTAAATGCCAGTGGAGGTCTCATTTTGTGCGCCAAGCGTCCCAATCGTTCTAAGCTGTAAGCTACCGACAAAGTCAAAAGTTGCTAGGATTGAAATTTTGCATTCTACAGGTCCTAGGGCTGAACAAATTATGCCAACACGTCAGGGTGAGTGAATAAATGCTAGGGGAGGTCTCATTTTATGTGCCAAGGCTTTGAGTCCTTCTAAGCTATAAGCTACCGGCAAAGTGACTTTACCGGTAGCTTATAGCTTGGAATGACTGTGATGCTTTACAGACAAAACAAGACCTCCCCTAGCATTTACCCGCCCACCTCGACGTGTTGGCATAATCCATTCGGCCCCAGGACCTATGGAATGCAAAATTTCAATCCTAGCAACTTTTGACTTTGTCGGTAGCCTCTTGCCCGCAATGACTGGGAAGCTTGGCACACAATACGAGACCTCCACTAGCATTTACCCACCCACCCCAATGTGTTGGTGCAATCTATTCCACCCCACGAGCTATGGAATGAAAAATGTCACACCCAACACCTATCTACTGCATCAAATTGAAGCATTTTGCAACAATGCATTTGATTTCAACATGGTCAAATGGAATGGAGTTGACCAAAAATAAGAGAGGTTATTGTCAACGGACCCCACGTGCACCTATAGGTCCTGTTGATGATTATTTTTTGATAAGTCAACAATAGAGTAAAATATAGAGTATCTAACTCTCTCTTGAGCAAAGCCTCTCGAATGCTGAACGAAGTGATCAAACAAGATGACTCCAAGGTTCCTGTTTATGATTTTATGAGGGATAACTCAGTGACTTAAGATGATTTTGCTGATAAACACAAAGGGACTTACATTAGATCTTTCTTCTTTCATTCAGCTTATCTCTCCTTCAGTGTGGATGACATATGTATAGGATTTCAATGATAAAGAAAAACAAAATGTAAGGGTTCAGAAAACTAATCTAAGGTCAATGAAGGAATGATAATGTATTGAATAGACAAACTCCTGATTTAACCTAACTTCACTTTGCCAAGGATGCCTACAACTACATGAAGTTGGTGCAATCTCCTAAGGTTACGTGAAAGGTTTTCAAATCATGAAGGCTTATACAAGTACCCATTAAATGGCGCAACTCAGACAAGCATCCACAATCGAACTTAAACAAATGAAGCTCAGACTAGCTTTACACAACACTTCACCAGCGATGAATGTTAAAAGCATGAGCTAGGAGTTGATCAAATATTCAATACATACATACATTACAACAATGAGCTTCTAATCTACATCTAATCTACTTGAAACATCTCTCCATTCATTTCAAGATACCAGAAATCATGTTACTCCACAAGATAACACTTAAATGCCAAGCGAACTCCAATGTCTTTTGCATTAATCTTGAGAAATATTTACAACAATCTCCAAGTCCTCTCAGAGAATTTTGAGAGTCTCTCCTATTCTACTCCTAAAATCTAGTAATTTATGAACTATATCCTTACAAATGAGGCAACAAGGCCTTTATATAGTGCTCCAGAATACACTAAATGGCTAAGATCAATTCAATAGCCAAGGGCTCAGATCATGCCACCTCACAGGTAGTTACAACAACTTTCTATTTTTAATACAAAGAGAGAGGCAATGAAGGCATGTTTTCCAATGTGATAAGGTAAGATGCAATCATTTAAAAACATCCTCCACATGGGAATCCCTATAGCCTCTTTTATTAAATGATACATTTAATGCTATTGATGTGTACTCGTCACATAGATGCCACCTCAGCTTATTCTAAATTGCATAATCAATGTGATGTATTCGATGTGATTACTTTTGCTGATGAATACTTGAGATGTCTGGAAATGTATCTTGTTGATCTTGCCTTGATCTTGAATTGTAAACTAGATGTATGATATTCGTTGCTTCATTCGTCTAACTTTGTAATGTTTCTTCTTCTTGTAGGTTGATGTGAATGATCTTCTTTGATGCTTCTTGATGCAGAGAATAGTAGGAGATAATGATTCTTCTTTCTTAGCTTGGAATAGGACATCTCTCTTAAACTTGAAAATTTGAGAGTCTCGAAGCTTAGATGATAAATGCCTTTTCTTGATGTAGAAGTCGATGAAGTGATCTTGCATGATGATCTTCGAAGTGACCCTTCGCAGTCTAAATGACAATACCTTCTCTGGATGTGGAGTAGATGACCTCTCAAGGATACTTGAAACTTGATGAATCTTTGAAGATTGGGAGAACTTTACTTGAAATTTGGATGAGTGAATGCCTTGTCTTGATGAAGAGTTCCAATAGATTGATGAAGAAACTAGCTGATACTTGAGGTCATGTAGATCTCTTGGAATGATGCTTCCTCGAAGATGATCTTGAAGAGAGTCCTTTAGAGCAGCCACATGATGACTCTTTAGCCTCATCTAAGTTCCTTGTTCCTGCAAACAAACAAAGAAGCAACATCAATTCCTTGATAAACATTTAATTTTGCAATACATAAGAATCATTTCATGCACTTATAATCTAAGTGTATTAAATGGGAAATTATTTGATTTCATTCAAAGTGGTCACATTAGTTGAAACTTTTAGGTTCTCCTCCCCCATGAAATACAATTCCCTACCTCTTACTCTAATTAAAACCCTTAATACTTACTTGAAGGGTGTTATAGCCTTAGGCGCATTAGATCAAGAAAGTGAATTCTTCCTTGAGTAGCGCATTAGATAGAGACTTCAAAATCTTCCTAAAAATGAAATGTATAGACCTTAGATCAAATTTCACACCGGTTGAGGTCTTTGAGATCCCCTTGTAGTGAGAGCATTAGATGAGGGTCTTTAAATCTTCCTAAAAACCTTATCCTCTCCTTCTCCTTTGGCGCGCCGGTTGAGGGGTAAGAGATCTTCCTCACTAGATTAAGTGCTTTGGTTGCCTATGTTAAAATCCTCTAGCATTTGCGCTTTGATTAAAGAATTCGAACTCCTCTAGATTGACATGTTAGATAAGGATTTATGTTTCCTCTTGCTGTGATGCAATAGTTAAACAAAGTGAATTCCCCTTTATAAGCCTCTAAACCCTGGCGCATTAGTTCAAGGTTTTGGTTTCCTCTGGAAATATTATAAAATTTTGCACTTTAACACTCAAAACTTGCGCTTCCACCTTGGCGCATTGGTTGACACATTTGATTTCCCCTTGAAATCTACCTTAGCACATCAATTGGGCATCTCAAATTCCTCTACCTTATCCCTTTGGCACGCAGGTTGAGGTATTTGATTTCTTCTTGTTTTGGCGCAGTGGTTACAGTGTTTGAAATCTTCTTGTTTTGGCGCGGCGGTTCAAGGGTGAAGGATCCTCTAGAAGGTGGCACGGTGGTTAAGATAGTTGAAATCCTCATCTCCTTCCCTCCTTTTGGTGCATCGGTTCAAGGTTCAGAGATCCTCTAGCTTTTGTCATACTAGATGGGAAATTTGCGCCCTCTCAGTACTTAGTTGTTTTTTCAGGGTCCTTAAAGGTAAAGGCATATTGAAAAATATATTTAAGTATAAGAATGAATTTCTTATACTTTAAATATTTTTCAATATACCTTTCAGGATGTTTGAGATAGGTCTCGAATCCACTGGATTTAACATGCAAAATATAGAATTTGGAGGATTCACCAGATTTCAGACTTAGTCAATTTTTCAAGATTTTAGGATTTCAGGCTACCAGACTTAGTCTTTTCCAGATCTCAAACATACATCAGGATGGGTCTCAAGATTCATGACTTGGATGCGATTTGATTAAGATTCTTCATTACTACAAGTTTATGCACCAGATAAGACCTCCAGTTATAGAGCAAAATCTTCTAGGGAAGAGACTCATTATTGGATTGGCAGAGGAAACGGACCTAAGGCATCATCAAAACTTCATGGAAAATATCAGAGCTCAAAAAAAGGGGGTGCCCATTTGCAATGGGGCGATGTGTGACTTGGTCACAACATCTAGCGTCAACCCGAATAAATGTTCTTGAACATTTCAAAGACAAAAACTCAATCCGGACTCAAAAAACTTCAGACACTCTTCCTCTACTCATCAACCAACTAGACAATGAAATCGAAAAGGAAAAGAATCATAGATTGGATCAAGACACTATGCCTTCTGATGTGTGATTAAAGATAAATTTTGAATAAAACAGCTTCTTAAATGTTCCAAAGATAAACAAAAATCAATTTTTAACATTTCCATGTACACCCACACACTAGATCAAATAAACACAACTTCCTGATCAAAGAATCAAAACTAGTTGCCAGCGTGACTATCCATATTTGAGGTTTAAAGTGCAAGCACTTGAGTTCATTCCCATCCTTTAGAAACCAGGATCACCTATGTTAACCTATCTCAAGTTGGCTAAATTCATGAAAGCGGATGGATGGATAGATATATATATATGGATGATACGGAATGACATTTCAATGGAGCAAATGACAGGACAGGGATGATATGCAAATGATTAGAAATTGAATGACATGAAAGGGGTGAACTGAGATAGGGTGTCTCTACCATGACACCTATTTGCCAGGTTTTCATCATGATACTTGTCCATAGTGCCCGCTTGTCGGGTTTTCACCAGTGGACGAAATTTTTTCTCTTTACTATTTTTTCTTTTTTTTTACTAGGATGAACATTACACATGGCGCCTGTTTGCCAGGTTTTCACCGAGGTAATGAATGGGAAGAACTCCAGAGTCTGATCCTGTAGACGACACAGTAGTCCAAACACAACCATGTCAAGTTGTTATACACACCGATGTTGACAAACTAACACGATGAATAAAAATGGTAACGGAAGTAGTGGATTATATAAAACGGATGTATGAAAGTCCTTTCAATCATAAACCAAAGGAATGATGTGATATGTTAGATGATAGGAAATGAAAATGGAGGTTGAACAACTAAATGAAAGGGAATGGAATCATGATCAACGTTTGTTCTTATCAACCTAAACTTCGAAGCTTGCAAGCGGAAGGGAGGTGAGTAAAGGGACGGGAACAGGATGAATGATAACTGGTAATGATACCTTCATGACCTTCATGAACTCAGGATTTCTCCCTTTAATTTTGGTTCATGGGATGAAATAATTTGATATTTTAGGTGGAATGGAAATGGATGAAAATGGACTTACTAGATGTGAGAGCCTCTTTGGATTTGGCTTTTGAACTTAAGTTCCCAAATTTTCACTTGGCTCTTCTTGGAGGAATGAAATGATCTTCTAAGTCCATTTTGATTTTTTGGAATTTGTGCTAAGGTATAGATATCTTAAGATTTCCTTTGCTTCAGGAGTAACAGCATCCAGGTATTTATTTTATGGAAATATGGGGAAGGTGGAAGGAACTGCAAGCTTCTAGTTTAGATGACACTCACATTCATTAATCATGATTAGGAAAAGGGTGAATGGATCAGGGAATAGGGTAATGAAATTTGGGAAATGGAGGTAAAAATGGATGATAGAATAGGGTGGATGGAAATAAAATGAAATGACGGAATGACATGCAGTGGAAGATATGGATAGTTACATGCCTTGATACTTTATGTAATGACGAAGGTGAAGTGAATATATATAACAGGTGGATAATGGAGATGATAGATTCTTCGATGGAGTGAATGAGAACACTAACATCATGACCTTGTCTTGTATGCAGTGGCTAAGGTCATTTGAAAAGGATATTGACATGGAAATACTCCAAATGATGCATAAGGACTTCAACTTATCCTTCTAGAGTATGCAACGAACAACAGGACCATATAGATGATTCAGAGATCAGACTTGAATTCATTATTGGATGAAAAATGTAATGTGGATGGAGGTTTTATTGCTTTCAAATGAAATGGTGGGAGCTTTTATTGTGATTATGAAGTGTGATAAGCGGAATGATGGATAGAGGTATGCAAAATTCTTATTATGGAGTGGAGTGGAAACATGAATTACCTTGAGATGTTTACTTGATCCAGACTCACAAAGACTCCCCTAGCAACCTCAGGATCATTAAGATGTGTAAGATATAAAACCTCAAAATACTTCAGTCAGTACCGAACAACTGACTCATCTCCCAAGAGCAAGCAGTCATGCTATCTGACACTAGCAATGGAATCCATAGGAAATCCATCAATCATGACCCATGTTTCTCAATGGAATACATAAGAATTCATAAGGTTTAGATTTGGCAATTTAAAACATTACGATCAAAAGAAAATTGTGTCAAGACACAATATATGGTTAGCTTCCCAGTCAAGTTCAAAATCTAACAAGATGATAAACGGAAAGAAAAACATCTTCAAACTCTTAAGACCTTCATGAATGGATGTCTAAGAAATGAACTAACATGTTATCTTGAATTGAAACTAGAGTGTGTTTAAGATAACATCGCCTTCTTACAAATAGGAAACCCGACACGACAAAATAACAGACAACTAATTTATAAAAAAAACTACTAATCTACGAAAGAAAAACAAACCAACAACTAAGCTAAGGAAAAGACAACAACAAGCAAGCAACACGAAAGTAAAACTAAGATAAGGACAAACCAATACTTGAGTCAAATGACATCAAGGAGCAAATCTACTCTAGCTATGTACAAACAACAGAGATGCAACCCAGGACACAGAGTATATACATGCCCTAGCATGGCTTTTCAGTATGTACAAAAGTAGCAATGCAACAGTGATAGTTCTCCACCGAGTGAATTCATCCTTGAACTTAGACCATTGACTCTTCAAGTGACAGACCTCAAATATAGGAAAAATTTCTGGCGGTATTATGATCAATGAGGGTTCTCATCGGGACCATGATCTATCCAAATGCAAGTTGTTCTACCCAATTCACCATAATCAAATTCATATTCAACATGTTCAATATGCTCAAGATCATTATCAAAATCATTACTATCAGTGCTATTAATGCTATCAATTAGAAGTTCATGATGTTCAAAGTTCTTCTAATCAATAGAAGGGAAAGATACAACCTGATGCTCATTGTTTTCAATGAGACATGGCCTACTAAGCATTTGATCATACTCTATGAATTCATCGGGAGGTCACCATTGATGGTAGATGAACTTCTCATCTTCTTCATATTGCATGATCTCATCATTTAGCTCCTTTGTGATCTCCAGTAGTGGTGTCAGTAACCTCTTGATCTCAGCATCCATAGCAGCAACATGCTCTTCAACTATCTGTCTTTTCTTTGGCTTGATATCTTCTTGTATAATGATGGAAGTGTCAAGCGTCGACCCGACTTGCTCTTGTCTACTTATAGGCTCTTCATTAGCATACTCTTGAATGATGACTTTTAGATTCCTTTGCAACGCTTCCAACTTATGATCTTCTAACAATGTTCTCTGTACTTTTTGTAGCTCACTCTCAAGGATCTCTTGATGTAAAGTAGATGCATACTCCTCAAGAAACTTGTCTTCATCAAATTCAGGTTCCTGCCACAAGATTGAACTTCTTTCTTTCTCAATTACTACTTCAAGTGCTCTAACATCTTCTAAGTCCTTTTTACAATCCCCTAATACTTTTGATAACTTCTGTCCAGATGCTTCTATCTCTTTAGAATTGATAAAGTCATATTCATATTCTTTCTTACTGGTAGATTGCTTATCTAGGTTCTTTGTAATAAAAACTTCTTCCTCAATAGGTACATCAGCTTCTACTTCCTGCATGGCTTGATGAATTGCTTCCCAGCATTTCTCACAAGTGTATTCCAAATGATTTGTATCATGCACCCTACACCAATTTCTAGAAAGCAATATGTCATCGACACCTAAATCCTTGGCATTCTTCAATTCCTTCTTGATTTTCTCTTTCAACTTCTTGAATGTTACACCATCAACAGGAGTATCTGGATCTATTCTTGAAAATACTACCGGCTCATGTACTTGTAAGAATGAAATTTTCTTGTGCACTACTAAATCCATCCTTGATAAGAATGTTATACAATCTGCTTCTCTATGATCATTTGTATTGTGAATACGACATCCATACTTGCACTCGAAGTCTTTCAAACTCTTGCCACCTAGACGCTCATTCAATGACCACCATAGTTGAAGAACAATTGGAGTTGAATTTGCAGGATCATACCCAACAACTTGCCGCATATCTGATCTAGAATTCATGGTTGAGAAATCTATCTTCTAATTTTTTGTATTTTTTATTTTTGCTTTTTTTGAATTTTTGAAAATTTTCTACTTTTTTTTTGTATTTTCTAAGATTTTCTACTTTTTTGTATTTTCTGAAAAAAATCAATCCACAACTTTAGAGTATTTGGTTGCTCTACTTGAAATGAAGAATATCTGTGTTTTCGTACATGCCCTCCTTCTAGCGCCAAAAATGTTGATTGTTTTTCGACAAGTCAACAATAGAGTAAAATACAGAGTATCTAACTCTCTCTTGAGAAAAGCCTCTCGAATGCTGAACAAAGTGATCAAACAAGATGACTCCAAGGTTCTTGTTTATGATTTTATGAGGGACAAATCAGTGACTTAAGATGATTTTGCTGATAAACACAAAGGAACTTACATCAGATCTTTCTTCTTTCATTCAGCTTATCTCTCCTTCAATGTGGATGACATATGTACAGGATTTCAATGATAAAGAAAAACAAAACGTAAGGGTTCAGAAAACTAATCTAAGGTCAATGAAGGAATGATAATGTATTGAATAGACAAACTCTTGATTTAACCTAACTTTACTTTGCCAAGGATGCCTACAACTACATGAAGTTTGTGCAATCTCCTAAGGTTACATGAAAGGTTTTCAAATCATGAAGGCTTATACAAGTACCCATTAAACGATGCAGCTCAAACAAGCATCCACAATCGAACGTAAACAAATGAAGCTCAGACTAGCTTTACACAACACTTCACCAGCGATGAATGTTAAAAGCATGAGCTAGGAGTTGATCAAATATTCAGTACATACATACATTACAACAATGAGCTTCTAATCTACATCTAATCTACTTGAAACATCTCTCCATTCAATTCAAGATAACAAAAATCATGTTACTCCACAAGATAATACTTAAACACCAAGCGAACTCCAATGTCTTTTGCATTAATCTTGAGAAATATTTACAACAATCTCCAAGTCCTCTCAGAGAATTTTGAGAGTCTGTCTTATTCTACTCCTAAAATCTAGTAATCTCTGAACTATATCCTTACAAATGAGGCAACAAGGCCTTTATATAGTGCTCCAGAATACACTGTTCATGGCTAAGATCAATTCAATAGTCAAGGGCTCAGATCATGCCACCTCACAGGTAGTTACAACAACTTTCTATTTTTAGTACAAAGAGAGAGGCAATGAAGTCACATTTTCCAATGTGATAAGGTAAGATGGAATCATTTAAAAACATCCGCCACATGGGAAATCCTTTAGCCTCTTTTATTAAATGATACATTTAATGCTATTGACGTGTACTCGCCACATAGATGCCACCTGAGCTTATTATAAATTGCATCATCAATGTGTTGTATTCGATGTGATTACTTTTGCTGATGAATATTTGAGATGTCTAGAAATGTATCTTGTTGATCTTGCCTTGATCTTGAATTGTAAACTAGATGTATGATACTCGTTGCTTCATTCGTCTAACTTTGTAATGTTTCTTCTTCTTGTAGGTTGATGTGAATGATCTTCTTCGATGCTTCTTGATGCAAAGAATAGTAGGAGATGAAAATTCTACATTCTTAGCTTGGAATAGGAGATCTCTCTTAAACTTGAAAATTCGAGAGTCTTGAAGCTTAGATGATAAATGCCTTTTCTTGATGTAGAAGTTGATGAAGTGATCTTGCATGATGATCTTCGAAGTGACCCTTCACAGTGTAAATGACAATACCTTCTGTGGATATGGAGTAGATGACCTCTCAAGGATACTTGAAACTTGATGAATCTTTGAAGATTGGGAGAACTTTACTTGAAATTTGGATGAGTGAATGCCTTGTCTTGATGAAGAGTTCCAATAGATTGATGAAGAAACTAGCTGATACTTGAGGTGATGTAGATCTCTTGGAATGATGTTTCCTAGAAGATGATCTTGAAGAGAGTCCTTTAGAGCAGCCACATGATGACTCTTTAGCTTCATCTAAGTTCCTTGTTCTTGCAAACAAACAAAGAAGCAACATCAATTCCTTGATAAACATTTAATTTTGCAATACATAAGAATCATTTCATGCACTTATAATCTAAGTGTATTAAATGGGAAATTATTTGATTTCATTCAAAGTGGTCGCATTAGTTGAAACTTTTAGGTTCTCCTCCCCCATGAAATACAATTCCCTATCTGTTACTCTAATTAAAACCCTTAATACTTACTTGAAGGGTGTTATAGCCTTAGTTGCATTAGATCAAGAAAGTGAATTCTTCCTTAAGTAGCACATTAGATAGAGATTTCAAAATCTTCCTAAAAATGAAATGTATAGACCTTAGATCAAATTTCACACCGGTTGAGGTCTTTGAGATCCCCTTGTAGTGAGAGCATTAGATGAGGGTCTTTAAATCTTCCTAAAAACCTTATCCTCTCCTTCTCCTTTGGCGCGTCGGTTGAGGGGTAAGAGATCTTCCTCACTAGATTAAGAGCTTTGGTTACCTATGTTAAAATCCTCTACCATTTGCGCTTTGATTAAAGAATTGGGAGTGCTCTAGATTGACTTATTACATAAGTATTTTGGTTTCCTCTTGCTGTGGCACAATAGTTAAACAAAGTGAATTCCCCTTTATAAGCCTCTAAACCCTAGTGCATTAGTTCAAGGTTTTGGTTTCCTCTAGAAATATTATAAAATTTTTCACTTTAACACTCAAAACATGCCCTTTCACCTTGGTGCATTGGTTGACACATTTGATTTCCCCTTGAAATCTGCCTTGGTGCATCGGTTGGGCATCTCAAATTCCTCTACCTTATCCCTTTGGCACGCCGGCTGAGGTATTTGATTTCTTCTTGTTTTGGCGCAGCGGTTAGGGTGTTTGAAATCTTCTTGTTTTGGCACAGCGGTTTAAGGGTGAAGCATCCTCTAGAAGGTGGCACAGTGGTTAAGACATTTGAAATCCTCATCTCCTTCCCTCCTTTTGGTGCATCGGTTCAAGGTTTGGAGATCCTCTAGCTTTTGTCACACTAGATGGGAAATTTGCGCCCTCTCAGTACTTAGTTGTTTTTTCAGGGTCCATGAAGGTAAAGGTATATTGAAAAATATATTTAAGTATGAGAATAAATTTCTTATACTTTAAATATTTTTCAATATACCTTTCAGGATGTTTGAGATAGGTCTCGAATCCACCGGATTTAACATGCAAAATATAGAATTTGGAGGATTCACCAGATTTCAGACTTAGTCAATTTTTTAGGATTTCAGGCTACCAAACTTAGTCTTTTCAAGATATCAAACATACATCAGGATGGGTCTCAAGATTCATGACTTGGATGCGATTTGATTAAGATTCTTCATTACTACAAGTTTATGCACCAGATGAGACCTCCAGTTATAGAGCAAAATCTTCTAGGGAAGAGACTCATTATTGGATTGGCAGAGGAAACAGACCTAAGGCATCATCAAAACTTCATGGAAAACATCAGAGCTCAAAAAAAAGGGGGTGCCCATTTGCAATGGGGCGATGTGTGATTTGGTCACAACATCTAGCATCAACCCAAATAAATGTTCTTGAACATTTCAAAGATAAAAACTCAATCCAAACTCAAAAAACTTCAGACACTCTTCCTCTACTCATCAACTAGCTAGACAATGAAATTGAAAAGGAAAAGAATCATAGATTGGATCAAGACACTATGCCTTTTGATGTGTGATTAAAGATAAATTTTGAATAAAATAGCTTCTTAAATGTTCCAAAGATAAACAAAAATCAAGTTTCAAAATTTCCATGTACACCCACACACTAGATCAAATAAACACGACTTCCTGATCAAAAAATCAAAACCAGTTGCCAGCGTGACTATCCATATTTGAGGTTTAAAGTGCAAGCACTTGAGTTCATTCCCATCCTTCAGAAACCAGGTGATAAACCAGGATCACCTATGTTAACCTGTCTCAAGTTAGGTAAATTCATGAAAGCAGATGGACGGATAGATATACATATGGATGATACGGAATGACATTTGAATGGAGCAAATGACAGGACAGGGATGATATGCAAATGATCAGAAATGGAATGACATGAAAGGGGTGAACTGAGACAGGGTGTCTCTACCATGACACCTATTTGCCAGGTTTTCATCATGATACTTATCCATAGCGCCCGCTTGCCGGGTTTTCACCAGTGGACAATATTTTTTCTCTTTACTATTTTTTCATTTTTTTTTACTAGGATGACCATTACACACGGCACCTGTTTGCCAGGTTTTCACCGAGGTAACGAATGGGAAGAACTCCAAAGTTTGATCCTGTAGACGACACAGTAGTCCAAACACAACCATGTCAAGTTGTTATACACACCGATGTTGACAAACTAACATGATGAATAAAAATGGTAACGGAAGTAGTGGATTATATAAAACAGATGTATGAAAGTCCTTTCAATCATAAACCAAAGGAATGATGTGATATGTTAGATGACAAGAAATGAAAATGGAGGGTGAACAACTAAATGAAAGGGAATGGAATCATGATCAACATTTGCTCTTATCAACCTAAACTTCGAAGCTTACAAGCGAAAGGGAAGTGAGTAAAGG
Source organism: Cunninghamia lanceolata (assembly GCA_027924645.1). Taxonomy (NCBI): domain Eukaryota; kingdom Viridiplantae; phylum Streptophyta; class Pinopsida; order Cupressales; family Cupressaceae; genus Cunninghamia; species Cunninghamia lanceolata. The sequence continues at coordinate 4,166,977 of BSBN01001583.1, read as the reverse complement.
GACAGGAGCGGGATGAATGATAACTGGTAATGATACCTTCATGACCTTCACGAACTTAGGATTTCCCCCTTTAATTTTGGATAATTTGATTTTTTAGGTGGAACGGAAATGGAATGAAATGGATGAAAATGGACTTACTAGATGCGGGAGCCTCTTTGGATTTGGCTTTTGAACTTAAGTACCCAAATTTTCACTTGGCTCTTCTTGGAGGAATGAAATGATATTCTAAGCCTGTTTTGATTTTTTGGCATTTGTGCTAAGGTATAGAGATCTTAAGATTTCCTTTGCTTCAGGAGTAACAGCATCTAGGTATTTATTTTATGGAAATATGGGGAAGGCAGAAGGAACTGCAAGCTTCTAGTTCAGACGACACTCACATTCATTAATCATGATTAGGAAAAGGGTGAATGGATGAGGGAATAAGGTAATGAAATTTGGGAAATGGAGGTAAAAATGGATGATAGAATAGGGTGGATGGAAATGAAATGAAATGATGGAATGACATGCAGCGGAAGATATGGATAGTTACATGCCTTGATACTTTACGTAATGATGAAGGCGAAGTGAATATATATCATAGGTGCATAATGGAGATGATAGATTCTTAGACGGAGCGAATGAGAACACCAACATCATGACCTTGTCTTGTATGCAGTGGTTAAGGTCATTTGAAAAGGATATTGACATGGAAATACTCCAAATGATGCATAAGGACTTCAACTTATCCTTCTGGAGTATGCAACGAACAACAAGACCATATAGATGATTTAGAGATCAGACTTGAATTCATTATTGGATGAAAAATGTAATGTGGATGGAGGTTTTATTGCTTTCAAATGAAATGGTGGGAGCTTTTATTATGATTATGAAGTGTGATAAGCAGAATGATGGATAGAGGTATGTGAAATTCTTATTATGGAGTGGAGTGGAAACATGAATTACCTTGAGATGTTTACTTGATCCAGACTCACAAAGACTCCCCTAGCAACTTTAGGATCATTAAGATGTGTAAGATATAAAACCTCAAAATACTTCAGTCAATACCGAACAACTGACTCATCTCCCAAGAGCAAGCAGTCATGCTATCTGACACTAGTGATGGAATCCATGGGAAATCCATCAATCATGACCCATGTTTCTCAATGGAATACATAAGAATTCATAATGGTGCAGGAGCACCCCTTCGAAATAAAGAACAAGTCTAATTATAGTATGTTTTTACTTTATGATGTAATAAGGTCCATTGGACCAATTATTATGTTTTAAGTCAATATAGGTTTATGTGCAAGTTAGTTAGAAGTTTGTTATGCTAGCTATCCTCTCCCAGCTGCTTGGAAGTCTCCCAGCCACTGGGAATCAACTCTGTACTACTCGTGAGGAGTAGATATATATGACCTAGCTCAATTTGTTTTATATATGTAGTTGCGTAGGAGAAACAAGGACATTGTTTTTTTGGAGATCAGACTGAGCATTGTGATACAGTGGGGCTGTGATATTTGTATGCATTTCTGTTATTGAAATAAAGAAGATCCCGTTGTTTCATTTGTCTGATTTTTGATTTATCTGTGTAGTCGATTTTGATTTTGTAGGCGAAATGGATTCATTCATCCATTCCACCGGTTGATTCTCTGAATCGGTGGAATGGGCTTGTACAATAGTTTAGTTTTCTTTTCTATTTTTATGTTCATGCATTTCATGTTTTTGGGATTGATTTGTCGCATGCTATGATCTATCCTAGCATCCTCATGTGCTAGGGTTTGAAGGATAAAATCTAAGTTAAGATTGCCCAAGAAATAGATCGGCTCGACCTCAACATTTTCTATGCAAAATTTGTGAAGTTTCGTGGGTTTTGGTTGAAATGTACATTTGACGTATATATAGTGTTTGTATGTGACATACAGTCTGTGTGTATATCATATTTGTATCTATGCATATATTGCTAAACAGATCGGGTGTTAAAACATGTTAAAAATGCATGTTTCAAAGGTACAAAGGTGAAACAGTTCGGATATACAATTCCTGTGTATATCGCTTTTGTTTGTTGGGGACAATTGATTTGTATATTGCTTTTGCATCTGAGGATCATTTCATGTGTATCCGTCATTTGCATATCAAGTTTGTATGTTGGGATATACAAGCAGCTGGAGGTACAGAGGAGAGAGAAACTCTTGATAGTCAACAGCGGAGTCAAAGATACATTCGCTAAGGTATACGGAGGATACATTTTCTATTTGCATGTTGAGTTTGTACATTTCGAATGTACATTAAGGATTACAAAGTCTATGTATATCACTAGGAGGATCGGATACAATTTCTATATATCCTACATATGTATGTTGTGTGTATCCCGCAGAAGCACTTTTGAGTTTACATATTGGGAATGTACATTGTGAATGTACATCGGGCTGATACAAAGGATTTTATACAACCGAGTCAGTGCTAGTCAAAGGGGAGGTTGTATGTTTGCTTGTATCTAGCGCTTGTATATTGGAAATATACATCGATCTTATTCAGTGTCGGGTGATACATCAGACGACCAGTAGCAGAGGTGACAGGGACCGGCGATCACAGGTTAAGATATGTAGTTATCGGTGTGACAATAGTCATCAGAGCAACGCAGTTTGGAGAACCTGATAGACGATGTCTTGCCGATAGGCACAGAAACAAATACTCATTGGTGTGAAATTGGGTATCGAGGTGAGATGTATTAGAGGTGCCGATAGTCATTGTCAGGCCGATAAGGTATGTCAGTGAGACAATTTGTTAGCTCTTGCCAATGAAATAAGGAATATCAAATTCTACCATTCCATTGAACGTTTACGGCTGTGGCTCTGCATCAAATAAGGTTTAGATTTGGCATTTTAAAACATTATGATCAGAAGACAATAGTGTCAAGACACAATATATGGTTAGCTTCCCAGTCAAGTTCAAAATCTAACAAGATGACCTTCATGAATGGATGTCTAAGAAATGAACTAACATGTTATCTTGAATTGAAACAGGAGTGTGTTTAAGATAACATCACCTTCTTACAAATACGAAACCCGACACAACAAAATAACAGACAACTAATTTATAAAAAAAAAACTACTAATCTACGAAAGAAAAACAAACCAACAACTAAGCTAAGGAAAAGACAACAACAAGCAAGTGACACAAAAGTAAAACTAAGCTAAGGACAAACCAATACTTGAGTCAAATGACATAAAGGAGCAAATCTACTCTAGCTATGTACAAACAACAGAGATGCAACCTAGGACACAGAGTATGTACATGCCCTAGCATGGCTTTTTAGTATGTACAAAAGTAGCAATGCAATAGTGACAGTTCTCAACTGAGCGAATTCATCCTTGAACTTAGACCATTGACTCTTCAAGCGATAGACCTCAAATATAGGAAAAATTTTTGGTGGTATTATGATCAATTGAGGGTTCTCATCGAGACCATGATCTATCCAAATGCAAGTTGTTCTACCCAATTCACCATAATCAAATTCATATTCAACATGTTTGATATGCTCAAGATCATTATCAAAATCATTACTATTAGTGCTATTAATGCAATCAATTAGAAGTTCATGATGTTCAAAGTTCTTCCAATCAATAGAAGGGAAAGATACAACCTGATGCTCGCTATTTTCAATGAGACGTGGCCTACCAAGCATTTGATCATACTCTATGGAGGTCACCATTGATGGTAGATGAACTTCTCGTCTTCTTCATATTGCATGATCTCATCATTTATCTCCTTTTTGATCTCCAGTAGTGGTGTCAGTAACCTCTTGATCTCAGCATCCATAGCAGCAACATGCTCTTCAACTATCTGTCTTTTCTTTGGCTTGATATCTTCTTGTATAATGATGGAAGTGTCAAGCGTCAACCCGACTTGCTCTTGTCAACTTATAGGCTTTTCATCAGCATACTCTTGAATGATGACTTTTAGATTCCTTTGCAACGCTTCCAACTTATGATCTTCTAACAATGTTCTCTGTACTTTTTGTAGCTCACTCTCAAGGATCTCTTGATGTAAAGTAGATGCATACTCCTCAATAAACTTGTCTTCATCAAATTCAGGTTCCTGCCACAAGATTGAACTTCTTTCTTTCTCAATTACTACTTCAAGTGCTCTAACATCTTCTAAGTCCTGTTTACAATCCCCTAATACTTTTGATAACTTCTGTCCAGATGCTTCTATCTCTTCAGGATTGATAAAGTCGTATTCATATTCTTTCTTACTAGTACATTGCTTATCCAGGTTCTTTGTAATAAAAACTTCTTCCTCAATAGGTACATCAGCTTCTACTTCCTGCATGGCTTAATGAATTGCTTCCTAGCATTTCTCGCAAGTGTATTCCAAATTATTTGTATCATGCACCCTACACCAATTTCTAGAAAGCAATATGTCATCGACACCTAAATCCGTGGCATTCTTCAATTCCTTCTTGATTTTCTCTTTCAACTTCTTGAATGTTACACCATCAACATGAGTATCTGGATTTATTCTTGAAAATACTACTGGCTCATGTTCTTGTAAAAATGAAATTTTCTTGTGCACTGCTAAATCCATCCTTGATAAGAATGTTATACAATCTGCTTCTCTATGATCATTTGTATTGTGAATACGACATCCATACTTGCACTCGAAGTCGTTAAAACTCTTGCCACCTAGATGCTCATTCAATGACCACCATAGTTGAAGAACAATCGGAGTTGAATTTGCAGGATCATACCCAACAACTTGTCGCATATCTGATCTAGAATTCATGGTTGATAAATCCATCTTCTGATTTTTTGTATTTTGTATTTTTGCTTTTTTTGAATTTTTGAAAATTTTCTGCTTTTTTTTTTTGTATTTTCTGAGATTTTCTACTTTTTGTATTTTCTGAAAAAAATCAATCCACAACTTCAGAGTATCTGGTTGCTCTACTTGAAATGAAGAATATCTGTGTTTTCGTACATGCCCTCCTTCTAGCGCCAAAAATGTTGATGATTGTTTTTCGACAAGTCAACAATAGAGTAAAATACAGAATATATAACTCTCTCTTGAGCAAAGCCTCTCGAATGCTGAATGAAGTGATCAAACAAGATGACTCCAAGGTTCCTGTTTATGATTTTATGAGGGATAACTCAGTGACTTAAGATGATTTTGCTGATAAACACAAAGGGACTTACATCAGATCTTTCTTCTTTCATTCATCTTATCTCTCCTTCAGTGTGGATGACATATGTATAGGATTTCAATGATAAAGAAAAACAAAACGTAAGGGTTCAGAAAACTAATCTAAGGTCAATGAAGGAATGATAATGTATTGAACAGACAAACTCCTGATTTAACCTAACTTCACTTTGCCAAGGATGCCTACAACTACATGAAGTTGGTGCAATCTCCTAAGGTTACGTGAAAGGTTTTCAAATCATGAAGGCTTATACAAGTACCCATTAAATAGCGCAGCGCAAACAAGCATCCACAATCGAGCTTAAACAAATGAAGCTCAGACTAGCTTTACACAACACTTCACCAGCGATGAATGTTAAAAGCATGAGCTAGGAGTTGATCAAATATTCAATACATACATACATTACAACAATGAGCTTCTAATCTACATCTAATCTACTTGAAACATCTCTCCATTCATTTCAAGATACCAGAAATCATGTTACTCCACAAGATAACACTTAAATGCCAAGCGAACTCCAATGTATTTTGCATTAATCTTCAGAAATATTTACAACAATCTCCAAGTCCTCTCAGAGAATTTTGAGAGTCTCTCCTATTCTACTCCTAAAATCTAGTAATCTATGAACTATATCCTTACAAATGAGACAACAAGGCCTTTATATAGTGCTCCAGAATACACTGAATGGCTAAGATCAATTCAATAGCCAAGGGCTCAGATCATGCCACCTCACAGGTAGTTACAACAACTTTCTATTTTTAGTACAAAGAGAGAGGCAATGAAGGCACATTTTCCAATGTGATAAGGTAAGATGGAATCATTTAAAAAAATCCTCCACATGGGAATCCCTTTTGTCTCTTTTATTAAATGATACATTTAATGCTATTGACGTGTACTCGCCACATAGATGCCACCTGAGCTTATTCTAAATTGCATCATCAATGTGATGTATTCAATGTGATTACTTTTGCTGATGAATACTTGAGATGTCTGGAAATGTATCTTGTTGATCTTGCCTTGATCTTGAATTGTAAACTAGATGTATGATACTTGTTGCTTCATTTGTCTAACTTTGTAATGTTTCTTCTTCTTGTAGGTTGATGTGAATGATCTTCTTCGATGCTTCTTGATGCAGAGAATAGTAGGAGGTGATGATTCTGCTTTCTTAGCTTAGAATAGGAAATCTCTCTTAAACTTCAAAATTTGAGAGTCTTGAAGCTTAGATGATAAATGCCTTTGCTTGATGTAGAAGTTGATGAAGTGATCTTGCATGATGATCTTCGAAGTGACCCTTCGCAATGTAAATGACAATACCTTCTCTAGATGTGGAGTAGATAACCTCTCAAGGATACTTGAAACTTGATGAATCTTTGAAGATTGGGAGAACTTTACTTGAAATTTGGATGAGTGAATGCCTTGTCTTGATGAAGAGTTCCAATAGATTGATGAAGAAACTAGCTGATACTTGAGGTCATGTAGATCTCTTGGAATGATGCTTCCTTGAAGATGATCTTGAAGAGAGCCCTTTAGAGCAGCCACATGATGACTCTTTAGCTTCATCTAAGTTCCTTGTTCCTACAAACAAACAAAGAAGCATCATCAATTCCTTGATAAACATTTAATCTTGCAATACATAAGAATCATTTCATGCACTTATAATCTAAGTGTATTAAATGGGAAATTATTTGATTTCATTCAAAGTGGTCACATTAGTTGAAACTTTTAGGTTCTCCTCCCCCATGAAATATAATTCCCTACCTCTTACTCTAATTAAAACCCTTAATACTTACTTGAAGGGTGTTATAGCCTTAGGCGCATTAGATCAAGAAAGTGAATTCTTCCTTGAGTAGCACATTAGATAGAGACTTCAAAATCTTCCTAAAAATGAAATGTATAGACCTTAGATCAAATTTCGCACCGGTTGAGGTCTTTGAGATCCCCTTGTAGTGAGAGCATTAGATGAGGATCTTTAAATCTTCCTAAAAACCTTATCCTCTCCTTCTCCTTTGGCGCGCCGGTTGAGGGGTAAGAGATCTTCCTCACTAGATTAAGCGCTTTGGTTGCCTATGTTAAAATCCTCTAGCATTTGCGCTTTGATTAAAGAATTGGAAGTCCTCTAGATTGACGCGTTAGATAAGGATTTTTGTTTCCTCTTGCTGTGGCGCAATAGTTAAACAAAGTGAACTCCCCTTTATAAGCCTCTAAACCCTGGCATATTAGTTCAAGGTTTTGGTTTCCTCTGGAAATATTATAAAATTTTGCACTTTAACACTCAAAACTTGCCCTTTCACCTTGGTGCATTGGTTGACACATTTGATTTCCCCTTGAAATCTGCCTTGGCGCATCGGTTGGGCATCTCAAATTCCTCTACCTTATCCCTTTGGCGTGCCGGTTGAGGTATTTGATTTCTTCTTGTTTTGGCGCAGTGGTTAAGGTGTTTGAAATCTTCTTGTTTTGGCGTGGCGATTCAAGGGTGAAGGATCCTCTAGAAGGTGGCACGGTGGTTAAGACATTCAAAATTCTCATCTCCTTCCCTCCTTTTGGCGCATTGGTTCAAGGTTCGGAGATCCTCTAGCTTTTGTCGCACTAGATGGGAAATTTGCGCCCTCTCAGTACTTAGTTGTTTTTTCAGGGTCCTTGAAGGTAAAGGTATATTGAAAAATATATTTAAGTATAAGTTGAGATAGTTCTCAAATCCACCAGATTTAACATGCAAAATATAGAATTTGGAGGATTCACCAGATTTTAGACTTAGTCAATTTTTCAGGATTTCAGGATTTCAGGCTACTAGACTTAGTCTTTTCAGGATCTCAAACATACATCAGGATGGGTCTCAAGATTCATGACTTGGATGCGATTTGATTAAGATTCTTCATTACTACAAGTTTATGCACTAGATGAGACCTCCAGTTATAGAGTAAAATCTTCTAGGGAAGAGACTCATTATTGGATTGGCAGAGGAAACAGACCTAAGGCATCATCAAAACTTCATGGAAAACATCAGAGCTCAAAACAAAGGGGGTCCCCATTTGCAATGGGGCGATGTGTGATTTGGTCACAGCAAGTCCAAACACAACATTCCCACCTATCACAAATTTTGAGAACTGCTCCGTCAAAGTTTGGCACATTTTTGGTCTCAAGGATCTTAAGGGACTTTGTCAGTAGCCTCTTGCCTAGAAGGACTGGGATGCTTGGCGCATGAAACAAGTCCTCCACTGGCATTTACCTGACCACCTTGATGTATTGGCCTAGTCCGTTTGAGCCCACGAGCTATGGAATGAAAAATGTCACACATAGCACCTTTCCACTGCATCAAACTAAAGCATTTTGCAATAATGCGTTTGATTTCGGCACAGTCAAATGGAATGGAATTGACCAAAAATGAGAGAGGTTATTGTCGATAGACCCCATGTACACCTATAGGTCCAAACACAACATTCCCAGCTATCACGAATTTAGAGAACTGCTCTGTCAAATTTTGGTCTCAGGGATCTTAAGGGACTTTGCCGGTAGCCTCTTGCCCGGAACGACTGGGACACTTGGTGCACGAAACGAGACCTCCACTGGCATTTACCCACCCACTCTGACATGTTGGCGCAGTTTGTTCGACCCCACGAGCTATGGAATGAAAAATGTCACACCTAGCACCTTTCCACTGCATCAAATTGAAGCATTTTGCAACAATGCGTTTGATTTTGGCACGGTCAAATGGAATGGAGTTGACCAAAAATGAGAGAGGTTATTGTCGACGGACCTGACGTGCACTAGTAGGTCCAAACACAACATTTCCAGCTATCACGAATTCTAAGAACTGCTCCGTCAAAGTTTGGCACATTTTTGGTCTCAGGGATTTTAAGGGACTTTGCCGGTAGCCTCTTTCCTGGAATGACTGGGATGCTTGGCACACAAAATGAGACCTCCACTAGCATTTACCCACCCACCCCAATGTGTTGGCATAGTTCGTTCGACCCCACGATGAGCAAAACAAAAAATATGGCACCTGGCAAGGTTTTTGCTCTTACGGAACAATGTATCAGCAAAGACCCTAGTTTTCATAAGGGGAGACATGTGATTTTAAGAGGTTTTTGGGAATGTGACTTTATCCTTCCACTCCTTATCCAATGACAAGTTTATTCTCAGAGTTTGATGGCTTTTATGAGCATATACACGATGTTGTTTTACGATAGTCATAAAGGGCAGTTTTGGACAGCCATGTGTATCTTTTTAAAAATCATAAAGGGCAAGTTGTACATGGACTGTGACAGTCCCAAAACTCATATAAATCATCCATTTTGGTGTTTGACAACCTTATAAATCCATTAGATCATTTATACAAACCCTAATGCAACTTATAAACCCTCTTTGCATAGTAATTTCATGAATGACTATCTTGTATGATTATTTTGTGCATTTTAATAGCCCAATAAGGATTGTATGGTGTTGTGATCTTCATGATTTTAAATTGATGCAGAGATAGGATCCAACTCAACATGATAGAGGCATCATTACAAATGGATTGAATTGCAATAGTTGGAGAGCCAACCTCCTATCAATGAGAGTTCAATGATAGTAAATAGAGAGCTACTTGACCATAAATAGGATTTACATACATATATATATATATATATATATATATATATGATCTTGTAGGCATCTAGGTTTCATACACAAATTGCAATAGTTGTAGAGCCAACCTCCTATCAACGAGAGTTGAATAATAGTAAATAGAGAGCTTCTCAGCCATAAATGGGATTTGCATACACACACACACACCCAACTGAAATAGTATCCTTATTGTCCTTATTGGCACCTCTCCCCAAGATGTAAGTTTTTTATGTTTATAATGTGCCCCTAGTGTCCTTATTGGCCTTATTGGCACCTAAAACACAAGAAAGTAGATTCCACCAGCTTTCAATTACAATTGCTCTCAGGCCCTAACACATCCATACAGGGCTATACTAAACAAAGAAATAGCAGGAAAATAGTAAAATCGCAAAAACAAAGTTTCTTGACATTAATTTCATTCAAACTTGTCTTCAATTCATCTTCAAAATGTTTTCAATACATCTCCAATGCCTTTTCCATGAAGGTTTATGCATATTTATACATGATTTGAGGGAAACCAATAGTCTCCGACTGACTTTTGAGTACTTGACTGTTCATCTTCCATACTTTTGCATTTTTTTTACATTTTTCATATGACAACTTTGACATATTTACAAAATTTGACAAGATGGAGACTAAATACAGGATAAAATGGTCTATCATGACCTTATTAGATTTCAAGCTACTATGCTTGATTAGGGCATATAAGGAATTTTGTCATATTGATTCTATTAATCTAAAACCATTCTCAATGCTAAACATATCATCAATGGACTAAAGAACTATCATCATAATGTATGACATCATGGGAAGTATCATGACTTGCACATAAGGAATTTAAATTATATTGTATATCAAGGTGTATATATTTTAAAATCTAGTCCATAATGGTAGACATATACAAAAATTTGGCAAATATGCCAACTCAAATTTTTTTTTACAAAATGTGGCATATGCCATGTCTCAAAATCTATATACAATCTACATGACAAATAGCTACATGAAATAATACAAGTCCACTTGACCCTCAATCTGTGATGGATCCTGAAAAAGTGTCCTCTTTGTACCAAAATGTCTAGTAATTGATGGAGGCGAAGTTTCTTGCATTAACAAGTCAAAACACAAATTTGATTAATCTCTTCAATGGTAAATAAAAATAAGTTAAAGTTAGTAAATAGATTCTTATCTACTACAATTAAGAACTTTCATTTATTAACATACATTTAAATCACTACAATCAACTATAGGACCACTAGATAAACTATCAATTATTTAGAAAAATTCAATTCAATTACCTCGACTCTATGTTGTTGTTTAGATAATTGTTCTGCAAATGATTTTCTCTTAAGACGATTAGGTGTCCTACTGAAGCATGATGGCAAAGGTGGCACATCACTCACGTTCTCAAGAGACTACATAAAAGCAAAGTAACATTGAAATAAATTAATATATAATTATTAAACAAAATAGGAAATGCATACATTTAAAAAGGTTAGATGTGCTACACACAAACAATCAATTAAAGTACAATTCAATCAAATTACCTCCACTCTTTGTTGGTGTTGAGAAATTCGTTCTGCAAATGATAGTCCCTTGGGTCGATCAGGAGTTCGAGAAAAGACTATTGGCAAAGATGCCACATCATTCACATTTTTGGTTGACTATAAAATAAAATTAACATCAAGATATAAATTAATATATAATTACTCACAAAGAAATAAATGCATAAAAAAAAGTTGATGTGTCGAACAAATTATACAGGCAAGTCCAAGCCAAATTGGATGGCAGACAAAGTTCCATGATGAATTTCTGTCAACTCCTCCTCTGTCATCAACTGTTATCCCACTTAGATACATTAGTACTAATAAATTCATTTATATATTCAAATGGAATAGACCATAAAATTTAACTTTAAATTTTACCTGCATAAAAGATTGCTCATGCATTTCTCTTTCTCTATGGTTCACTGATCTGATAGCTTCTACTCTTGTCCCTGACCCCTCGGCTTGAGTTCTAGACCCCATTGCCTCATCTCGTGAATGGAGATCGTACTCTGATGTGTTCAATGGTGGCTCAGTACTCTCCATAATAGGACCTAAGCATAAATGATTGCAATAAATGCAATGATGGGGCACACATACATGTGTGGATGACAACGATCTAGTAGAACCAGGTGATCCAATATCATCGCCTTCATCATGTGCTTGTGCAAACTAAGATGTCTGTATAATCAAATGCTCGGTTAAAGAGTGTATGGCACTAAGGCCCTGTTGTGTTGCATTTGCAACAATGTCTGGGTGCTGCATTGGGGGTGGAGAAGGGATAGCAGGAGGGGGAATATAGGGACCTTGTACTTGTCTCACTGCCCCAGGTCTATCTTGAGTCATTCCCTTACCCACTCCTTGAAACTCTCTAAAATCAAAATAATTAACATGTTGACCCATGACGAACTCTGCATAGAGTTTACGAAGGAAATATAAAGGTACATCTAAATTGTTGTTGGGTGGTTTATCAAAAACCATCCACCAACGATCCCAAAAGTTCTGACTAATGCCCTCATGATTACACCATTTGATTAAAAACTTGGGCTTACGGACATCAACATGCAATCCAGTTTTAGGATTGACAAAGCATTGGGCTAACATAGTTTTTGTAATCCCTAATTCTTTGACTTCATCATATGACAAATTGTTAGCATATTTGGCCTTCTTGGCTTCTCACCATTGCCTAAATGATTTGTGTTGGGTTGACAAGGTTTGAACATGATTAACGATTCCCTTTAAATTCGATGTCATTGTAGACAATCAAGGGTGGCGGCGATACATTTCTATGATCCTACTTATTTGATCATTATTTCTTTGAATATTCTCTTCTATTGTTGGGGGGAGGGTTTGGTTGTGGAGGGTTTGGGTTTTCATTTTGTGCATCCATTTTACCTAATTAAAATATAAAACATACCCACTTAGCATAAAAAACCAAAAAAATTGCTTGAATATACAAAACAAACAAAAAAAATGTGAAAGATCTTACCTTTTCAGATCGGATATCTGTTCTTCACCTTTGATATCCGTTCTTTAGAGATGACACTGCATTTTTACAAGCCGCGGGTTTGCAAAAATGTGAGCCTTTTTCACTTTTTATGTTTTTTCAAAACGGATATCCATTTTGAAAATGGATGTCCAAAATCTCTCCTTTCATATGATACTGTCTTTCTAAAATTTGGATTATATTTTATAGCTAAAATGCCTAAATACTAAACAAAAAAACAATGAAAACAATTGAGAAAAAGAAAATCTCTCCTTTCATATTTGTTATCAAAATGGATATCCGTTTTCTTTTTCTCAATTGTTTTCATTGTTTTTTTGTTTAGTATTTAGGCATTTTAGCTATAAAATTCAATCCAAATTTTAGAAAGACAGTATCATATGAAAGGAGAGATTTTGGACAAACTATCAAAATTTATATAGGATTATGATGATATATATATTTGATTTTTATATGATTTACTTATACTAATGTTTCCATAGTATTTCAAAGGCAATTTTGAATAGATAAACCATAAACCCTAAATAATTCCCCTAAGCCCTGAACCCTAACCCCTAAACCAAAAACCCTAAATAATTCCCCAAATCCTAAACCCTAACCCCTAAACCATAAACCCTAAATAATTCCCCTAAGCCCTAAACCCTAAACCTGAGAAAGGGAATCCTAGTTTTTTTGTTTCCATTTCATTCATCGATAAGGGAGAGGGAAAGATAGAGGGGAGAGATAGGATATATAGGAATGATAGGGGGAGAGAAATAAGAGATAGAGAGATTGGGAGAGATGGCTAGGTACAGAGAGATAGAGACCTGAGACAGATAGGAAGAGATAGAGGAGACGAAGGGGAGAGATAGGGAGATTGAGAGTTAGAGAGATGTCCAGAGAGACAGGGAGATAGAGGAATGATAGGGGAGAGAGAGGCAAGAGATAGGGAGAGATAGATATAGGTAGAGAGAGAGAGAGAGGAGATAGATTGGGAGAGATAGAGGAGACAAAGGAGAGATAGGGATAGAGATTGAGACCTGTGGAGGGATGATAGAGAGAGGGAGATAAGGGAGAGATAGGGAGATAGAGGTGGAGGGATATTAATTTTAATGACCTCCACATTTTCCATAAATTCTTCTCTACTAAACCCTAGACCATCACCCAAATCCTTACTTTCCTAATAAAAGCCTTTCCCCAAACATCATTTGATCATGTGACTCCTTCCATCACTAGACAGGTGCCCAGGTACTTTCCATTATTCATCTAATTCTATAATCCCAATGTCATAGCTCACATTCCTACACCTACATTCATAGACTCCATTCCCCCTATTGACACCATCGTTGATAATCATTATATAAGGACACTCCCTTGAATAATTATTAAACCATGGATTATCCAGTATCCCCATATTACACTTTCCTCACCTTTGAACCCTTAGAAGATGACATTTAGCTATCCCCACCATTACCAATCACACTTTCTAGCAATCCCACATAAGACACCTTACCCATCACTTCACCTAGGTCATCACCAATTAAATCACCTCATTACTCCATTCAACCATACCCATACCACCCATTTCTCACTCCACAACCTGTATTAACACATGATTAAACCTAACCCCTAAACCCTAAACTTGAGAAACCATAAACCCCTAAATCGTAAACACTAAACCCAAGAAACCCTAAATCTCTATCTCTCTATCTCCCTATCTCACTATCTCCCCATCACTATCATTCCTCTACCTCTCAATCTCTCTCCCTATGCTCTGGCCATGTCCCTCACTCTATATCTCCCTATTGGTCCTCTCTCTCTACACACTAAACCCTAAACCTCTAAACCTTAACCCCTAAACCATAAACCCTAAACCCTAAATAATGCCCCTAAACCTTAACCCCTAACCCCTAACCCCTAAACCCTAAACCCTAAACATGAGAAACCCTAAACCCTATCTCCTATCTCTCCCTTATCTCCCTATCTCTATCATCCCTCTACCTCTCAATCCTTCTCCCTATTTCTCTGGACATCTCGCTCACTCTCTATCTCCCTATCTCTCCCCTTTGTCACCTCTATCTCTCCCTATATGTCTCCTCTCTCTTTCTATCTAGCTATCTCCAAAACTGAGAAACCCTAAACCCAAGTACAATCTAAATCCAATCAACTCTAAACCTATATCTCCCTATCTCTCCCCTATCTCCCTATCTCTATCATCCCTCTACCTCTCTTGATCTCTCTCCCTATGTCCCTGGCCATGTGCCTCACTCTCTATCCCTTTATCTCTCTCCTCGGTCTCCTCTCTCTATCTCCCTATCATTCCTCTCTCTCTATAAAGCCTATATCCAAAACCCTAAACCTCTAAACCTAACCCCTAACCCCTAAACAATTTAAATCCTAAACCCTAAATAATGCCCCTAAACCCTAACCCCTAACCCCTAAAACTAATAAACCCTAAACTCCAACCCCTAAACCCTAAACCCAAGTAACCCTAAACCACTATCTCCCTATCTCTCCCCTATCTCCCTACCACCTTTGTCCCTCTACCTCTCAATCTCTCTGCTTATGTCTCTGGCCATGTCCCTCACTCTATATCTCCCTATCTCTCCCCTCAAACTCCTCTATATCTCCCTATCATTCCTCTCTCTCTATAAACCCTAAATCCAAAACCCTAAACCTCTATACCTAACCCCTAACCCCTAAACAATAAATCCTAAACCCTAAATTATAATGCCCCTAACCCCTAAACCTAAGAAACCCTAAACCCTAAACCCAAGTAACCATAAACCACTATCTCCCTATCTCTCCCCTATCTCCCTATCACCTTTGTCCCTCTACCTCTCAATCTCTCTCGCTATGTCTCTTGCCATGTCCCTCACTCTTTATCTCGCTATCTCTCCCCTCAGATTCCTCTATATCTCCCTATTGGTCCTTTATCTCTCTTTAAACCCTAAACCTCTAAACCTTAACCCCTAAGCCCAAAACCATAAACCTTAAATAATGCCCCTAAACCCAAGAAACCCTAAACCTCTATCTCCCTATCTCTATCATCCCTCTACCTCTCAATCTCTCTCTCTCTCTATGTCTCTGGACATGTCTCTCACTCTCTATCTCCCTATCTCTCCCCTTTGTCTCATCTATCTCTCCCAAACTCTATCAGTCCCCTCTCTCTATCTCTCTTTAAACTATAAACCCTAAACCCCTAAACCCGAGCAACCCTAAAACTCTAAACCCTAAATAATTCCCCTAACCAACCTCTAAACCACTTCTCTATATAGGTCCAACTAATACCACTTTTTCATTGTTTTCCATTTTCCAAGTCCGACATGTGTCCAAGTTGTATTGTTTGTCAAGTTTTTAGTCTAATTGTTAGTCCCGGCTCTCATGGTTATTAAAATGTTAGTATAGTTAGATTTATCCTTCGGTAACATTAATTTACACATTGTTGCACAAACAACCACACTGAAACATAACCTTACCTAATTAAGGTTAACCTTTAAGGTTCTTTTATAAATGGTGAGCTTAACAAATCCAACTAGTTCAATGTTCTTATAGTCCATGCTTACCCTTCCAAGAGAGTTCATGCCATGTTAACTTTGCATTATGTCCTAACATATCACATGAAGGACATCATCATCACAAGGAATAACAATATCATGAAGGATTAACAAAGGTGTAGCTTCACCACATAAAGTATCATTCATAATTTTATCACTAGAGGGTAAGGGTATATCATGTGTATCCTTCTCAAACCATGTATCATGAATCAAATCATATGAAGGATTGGGTAAAGCAATTTAGGGCATGAAATCCAAAACACCCCGAAACACATCCCCTGCTGCCCCACCATTCCTATCCCTAAAATATTGGAACATAGTCTAAAAGTGATTATTTCACCTGATGAACAAAACTGAATATTTTATTATTGATTATTTGAGTAATTCATTAGTGATGATTCTTAGTGTTTAACAAATCCTTATGGATCAATGTGTAAAGAAGCTACCAATGTTAATTTGCCCTCCTCCTTCACTAGAAATGGTCTTTAAGGAGGTTCATATATTGGTGGGAGATCCAAGATTTAAGAGGTATATTTTCAAAAAGAGTAAAAAGCCTTTTTCCGAATTCTTTTTAGAAAACGGATATCCGTTTTGAGAACGGATATCCGTTTTGAGACCGGATATCCGTTTTGAGAACAAATATCCATTTTGTATTTCTAGAAATGGATATCCGTTTTGAGAACGGATATCCATTTTGTATTTCTAGAAACAGATATTCGTTTTGTATTTCTAGAAACGAATATCTGTTTTGGTTTGGTATCCAAACCAAAACAGATATCTGTTTCAAAGTCAAACTTTGCCAAGTCACAAATTTGGCTAAGTAAAAATGTGATTTTTTTCTTATTGCCACTGTTTGGCCCACGATGATCCTACACATACCCTAATATCTGCTAAAATTCCTCTAACTGTAAGCTTTTATTTATGATACATACTTTGCCCTAAAGATTCCATTTTGGCATGGACAGGAGTCTACTATCAAGTGTGAATTGATCAGATTGGAGACTCGTTCATTTTAGTTGATAAAACATGGTGTTTTAAGGCTATCTTGTATAAATAAACTATTGTGTTATATAACGCTGTCATACTTGTATGTTAACCTTGTGTAGTATTAAGCTGACAAATACACATAAAAACCTTGTAGACCAAAGAACAATATTGTTTACATCTGTTGAAGGCTGAGATAAGGCCAATGTAAGGTCAAGGTATGAGGAGATATCATCATTAACCAACTCAACTGAATGCTATATATTTATGAAGTTTGAGACTGAACCATTGCATTCATTGTTTTTAAAGATTAGAATCTTGATGAGTAAGTGGAGTGAGATAGAAATCTCTCTTAAAGACTTATATCTTTAGTATTATTGGTTACAATCACAAGATTTTGTGTTAGGTTATTTACTCATTTTGAGGTATCTAAAAGATATTGACATCTTTAGAAACATAGAAGATTATAGTATCACATAAGCATTTATAGAAATGCTAAGTATTATCTTTCTTTATCTAAAGAAGTTAATGTAACAGTAAACTTATTTCCTTATTAGGAGTCGGTGGACTCAAGGAAACCTAGTGGTCAAAATTATCTCATTATTATTGTAAACTCAAACTTACCTTGGGGAAAGACTGAATAAATCATGAATGTTTATATTATTCATAAGTGTGCTTGTATTCTATGAATTATGAGTAACGAGGTTTTGTATAACATCTGAGAGGTTTAGAGAAAATCATAATGCACTATACTCATGACGTATTATTATATTGTTGTACTTGGATTCTTAACTAGTAGTGGGAAACTAGAGAAAAATGGAAATAGATCCATTAGTCGATGTTGAAGGCTATGATAGTTCCATAAATGAAATCTTGTTTTTTGGAAGCATATATTCACTAGTTTTCTCAATAGACTTCTTGGTGAGATAATATCACTATGATATTGAAGCAATGGGTATGTTAGGAGAATCGAAACTCAACTCCTCATGATTGTTGTACTCAAGATGGTTGATAAAGGTTTATGTGACACATATGTATACAAGGATGTTAAATATGAGTTCATGACCTAACTTATGTTGAAAGTCAATAGACTTAAATAGACCAAGGGGTCGAAAGTAGATTGTTACTTTTTTTGAATCAAACCTATTAGGGTTGGAGATTGACTTAGATCAAAAGAATTGATGTGAAATGATAGTATTCATTTAGATATTATATAGATGAGGATATACCTCAAATCTTATACTTATTCATGTTATGTGAAATGTGAATTCGAGCAATGCCAACTGATCTAGAAAAGACTAGAGGAATGAGTTCTCATGATTTGATATACTTATGTTATTATCTATGGAAAACAAGGATATTTAGTATTTCCACGTATTGAGTTAGAAAAGTTAAAACCTAGTATTAAAACCAAAAGGATTTGGGTAACCTATAACTCTTATGTCGGATGCGACATTGTTTATATATATACTGGTAGAGAAAACTGTATTGGTCGACAGTGAAAGGTCGAGAAAACCATAGTGGTCAACAGTGAAAGGTTAAGTGAACCATAAAGCAAGACAGGAGGAGTCTTAGTAGTACTTTATCAAATTTAAGTTATTCTAAGGTAGAGTCAAAACTTATTTTTATGCACCAAAGATGTTTGATATTTGAGTCAGAGAGAAGAGTGACAGAAGGTCATAGAATCTAGAAATTACAAGCATGCAAGGAAGGAGTCTCTGAAAAGGTTAGAATTACCTAAACATATATATATATATATATATATATTGCATGTATATCCTAGGTTGAGGATTAGTTCTAAGTAAAATTGACTAGAATGAATTTTTAGTACAGACAAGATTGTGTCTAGAGTACTAAATGATGAAATTCAAACTATAGGGTGAGATAGTCTTTAAGTTAAGTCAGAGGTGTGTGTCTAGATGGCATGACCGATCAGTATGATCATACTTAGCTAGAAGGGGTCTAGAGTTGTATGGTCGATTGAAGTTATGTAGGACACAGCACTAGGACTTAGATGACAAACACTTGTTAGTTCCTTATATCTATACCCTTCGTGAAGGGTAGGGCCACTTCCAGGAAGGAAGGTGTGCAGGGGACTGTCAGTCTGTGGTTGGAGGTAAAGCACTCGGATGATGCTCCCCCTCTGAAGTAGAAGACTCGCCAAGGCTCGTGAAGATAGATATCAACATTCTAGATGCAGTGTACTACATGTTATGGCTTATGACAGTCAAATTTATGAGGAAAAAACTTTTCTTTAAGCTATGTGCATTTTATGTATTGTAAATGTAAAGTGAAAGGATTTCACTATGATTCTAGCTTTGATTATGTTATAATTTCAAGGTTGAAATTATATAGAAAGTTGTACTTTATTTCTTGTGCTTATAGAAATGATATTTTAAAAAAAAAAAAAATATCTCTCATGTTTACCATCTTTATTTACTTTCTTGAAAATTCTTGAGTTTATTCGAGTAATATAAGAAGGTATGTTACAAATACCCTCTCACATTCAAGCCCCTTGTTTTTTTCATTTTACCCCGATTCCAACAAGTAGTTGGAAGGGCATATTCACCTCTCTGATAGGTTTCTTTTCTACTTTTGAAGTGCAATTAATTAAATTAGGCCATTTTTGCGGGAAATTGATTGTTTAATAACTTTTGTTCGGTAGCTTGAAATTAAGCACCATTTTTTACAAAAGTGAATGGTTTTTCATTCTCCATGCATTGGTCAAATTTATTTTGTAAAATGTACTAAGTTATAAAGTGCCAAAATCTGGGGGGTTTCTCTTTCAACAGTTTCAGGGGGGCTTTTTTGCATTTGATCTTTTGCACATTATACCATGTCTACATGTTGCAAAATCAAGTGTACTTATTGTGGGAGCACTCAACATGGGGATGCACTCTGTCCTCCTTTTTCTCACATTATCTTTTCAATGTTTTGTAACAATACAAAATCACCACCTTATGTTTCATTCAGGGTGACTTTCAGTGATTCCTTACATCAGAACATTGTCATCATTGTTTCAGATCTGCCACATTGGGATGCATATCTACCAGACATCGCATTGTTGTTTGTAGAATCCTACATTACAGATTTGGATAACACCATTGAGGACATTCATCTTTTCTTCAATGTTAGCTTCGATGAAGTTGCATCACCATCGTCTTCAGATATACTTGTTCATGCCTCACCTATTTCATCTTATATAGTGACTAATTCTATAGATACTTATGAGTCTACATATCAAAGTCTGTCATCATCCAATTTGACACCTTCTGCAGAAGTATTAGATTCACATCGGTTCAGCTTTCACCATACATCTATGGTCCCTGTTCCTAAATCTTCGTCACACGACAACATTGGCTTAGAGATCATTGAGAATTCTTCGAAGACATCATGGGCATCATCATTGTCTTTAAATCATGTATGATATTCAGAGGCATTCATCATTCTTCCTGTAGGTTCCTATTCGGAATGGGAAGATCATATGCACACTTCTGTGGTTATTTTTCTTCCTAAGGGGAGAAACATTGTTCAGCGATCATGGATCATCTTCAACATCTAGTTTCACACATCTATGAGCAGTACAAAGCTATTTTGAGGGGAGGTTGCATGGTTTCTCTTCTCTTATCAGTTTTGGGAGGAAGCATTTCCTCACATGGAGTTCATCACTTTACAGTTTCTGGGGGGGTCACATGACCTTCTCTCTTCTCTATCCTATTGGGGGAACCTTTCATGTACTTATGTGTTAGAAGTAGTCCTTGGGGGGTTCTGAGTCATCCATCTATCACTCTTCTTGCTCACTTGTACATTTCTTGCATGCATTTTTTCTCTTTTGGAGAAGAGTTTTGTTCCTACTAGGTTTTCTCCTTTTCTCTGCCTTTCAAGAAAGTTATTTGTACATGTGGGTACCTAACATGGCCTAGTAGTCGGGACCCATCATCATCTTTGTATTGCTACTCCCTAAGTATAACTTAAGGGGGGGTGTTAGAGTGTTAGGTTTATCCTAACCCACACCTAGGCTTAAGTCACACTTAGTGGCTAGGTCTAACTTAACCTTGACATAAAAGGTTAAGTTCACTTTTGAGGTTAGTCACTTTTTTGTCTCACCACATGTGCTCACATGAGGTTAGTCATTTTGACACTTCACCTCATCAGAGGTTTGAGATATTCTCTCCTCACCTTATGGGAGGTTAGAGACATTTTTCCATCACCCTCCACTTGTGCACACATGTGTTAATCACATAGAGGGTTAGTCATAGTTGGTTCTCTCCTTCTCACCTCCATGTCCTTGCCTACATAAGCAAGGCTCTTTGTACATTTTCATAAACTCTTGGTGTAAACTCTTGATGTAATCTCTTGATTATACATTTTGGCTTTTATGTGCTTATGCTTTATGGAATTTCATCTTAGTTCTCACTTGCTGATCTTGGCTAATTCCAATAGAAACTAGGTTAGCACCCATGAGGCTTGCAGTATGCCAAGTCACATACTATTTCATTAGGGACACATCAACAATTGGTCAGGCTCCATAACCATCAAGGGATGAGAAATCAATCAAGGAAATGTTTCCACTTCTCATGGAGATGGTTCAACTTCCTAGTGACTTTTGATATCCATGACATAAATCTTGTAATCTATATAATCATTTAGAATATAGCTTGTAGATAAGGAATCAATAGGGATTGAAATATGTAGAAGATAAATATCCATAAAGCTTTCTTAAAGGTATAACATGTATAATTTGATAAATGTAAAAGATGCACTCTATGTTTTGTTCTATATTTATATCCTTATTCAATTTAATTATTTAACAAGCTTTCACATGTCATAACTTATCTAGATTCTCATATGGAAAGTTAGACATCAGGATTCTAATGGTAGGCCCCAGATTAATATCAGTATTATGTTTTCTTTATTTGAAACTTGCATGTCCTTTTCTACATAGTTCGAGCACCTAAGCCTCATCATTGAATTCCAGGTTATATCAGACTACTAGCCAAAAAGTGTCAAGATGGACAAACAAATGAAAGAGGAGAATACATGTGATGATCCTGAGTGAAATTGAAGAAGCAATAATGGATCAATGAAAATTCATGTTTAATAATTTATAGAGGTCCTCAAAATGGTGGTTCTATCAACCTTATCATCAAGTAGATCATTTTATAGTTTAGTCTACCTAGGTTTTAGGTAAACTTAAATGTGCTAGTATTTGAGGGTAAGATTGGTGCAAATTTTGTAGATAATTGGATCAACCAAATAGAATAATGATTTTCTATGATTTATTTTACTTATGAGGAAATGAAAATTATTTTTGGGAATTTAATACCAATACAACCATCAATTGATTGTGTCTAGAACCATAATTCTATGTGATCCAAATTACAATTATGTTGTTACAGTTCAATTTGAAAATTTATTACAAAAGAATATGGAATGATACACAATCCACATACAAATAAGAGAGTAGGATTTAACTTGGGAAACCCTTTTTGAGAAAAAAAACCTAGTAGAAAAAGAGAGTTAGACAATTGTGTTCATTTGACAAAGAAGAATCCAAATACAATAAATCTCTTTAGAACCTTCGTTAATATGTACAATTTAGTGTACATCCTCAAACATGCTTCACAACATCATCACATCATCAAGAACAAACTCTACATCAACTATTCCATCTACAACATATACTAGATGTAACCCTAAGTCATTATCCTAGAATTTAATATGGCTCCCATAACATGCCCTAGTTCATCATGAACTAGGGACCCCACTTTTTTGTAGATCTATTGCTATTTCATTATGTCACATTTCCCATGTGAGTGTCCGAATTGCCTTGTACAAGTCTTTCATGGGCCCTATTGATATTTGATTTGATAACTTCCATTATGTATCATGAGCTTCCCTTGAATTCCTTGTGATATGCATTTATGCCTAAATTCTCATTGGACATCCATATTAGCTTGTATGAACTTAGGTTTTAATCCTTTGATTTAAACCCTCTAGACTTTGTGCTCTCTTCTATATTGTGTCTCACAAAACCTCCCTTATTTTTCCTAACTAGAAATTTGGGTCCCCTTTTGATTTTTGGTTCAAGAGTCCTTCAAGCATGTTGAGTTTTGAAGTCTCTGTTCTATCCTTTTGGATTGCTTTTTTCCAATGTTTGGTTATGTTTCATTGACTTTTAGATGGGTATACATCTTGATTCTCACTCTAGTTTGGATTGTTATATTACACTTTAGAAGTGGTTCATGCATTTTTTAAGCTTGTTCAATAAATTAGTTCTTATGAATTTGATGTTTTTTTCTTTCTTGTTATGTAGGACAATGTGATGGAGTTGTATCTCAAGTCAAATCCATGGGAAAGATAAAAATATTCCAAGTTGGGAGAGGTTTTTCTCAATTATCATGCTTAGGTATAATTGTAGAGTTTTTGAGCACTTTTGCATCTCATGAAAAGTGCATCCATACCTTCAATCCCTTCTTTCCCACTAAATCTTTCTTTCCTTTCACTCCCTCTTCCATACATGAACTTTCAAATTCTGCAAGAACTTTTGCATCTTATGCAAAGTTCATCCATCCCTCTAATCTCCACTTTCTTGTTTTCCCACTTTCACTTTACTTCCTCTTCATTACAGACTATGGAGTCTGCAAGTACTTTTGCATCTTATGAAAAGTGTATCCATCCCTCTAATCCCCACTTTCCCACTTTCCTAATATTGGTTCCTTTTCTAACAATCCTTAAATTCTAAGGCATTCATCACAATATCTAGACATGGGGACAAAATTATTCTAGACATAGGGAGTAAATATATGATCAAATCAAGGACACAAAAGACTAGGAAATAGGAGAGTGGATAGGCCTCCTCTACACTTTGATCCCTAGCAATATTAAGAGGGTGTTCCCAAAGATCCATGAAGGATGAGTAGAACTAATTACCAACAAGGAAGATCTCTAATTAAGGCAACTAGGTTAAATGATGTGTCCTAAAATGGAAAATTGGTTATTAATCCCTACAAGTACACTCTTTGTGGTTTATCACAACACCATTAACCTAGGGAAAGACAACGTGCACAAGTCTTCTAAATATTTACATTATTTACATAAGTTCCTATACATTTCAATAGGATTTACAACATTAGACTGTGTGCATAATAAATAGATTACATAACTTACAAATACAATCAATGAATATTTTCCTCATATGTTTCAACCAGATTGAGAAGAATTTATAAAATGACAGGTGACTCTCTTCTAGGAAGATAGAGTCATCCTAATGATACTAAAAATTATTGAAGTGCAGATTACATGATTGCATAGAAAATAAAAGAAATGATCTATAGATGTATACCACTTGACTTGATCACATCTCAACATGTCTTTATAAAGCCATATATTCCTGCATATAACTACTTATAGGAATAACTTCTTTACCACTAACAAATAACTAACCTATATTGTTTATTAAACAATGTAATAATGCTAACATTCCCCCCTTATTTCATTTTTCTTTCAAATGTATCCCCTTAAGGTTTACATTTCACATAACAAAACATGCTGACTAAAACAAACAAATACATATTTTTAGAAGCTTTTCCTTTGAAAAAATAAATCTTGAATTAGGTGGAACTCCATTAATCTACCTTGTAACCCTTGTAAAGTGTAGCTCTGAGCTAAATTCCTGAGTTCCTAGATTGCCACCTCCCAAAACTCCTGAATCATAGATCCCCTGAATTATTGGACAACAATCCATGTTAAGCCACCCACAATGCTCCGTCAAGTTGTCTCATGACCTTCGTAAAGGTATAATTTTCCAAATCTATAGACTCATGAACTATTTGAACAATAATCCATATTGAGTTCACCAAATCCTTTCATGTCTTCAAAACCAAATTTCACAATAGATGCATTCTTCAATTTTGTTAGAATAAAAAAAACAAATAAGAAAACACAAAACCATATGCTTCTTTTCCAAATCACCATCTCTTAGAAAGAAGCTGACTCAAGATGATACAAACTACTCCAACCTCTGATGCCACCAACCTCCAATATGATGTGCTTACACACTATCCATTTACATTAGATTCTTCAATAGCACAAGCATGCGAGTCTCTCAAATGTCTATCAAAGATAGCATGGATGTCATTGGAAACACAAACATAATGTGTGGCCATGTTCAAATGTTAAAAATAATGATGTTGATTTCGACCAATGATGGACCCATATACCTCCAAAAATAAAACATACCCTTATTTTCTTTATCACTCCAATGCATGTAATTTTTATTTTTAAAATAACTCAAAAAGCCCAAATAAAAACAATGGAATGATAACCCTTAAGCACCACACAAATGAAAAAATGATTTCTTGATGGCCATAGTTTCTGATATTGACAATGGACTTATGCTCTTGAACGGATCACCCCGCAAATTCTAGAGGATGTATGCATATCGATGATACTTCAGGCAAAGGTCGATCACGTCAAACTTCATCTACCTTCACACACAACAATGAAATATTCTCCAACGCCTTAATCATACCTAATGATCCAATTTACATCCAATGATTCTCCTTGCAACAAATCTCAATGCATTTGGATCGCAGTATACTTATCTCATTCTTCTTGCTTATGTCTCAATCTGTGTCTTCTAAAACCTTCTATTCAGTGTTGCCTAAGTTGATACACGGATGATGCTAAACAAAGATCCTAAGGATTGATCATTGTAGTCTTTGATGAACAAGTGGAGGTCAAGGACTAGTATAAACCCTACTTCATTCCCTGCAACTAACGATAATTCTTCCTCTTTGTATTGCTTAATGAAAATTTCTTTCTAATTTACTATGCCTTCCTTTAAATATGTACGACTGACTATTAAATAAATCAAAATCTAGAAAGATTTCAGGTGCCAGATAATGTACCAAATCATA
This sequence comes from Cunninghamia lanceolata, assembly GCA_027924645.1. NCBI lineage: Eukaryota > Viridiplantae > Streptophyta > Pinopsida > Cupressales > Cupressaceae > Cunninghamia > Cunninghamia lanceolata. Next base: position 4,140,710 of record BSBN01001583.1, on the reverse strand, counting down.
ACGTATTTTTGAAACCTTACCACATATTAGTGACAACAATTTCAACAGTAGTACACAGATCAATTACCTTTTTCTTTAAATAAATGTGTTTGCAATTTGCCTCACATGATTTTGCTCTGCATCGTAAACCTTTTTCCAACACTATAATTCTCCTTAAAATATATAACTAACAAATCTTTCACGTCGGTCTAATTTTTAATATGCACAAGTTCCCCTTCCTTGTGTACAACATGAAAACAATGAATGGTTCTCCATTGCACCAGGCCTCAGAGCATGGCCGCTCTGATACCAGAATGAAGTACAGATGACATGATTGCATAGAAAATAAAAGAGATGATCCATAAATGTATATGACTTGACTGTATTACATCTCAACATGGCTTTATAAAGCCATATATTCCTGTGTATATAACTACTTACAAGAATAAATTCTCTACCACTAACAAATAACTAACTTATATTGTTTAATAAACAATGTAATAATGCTAACAATTATTTCTTTAAATTCATCGTTCTGATATTGTTTAATAAACAATGTAATAATGCTAACAATTATTTCTTTAAATTCATCGTTCTGATGGTTTATCATAGGTATTACTACCTTGCAATAATACAAACCAAGCTACAAAGATTTATTATATGTAATTCTTCTTAATTAGATCCTCTAAAATTTCTACCAATCTTACTATTGATTCCTTGAAAGGATTTACTAGACTCCTTGACCCTGAACTAATGAGAAATCAATAGCACATACAACAAATGTGCATGTTAAAAATTTTCTATACTTGATAGTTGTATTTTCAAGATGAGGCATACAACAAAGTAGATAATTACACAAATAAACACATACTAAAAATTCATAACAGAGAGTGATTTAACACAAAATTGTAGAAAATTAGATTTTGTTGATTTCACAAAAGTTAACCACCATACATTTGTTGGTGTTTCCTCCTTTCCAACCCAACCCATAATTTTATAGTCAAATACAATCTCTATTTAAAGGGAAGGACAATGCTCATCTCATTCTGGTGATTGGCACTTGTCACTTCCAGATACAATATGTCATTGTAAGATAGTTCATGCCCACTCAAGTGTACAAAGTGGGTTTGTTATCCTTTTGGTATTCATGGAGCTATATCACGTGATAGAGCCTTCCTAAAGAGAAATCGTAGAAGAACTAAAATAGCCCTATCACTCCATTCAAGCTCAGCTCCATATTTATGCTTTTTACAAAAAGGAGGGGGAAGTTGCAATAACTCCCTTTTAAGGCCAACATCATCAACCTTATGCAGTGCCTACAAGAAGAACATGCTTGAGGAAGAAGCAAAACTAGGATCTACAAGTTAAGAATGTTACTAGACATATGTAATGGATCCTTTGTATCTAACTACCCAATCTAGAGGGTCTTGAAATGGAGCACAAAAATCTTAATGTGATCTCATAATCTTGCTTTAAGGCACAGATCTTGACCCTGTTTAGATTAGACATGCATTAAAAAACAACATGTATCCCAAAAGAAACCCATTAATTTCCTCTACACAAATTTTCTTGTGCTTATCATTGTGCAACAGATTGCATGTTGTAAGGGGTTTCTCTAGTACAACCCATGGCTCTAGCTATAGCCTATTCTCTTTGAAAGTAGTTTTGGAGAAACCAAAAACCTTTGATAAATCCGTACTTCTAGAAGAGGAAGGAAACTAAAGAGAAAGACCTGGGTGACGAGTATTGAGACAAATAAATTTTGAGTCTTTCCAGACCCTCACTTTCCATATCTAAGTAGAAAAAAGGACCCCATCATTTATAATGGAAAACTAAATGATAAGCATAGCAACCATCTCTTATTTAAATAGAGAGAAATAAGAAAAATGTAGGGTTGGAGAAAGCATAGAACAAAAATGACTACATGCATGAGCAAGAGAAAACCTCAAGTTGGATCTCTTATATTATGTCATGAAAAGGTAGACCACACATGTAGATGAGATCACATGACCTTCTTCTCATAACATCAAGTCTTTCCTCTTTGTGTGAGGCACATAATAACTAGCTCCATAGTATGTGGATGTAGGGATTCATGGTCACACAGGTATCAAGGAAATCCTTTACACCTCTTTCTTTATCAACCTATTAGACTTCCCATTAGGTGATTACAAAATTTTCCATGACACCCTTAATTTTACAAGTGCCAACACTAATCTTGGTACGTAACTAGATCTCAACTCATGCCAAAGGCATAGAATTCTACAAGGCTTCACCAATCATGTGTGTACTCATTAGCTAAGCCTTGTCTATTCTAAACTATCAAGCTAGAACATCACTGTTGATTTTGTGCTAGTCTAAAGTGAGTTAATTTTATTGTGTCAACCTCTCTATGATCATACACACAAAGGCAACTAATTCCTTCATCATTAAACTCTTCAATTTTTCTTGGATCTTGATCAATAATTTTGAACATAGAGGGGATTGGTGACTATAATATGTCACCATATGAGGTATATGAATTCATCTTAAGTCTATGATGCATAGTGCACCCATGGTGAAATATTGGCTTAACAAGTGTCTTCCTTACTTATTTGCCTTTATTTAAAATTGGTAGAAAACATGCCATCCTACAAAATAATGAAACTAGAGCACTCGGTAGGCCATGTTACATGTGACAACTTGATGATGGATCCTCATGACATGCTTCTTGATAGCTAGGGACCACAGGGCATGAGATAAATCATCACCATTAGATTCTACCAACTTGGAACAATGACTATCGCACATCACACTCTCAACATGGGGTCCTAACACTAAAGATGCAATACAAAGAGCACCCATGATACAATAGAAATGTGTCATTTTTCCTCTTCATGATGTCACTGCACACTTCCACATCCACCTTAGAGTTCACCAATCAATTAACCAATCACATTTATACATCTAAATGCATCGGTTGCACAGTTGGTGCCACATCATATTCTCATTTAACAAGTGATAGTGTCGAGAGAACACCTATAGATATAATGTGAAAATAGCATCTTTGGATCAATCTTGATTAAATAGATGGTCATCACATATCGTGAGGGTGAGAACAAACTCACCACTCAAAGTTGTGATGTGAAGAGCCTTTGTGATGTAATAAGACATCACCAAATGTCAAGTCTGATGACATCATCCTAGTAATTTATCAAATTTATCATAGAATAGGTGACGTGGTGGACAAGTGGATGAAAGGAACCAATGGCAGCATGCCAACATGGGTGTGACAGAGCATGACTCAGAACAATACTCCATGGATGAAAAGACATACAGTGTAATATCACATAGAGCATAAGAGATGAAGGGGTCTACTAGGGAAATGAAAATGCAAGTGATACAGTAGGCAACCATGCAACAAAAGCACCTAATAGAACAAATCACCCAAAGATCATGTGACTGAGGCATAATATCTCAAAGTGGGGACACAAAAAATGGGTGGTAGACAACATGTGGTGCTGGTAAACCTTATGATCCTTAAGGGGATTAGGTGATAACATTTAATAAGAGGAAAAACTAGGCTAGCAAGTCAACATACAAGCAAAATAATTGATAAGGGAGTGAAACTCAAGGCCTAGGGACAATACACAACATGCTCATAAACTGTAAACCCTAGCAACCAACAAAAACACTAGTATGAATGGATTTTGAGAAAAGTTTCAAACACCTTCTTTCTTGCTTTCCCTTCACTTCCTCTTCCTTGTAAAATTTCAAAATATACAATCACTTTTGTATCTTATGCAAAGTGCATCCATCCCTCTGATCCCTACTTCTCTAGTTTCCATTAACTTCCTCTTTCTTGTAGACTTTCAAAGTATGCAAGCACTTTTTCATCTTATACCAAAGTTCATCCAACCCTTTGATCCTCACCTTCTCACATTCCTTCTTCCTTGCAAACTTTTAGAGTCTGCAAGCAATTTTACAAGTTATGTAAGGTGTATATCAAGTCTTGCCTCCTAACAACTTATCCTTTTATGGACTTTTTTTCTGCTCTTCCAAGTTACTTCTATGCATCCTTTCTCCACAATTCCACATCTCTACTATTCCACCACAAGCATGATCTGTGGACTTTTGAAACCTCCATACAACTACATGATGCACATCAAACTTTGATTCCTATTAAGTTTACACTATAGACTTTTCCTCCCATGCACATTTATAAACCTTAGCTACATCTTTGTCAAGTGGATCTCTAGCATTCAAACAAAAGTCACTACCTATCTTTGAGCATGTAGTGGGATTCCATTAATGCTTTCATATGAAATTGATTATGCTTGGGAATATTTTCAAATGCCCAATGGTACATGGGGACCCTAGAAAGCATGGATTTAAATGCACTAGACTATGCTTTTTCTTATTAAATGGGTATGGGTGCCATGAATGCATGACTATGAAACTTGGCATTCCTTAGCCTACAAATTGGTAGTTGAAGGTGTAAGGTTCAAATTTGCATACCCTACAATTTTCCAACTACAAATTGTCCTTTTTTTAGTGTCAATTCCTATAGTATATTTTAGGGACCATTTTAGCACTCTTTCCTAGCTTGGTTCCTAGCTTTTATGTTCTAGCTATGTATTTTTAATGTTTCTTGTGTTCAATGTGACCATTTTTTGATATTTCCTATTCATTTCTTCTTGGATGTTAGCATAGTCACACAAACATTTGTACAAGTGCACTAATACTCAATGAATATAAGGGCTTTATTTGGCATTCACAATTTGTATTTTGGACTCCCATATTTTTTGTATATAACATTCACCTAGCCTCTTGAGTTTCCAACCATATTTTTTTTATTCCTTTGCTAAAAAAATCATCTTCAATTATTTAGATTTTGAGACAATAGGATAGCGATTAATACATAATATTTCCTTAGCATCTATAAATTCTACATCTCCCGTATTTCTTTTTTCATACACACTAGGATATTGATTAATACACTTATTTCTATTCTTGCATTTCAATTATTTAGTGTTACTTTTAGTCCTAGATGCACATAGGATAGGAGGGGACACATCTTCTGACTTTATATATATGATTGTCTATGGAGGTCAAAAGATCAAAATAGGGACTTGACCATATTGGTAAGCTCCCAAATAGTCACCAACCTTTTCTCTATTCTAGCTTATAGGTGCATTTGAAAACTCAACTTACAACAAGGTTTCATATTCTTCATCTCTGATGATATCTATTTACTTGCAATATTTTAGCTTAATCTTCATTTCTTTATTTGTGTATATATAAATTGTATTTTGTTATTTTCTTTGATTTTTTAGCATTTATAGATTCCATTTTATGTAAAGTGGGATCTTGTGCACGCAAGATATATCAAGTTTCACTTAGAAACTTTATTTGTTTGATGTTTTTGGATGATAGTGTGAAATTCATACTACAACACAAGTATTGGATGACAGCACAATCATGCCATCATATATACTAAATCAACTCTAGATTCACTATCTAGGTTCTTTATAACTTCACATTTCTATTTTTGTATTTTTTTTGTAATTTGTCTTTATGTTTCCTGTATCTGAACCATTTTCATTTATCTCACTACTTTCATCTAATTTACAAATGTAATTTAATTAAGTAGAAGTAGCTTAAAATCTATTTTATAGAAGGTTGTTAGGGCATGGGATAGGCTATTTTATCTATCCCAAAGTGTCATTTAATAGATCTAAGAGGTATTTCTCTTGCAATTAGATGTCCTAGCTCTATGTCATACTTTGACTATAGGAAACCCATATGACCCTGCCCAATGAAGTAGATTTATATCTTGTGCCTCCAGGATATGCGCTTATTCCTCTCCTCTATTAATAGGAAGAACAATGAATGATTTGGTTGGAAAATTTGTTGAAAATTAGTTATAAGAAACTTGACTTCAATAAAATATTAGACCTTTCTCATAATTTTGTGTTGGTTTTCCTAAATTTTCCAAATATGGCTACTTTGTTCTAATGAAAATTTCCTTTCCACATCAATGTGATCAATTTCAATTAGATTTTCATGAAATATTTCTTGAACTTTAGATCTTTTGAGGGTTAAATGCCTTATGTTTATGCATGCACATGGTAACCTTTACACCATTATTCACAGTTGAGTGTCCTTAAACTCTAGCACCATTCATGTTTGAATGGTTCAGTGTATGGTGGCTACATAAGGATTGGTTTTTCAAGAAGTTGACCCACCCAGCTAGAGTACATTTGTCACTACTAAAAACAAGTTCATTCCTTCCTCTCTCAAACCCTTGTCTCTTTTGCTTTTTTTCTATTACATAGATTAGAATAATATTAAAGTTTGGGACATAACTTGCAAGTTGCTCTTATAAGATTTTATTCTTAAGTTTGGAAGTATATTTTTTGTTGGTTAATGGAATTTTTAGTAGAACTAATGAGAAATGAATGCTTTGATCAATGTGTATACATGAATTTTAAACCTAAGAACATTGATCATGTTGTGAAAAAAACCCACAAATATGAGATTAGAACTTGACCACTTGATAACTCACCTAGAAATCCAAATAGGATCCTTGATTAAACTACATTCATATTGTTGATAACTGAGAGGGGGGGGGGGGTGAATCAGTTATCCTAATTATTTCTTCTTTTGAACTTTCTTATTAATCAAAGCAGCATTGAATCAAACAAACAAACATTACCATGAAATAAGAAACACATGACACAGTATTTTTGACGTGGAAACCCGGTTAAGGGAGAAAACCACGGGGTGATTAACCCAAAGATTATTCTCTGTTAAAAGAATAAGGAATTATAAAATGGCACTTGCCAATTAGGGCTCACTGCCCGAGCACACTGCTCACAAAGAGGCACACTGCCTACAAGGAGACACACTGTCTACAAAAGAATGTTATACAATACTTGAACTGATTGGAAGCATCTACATATGCTGGAGTTCAGTTCCGGTTAGGCTCAGTATACTAATCTGCTGCACTTCATCTTTCCTCTGTTCTTTATTCTGCTATCTTTTCACATACCGGATCTTTCTTACTGCTTCTGCTCTGCTCTGTATTTATTCGCATACACCTTCACATCATCACACTTTTCACAACTAAAATCCATCCTTTATATATATCCGCACTAGTGATTTCATTATCTTTCTAGTCGGCACCCGGAATAATCTATCTTCTCACAAACTCTATTCTGTCGGCTGAATCCTTGCATATCAAGTAATGCGGATCAAGCATATACTTGTAGATATCATTAATCATGTCGGCCAAACATGATTCATGCCTTCACAACCTTTACCATCAACAGTAACACATCCGGAAAATAGTCTGATACTCTGTCAGTCAGTTCTTCCTCTGTTCTCACTGTCTCTCAGGAATCCGGTACTCAACTATTCATATCTTTTTCTTTGTTCATCACCGGAGGCTAAATCCTTGGAATATACTACTCAAGGTAGTCCTCTTGACTTCCCTAAATCTGCACTGCACCAAGACACTTCCTCTGAGAGATCCGGACCAATCTGTCGGACCTTGCCACATGCTCTGTTCTTGTTCACCGGACCACAACAATCTTCATTCTGACTTCCGGTAGAGACACACCATGACTTGCGGATATGTGGGATGACCTTTGTTGCCATCAATGACAACAACCATGAATCCATATAGTGTCTCTTGCCAACAATCTCCCCCTTTGGCATTGATGGCAACACTTAGTGAAAAATGAATAAGTGTTTACACTATGCTCCCCCTTGGCTGATGCTCTATCTTTATATACAATTTCCGGAACTCCCCCTTAGTTGGATTCCTCATTTTTCACTGCTCCTCACTCCCCCTTTGACATCAATGGCAAAGGGTAGGGTCCGCACACCAAAATTTTCAAAAATTTTCTATACATAGCCGCATATTTACATACTCACAGATACTGAAGAATGTCTGCAAAAGATGTCTTCAGTTGGATCAGTTCTGTAGCCCAACTTTGCTTCATTCTATCCAAAATTGAAATGTGACCACTCAACAAAAATGCAAATGCATCTACCCTTTTTAGATCTTTCAGATCACTTGTCTGGGCTGTGATTTGAGCTTCTGCTATGGCCTCATGCATGGCCTCTAGCTTAGGGACAATTAACCCCCTGAGCTCACTTAACCTGCTTATTCTATTTTTCCTTTAATTCTCCAATTTCTTGATTTCACTCAAGACTGCAATAGTCTGACATTCTTGATTTGTTATAGAGGAAGAAAGAGGATCAAAACTTTGAGACAAGCTGAGTAGTGTGTCCTCTTGCTCTTTTATTTTCTTCTCAATGTCCACTGTTACCTTGGACCAAGAGATACAAAATTTGTATATTTCACCGCCATCCTTAAGAGCATTTTCTAAGCTCTTTATCCCAATGTTCATGTTTCTCCTATCATTAATGATCAAACCCTGAACCTTGGAGAACCTTTTATCCAAAAACTCCTTCCGGACCTTTTCTTCGGCTGATTTTTCTAGAGATTCAAAATGTGTATTAACACTGCTGACTAAGGTTTTGAGATTACCGGAAGAGGAGGCTGTGGGATCCTTCTGAAAAGATGGCATGATCTTTTCCAGTACTCCAGATGGTACCTCCATAAGCTCACAGTCTTCCATGTGAGATTTCAGTAGTTTCTCTTTGACTTTCTCATTTGCAAATGAGGCTATTTTCATTGTTTGTACCGGTGACAAAGAGTCAAAATCTAATGGTCCTTTTAGCAGGTCCGGTTCATCAATTTCTATAGTGGCTTTTGTCAAGAATTCTTGAACAGTTTGTGCAATGTCTCTTGCCGGAGACAGATGTTTCTTCTCTTCTGCAGTTTTGTCCTTTGGAATCTTTTCTCCTTCCTTACTCTTACCACTTTCAGTTGTGGTTTTCTCTGTTAGGGTCTTCTCTTTCTCTGCATCCTTGGTGCTGTCAACCTCTTTTTCTTTAACTGCTGCTTCTTTCTCCTGTAGTTTCTCTTCTTCTTGGGATTCAGAGACTGTAGGGGAAACCGGAGGAGAGATGTTAGTCTGTTCAAGGGCCACTTCTTCTGGAGCAGATGATTCCAAGTCCACAGCTGTTTCTGCACCTAAGTCCTCTACAACAGGAAGATTAAACCTTTTGAAGGTTTTCTGGAGAATCTCTTCAGTGTCCTTGGCTACCTTGTTGGTCTCACCAAGCATAAGCTGATTCATCCTTGCTTTGCTCCTGAATTCATCCTTGCAGTCTTTGAATACCATGTTCATTGTTTTGTGATCAATTGAAGGATATAGCTGAATAGCTATCTGTTCCCTGATCTCAAGGTCTTTTGCCATGGCATTGTTCTTTCTTATCTCTAATTCCATCTCTAGGCTCTTTGGGATTTCAGAGATAATCTCAATAAAAGCTTTATTGTAGATGTTCAAGTACCTTATTATAGCTTCTTGCAGGATCTTTTGATCTGCCTCATTGTAGTCATCATAGAATTTAGCCACCGGTTGAAGGTTCCCATCCATAGTGACTGATTTGACTACACTGTCTAGAGACAGAGTGGGCTTTTCAGCAAATTCCTCTGCCATTTCTTCCTTGTCTTGGCCTGTGGAGGGTTTCCCGGATCCTTTCTTCTTCTGCTTCTTTATTTCTTTTATGCCCTCATCTGACTCAGTTTCCTCTTCATCCTTTTGGCTTACATAAGCCCTTGTGGCTTTTGTCTTAGATCTTTTACCGGATGCTTGGACTTCCGATTTTGAACTTTTGGTTGTGGGAGGTGCAGATCTTTTTGATGATCTGGTCCGGGTGGAAGTTTCAACCGGAACACTTTCTTTACTTTTCTTTTCTTCCTCAGCCTTTCTCCTCTTTTCCCGGCTGGCATCAAGTGCCTCTTTTGAGATGCCTAGGCCTTGAGCAATATGCTCTACTTCTTTTCTCACCTTCCTCTTTATTTCAGGTTCCCTGAGTTCTACATGTATCTTTACACTCAGCTCCTCAAAGGTTCCAAACCTTTCTGCCTTTGGATCTTTGGGCTGACTTAGCATGTGTTGAACATGCAGCTCCACTATTTGTTCATCCACTTCATACCCCATGGGCATGATCCAGACAGTCCTTGGCTCCACTGCCTCCATTAGGCACTGATCAGTGTCCACCATAAAGCACACTGAGTCTTTGTATTTTTCAACAAGAGACTAGGGAATTCTTTCTCTTGCTTGCATCATGCTTTGGAAGTTTTTGAAGTATCCCCATAGGGCTGTATTTCTTGCTTTGGCATCCCCAAGCCCATGTAGATAGTCTCTTATTTGGACTGCAACAGGTTTGTCATTCTGCCATGCCCATCCACTTGATCCAGGCAGCTCATTCATGAAGTAGAAGAATAGACATAATATAAGAGTACCATACTTAAAGGAATTCTTCTTGTCCTTCTTGATTTTCTGTATATTTTCCATTAATTGGCTTAAGAGAAGTTCGCAGAGATCATATTCTGCATTCTTCCTTAGCATTTCATAGGCAGTATACACTGCAGTTCCGGATACAGAATTCTCCCTGCTGGCATGATAGATCTTCTATCCTATTATCATGGATGCATACTTGATATCCGGAAGAGTATAGACCAGTTACTGCCCTGATTGCCTCTTTTGTGATTTTGTAAGGTCTATCCAGCCATAGGAAGTTGTCATGCATTCTGCTCAATACATATCGGACCCATTCTTCTTCTTCAAAGTAGGGGAAATGAATGAATTGATCAAACTGTTTCTTCTGGATACCCTTGTACTCTGGTTTAAGCTCAAAAGCATTGTCTATCAGTTGTTTGTGATAGAGATCTCTCAATTTGAATTCCCCGAATTCCTCAATGCTTGCATGTATGTAAACCCTAATGTCTTCTGTGTGTAAAACTCCACGAGGAACACTGGAAAATGCTCCTAAGGGATCTACTTCCAATGACTTGTATGGATGTTTCTTAAATTCAGGTCGGGGCCTATCTGAGATTTTTACTATATTTGGAGTAGCCATTTCTTCAAAAGATTTGTAGCAAGATATCGAAAGTGGAAAATACCTTTTGCGTCTTCGGTTGCACGGAGTGGCTGGATTGATTTTTGTATGTAATGATTTCAGCAGGAGATCTTCGGTGAACTTGATGAGTTTTGTTGCAGAGCTCCGCTTTTCGCTTCTTCTTGGATGTGGAATGATCAAGTGATTGTTGAGAAATCCCTTATATCATTTCGTAAACCCTAATATCTGTTTGCAATAAATGCTCCACCTATATTATTCCGATTTGCCTTATCCGGATAGCTTGGAGTATCCCGGATCAGTTCTGATCTATGAACATCATGCAGATCTTTCAATCATGAATAAATCAAGATGACACATTATAAGAACATCCCAAACATTCTGTCCAGTCCGCAGAGCAAAATAATGTACTTCTGAATCTCTCCGGACCCTTTTGTAGTCCTCTGTCATTCCGGAGCATCTCCCGGAATAGGTCTTACTTGATCGATCACAACTTCTTTGCATCTTCATGCGGACCTCTGAAATCTTGTCTGGATCATCTCAGGACTTATATCTTCAAACCCTTTACTCCGCATCTTGTATCACATCCAGTACCACTTGATTGGCTGGGGGAACAGGATTTTCTTTGAGTCTCCCCCTGAGCCAGAGCTCACTTTTTAATTTCCAAAAGAAATATCAGCACCAGAGTCTGGTGCGAATCCAACCTCTACATTCTTTGAACTTTTCTTCACCCAAATCTTGTTCATCTGATTCCTAACTTCATCCACATTCATCTTTTGTTTACCCTTGTCTTGATTCTGATTATATACCGGACCTCTTTTGTCCTGATTCTTGCTTCTGCAGACTTTTGCATTATGACCGGACCTATTACAGATTTGGCAAATAACATTTCTTTGCATATTTGACTGATAACCTCTTGATATGCATTTATTAGCCATATGACCTACTCTATTGCATGCAAAGCATCTACCATTGAATGATTTGTTTATTTGCATATTTTTGCATTCATGAGACTTATGTCCATACCTTTTGCAGTTAAAGCACTGTCCGGAGAAGGATGAATTAGTCTGATTCATTCTCTTTCTGCACTGATTAGCTTTGTGACCAAAGTGATTGCAGCTGTGGCAGTATCCATTGAAGGATGGATATCTTTGAGCATTGGGCTGCCTTACCGGAGGTCTTCTAGGCCTATTCCTTGGATTTTCTGATCCAAAATTCTTTTGACCGGAGTCGGAGCTTTCTCCTTTCTCATATCCCAAACCATACTTGTCATCTGTCCTCTTTTGACTTCCAAGAAGTACTTCAAGTTGGGCAGAACTTATCTTGAATTTTTCTTTATATTCATTTGCTGTTTGAAGATCTCTTTTGAGAGAGACAATTTGATCCTCAAGTTTTTCTTCATTATCTTTGGCATCTTCAAGATCAGATTCAAGATGTCTGATAATCCTGTCCATCTGGTGGCATTCTTCTGATTTCTCTTTAAGAGATTGTCTTAGATTGTCTTCAGCTTTTCTTTTTTCTTCAATCTCTTGAGTAAACTTTATAGTTCCTGATTCCATTTCATGTCTTAACATAATGACTTCTTTTGATAACTTTTCACATAACTTGGTTTTCTCAGTCAATTCTTCATCTGTATTGCTTTCTTCACTTTGTCTTGCCAATTGTTGGAGCAGCTCCTTTCTCTTTTTCATAGAGAGACTTAATTTGTCTTTTAGTTCTCTCATGAATTCATCAGCCTGTTTGAGTCTTTCCTTTAATTCATTGACTTCAGAATTTGACTGTTCAAGATCCTCAAGGGCAGTCTTGAGTTGCTCCCTTAAACCATATGCATCCATTTGAACTCTCAGATCTTCCTCAAGCTGTTAGGCTCTATTAGGAGGAACTTGGCTCTGATACCAATTGTTGATAACTGAGAGGGGGGGGTGAATCAGTTATCCTAATTATTTCTTCTTTTGAACTTTCTTATTAATCAAAGTAGCATTGAATCAAACAAACAAACATTACCATGAAATAAGAAACACATGACACAGTATTTTTGACGTGGAAACCCGGTTAAGGGAGAAAACCACAGGGTGATTAACCCAAAGATTATTCTCTGTTAAAAGAATAAGGAATTACAAAATGGCACTTGCCAATTAGGGCTCACTGCCCGAGCACACTGCTCACAAAGAGGCACACTGCCTACAAGGAGACACACTATCTACAAAAGAATGTTATACAATACTTGAACTGATTGGAAGCATCTACATATGCTGGAGTTCAGTTCCGGTTAGGCTCAGTATACTGATCTGCTACACTTCATCTTTCCTCTATTCTTTATTCTGCTATCTTTTCACATACCGGATCTTTCTTACTGCTTCTGCTCTGCTCTGTATTTATTCGCATACACCTTCACATCATCACACTTTTCACAACTAAAATCCATCCTTTATATATATCTGCACTAGTGATTTCATTATCTTTCTAGTCGGCACCCGGAATAATCTATCTTCTCACAAACTCTGTTCTATCAGCTGAATCCTTGCATATCAAGTAATGCGGATCAAGCATATACTTGTAGATATCATTAATCATGTCGGCCAAACATGATTCATGCCTTCACAACCTTTACCATCAACAGTAACACATCCGGAAAATAGTCTGATACTCTGTCAGTCAGTTCTTCCTCTGTTCTCACTGTCTCTCAGGAATCCGGTACTCAACTATTCATATCTTTTTCTTTGTTCATCACCGGAGGCTAAATCCTTGGAATATACTACTCAAGGTAGTCCTCTTGACTTCCCTAAATCCGCACTGCACCAAGACACTTCCTCTGAGAGATCCGGACCAATCTGTCGGACCTTGCCACATGCTCTGTTCTTGTTCACCGGACAACAACAATCTTCATTCTGACTTCCGGTAGAGACACACCATGACTTGCGGATATGTGGGATGACCTTTGTTGCCATCAATGACAACAACCATGAATCCATATAGTGTCTCTTGCCAACACATATAACCATGTTTAACTCTCTTGTATTACCACATGACATGGTGCCCTTGAGACCTTGGGGAGACTTTTAGCCTCCTTTCAAGTATGGAGTTAGTATTTTAACTCTTAGAGCTTGACAATGCAGTTTGTTATGTCAACATAAAGTGGCACTAGAATGAGGGCCACAAACTAGAATTCTAATTATACAAACACTTGGTCAAGTTTTGAGAGATCACTCAAGCCTTATAATTTGAGTATCTTCATTAGTGATTCTCTCGATGTTGGTGTAGCTTCTTTCGATTCATGTGGCTTCTTTGTTGACTTGCAAATTAGCCCTAGAAAATTATTTATTAATCCATTTGTAGTCCCCCTATCTTCCAATCCAACTATCCCATATTTTATCCCACTTATGTATCAAAGTAGAGTAAATTCATCTCAATAAATGTCTATGAGCCCACCTAGCTGTCTTGGAGTAAATAGGCCATTGAATGTTCTTAGGTAAGCCCATCATCTACCTAAAAATCTTGATAGGTTCATACCCAAATTCTAATTTAATGGGAAATGGTTAGTTGAAGAACACATCAATGCATATAAAGATGCCTTAAATCCAATATCAAATCCATGAAGAAGGCATAGCATGTTGCATGTTTCCATACACACTTAATGAATTAGCATATAATTAGCGCCTCTCATGTTGCCTACTAGATCAATCACCTCATGGTCTGATATTTTTGAATCACATCTAGCTTCCCATAGACCTTACTATGCAAGTATCATCAATGTAAAACTTGTAGGAGGGATCCCAATTAGCCTTTGAGCTTCTTCAACATGAGGTTTCATAGACTATACATACGATTGGAAATCACTTACTAACTAGTTGAGTTAGCTACATTTTAAATGTCCTTAGTGGACTTTGACCCCCTTACTTCAATGTTTGTAAAAGGTCATGCTCTGAACTTATAATTATCCTTGTCACAAGTATAGACCAAAGCTATGGCTAGGGAAAGGAAACTCATGCCTCAAGGATACAAGGTTGGACCTCTTCCTTCCTTTAGACAATTGGTTGCTTACAATCAAATACCTATTCTAAATTAGACATTAATTCAACACACACGACTCCTCAATCCAATTTGAGGTGTCCCTAATCAAGCTCAAAATGAGGATTACAATCAAAATTAGGTTTTCAATCCCAATCAAATGATGAATTTTATGCCAATCAATCAAGTCATGTTGAGTGCTCAATTACCCATGCTTTCTTATTTGAATAATTAGACATCTCAAGGCACTACTATTAATCATATCAATCCAATGGTTAATCAATAAGGCATTCCATCACTCTTGAATAATTAGGTACCTATGAATAATTCCCAAACACATGTTAATCTAGCACCACAAATATAGTCCTCTTGTACATCTAATTTGGAAACTGATAGCATTTAGAGGATGCTTCAAAGGTTGATAAATGATATTATAAACCTTGAAAGATGAAATCCTATAAATTTATAAGCCATCAGTTCTAGCCAAGAAATTATAGATTTTAATGCAATAATAAACTTGTATGGAATACCTATCCAAATAATGGTGGTGCTCACTCACCTTCTAAAAGATAAAATAAACCCAAAAATAACCATGAAACAACAATTAATTTGGTCAATTTAGCCTAGTTAGTGTATAATGAAAAATTTGGATTTGCAAATGGAAATGATCAAACAATGAAATGCATAACCTAAACCCAAATCATTCAACACCTCAAAGATGCAAGATGAATTGTTTGATTGATTAGATATGTTGGTTGCTCACAATTTGGCAACATAACATTTGCATAGGATTGAGATGATAGATGGAAGATGATGATGATAGATGCAAAGGCTCTAATGTGATTTCAATAGCATAAGGATACTCCAATTCAATGCCTCCTTGCAAATGGCTTGTGAGGGGGTTGATTTATAGGAAAGGCTTGGTTCAAATGGATGGTTGAGATTAAAAAGCTAAATGATTGATGTGGACGGCTAGGATTGATTAGTTATTCCCACTCTTCAAGGGAGTTGTAGTCATGTGACAAGTGTACAAAGGAGGATAGGGCTCATGTGTGACTGTGTACACAAATACTAGAATTAGGTCCCATTAGTTGTACATGTGAAGGATTTTAAATGAAAGTTGTACTACCACACAAGAGTCAATTGAGAAATGGACAAGTGTTGGAATGTGGTGAGAGGTGAGGACCTAATTCAAATATTTTATTTGAATTAGTTGGGATATGTGTTAGAAAATAATTAAATAAATAAAATTTATTTAATTAATTGGAAAGATGATTACGATAGGATTGGGATGTGATGTGGAAATTAATTAATTAAATAAAATTTATTTAATTAATTTGAAAGTGGGATTATGAATGTGAAATTAATTAAATAAATAAAATTTATTTAATTAATTGGCTAAGTGGGATAAGGATGGGAAATTAATTAAATAAATAAAATTTATTTAATTAATTGGCTAATGGGATTAAGAGTGGGATTAGGACAAAATGTTACATGATGTCTAAGTGTTGTTTTTAACTAGGTGTTGCAAGACATGGACAAATTTGGGACAATTTTGAGTGTCTACATTTTTCCCCTCTTTGAGATGATGTTCGAGATGATAAGATTTACGTCGAGTAACATCATTTCAAAGAAGCTAAGGTATGGATAATCGATAGGGATGATGATGAATGGATAAGATGATGCCCCCTCGAGAGGATAGGTGGGTTGGACAAACATGGGTAGGATCTCGAAATGAAAGGGATTGGTCAAGAAAGATAAGGAATGGATAGAAGAAATGATGATGCATTATGTTGCAATGAAAGTGAGCAACCATGATGTTTGATATAGCACTAGAAGTTATGCACCAAGGTATAAGGACTAGGGTGACATTGTGTCTTGTGCACCCAGCATAATACAACTTTGTCTGGATACAAGATATGAATATTAGCCGAATTGATACTAATATGATGCAAATGCAAGATAAAATGATAACACACACAAGCAAGTAAGCAACCATGCACAAATGATTCAAAAATAAACAAGGTATTGCCCCTGTCAAGCTGTAAACGAATGATTAATTGTTTGATGATGATAGTTGAGAGTGTTATCATGGCGGGGAAAGCTATATCCCTAGATCAACACAAGGTTTTTTGTTGAGTTGGTTGGCTAATTGGCTAATTGCTTTGGCTTACAACAAGGCTAGGATCAAGACCATGGATTGTATTTGGATAACTTGGTTTGATTGATTAACTTGATTGGTATAGCTTAATGATGACTTGCATTTGGATCATTGCTTTGATTCTTTGGATTGATTTGAGGATGATGAAATGATGAATGAAGATTGATGAAGGATGGATGGAAATGAATTGGAGTAAATTGAATTGATATGAATGGATGATTTGATTGAAGGAAATGGAGTGATTGAATGATAGATTGATTGGAAGAAGTTGTTTATTAATGATGTAGAAGATAGATGATAGAATAAATGATGAGAGGAGAAAGAGGAAAATTGCCTGTGCCTAAATCTGGGCACTTCCTTCGTACTCCAGACTGCCTACATACCCTGTATCAATGGGATCAAGGCACGTAACAATGGAAATGAGATGTAGTTCTGATGTTTTATTGATGAGATAGTGAAAATGGATTGATTGGGATTGATGAAATGTTAATGATGTGATGATATGTGGTGGATTGAGTTGCTTTTGGTTTGTTCGAGTGATTGGATTTATTTTGATGGTTGGCTTGATGTGCTTTGGTTTTGGTGTTTTCTATTGCTAGGTTGATTATTTTGATGATGATGATAGAAGTATTGTCATTGTGGGGAACACTATATCCCTAAATCAACACAAGGATGTGGGAATGCTATATCCCATTGATGATGATGATTGATTGATTGATGTGGTTTACAACAAGATTAGGATCAAAAACTTGTTGATTTGATTGGATAACATTCCTTGATTGATTGGCTTGCTTGATATGGATTAGTGTGACTTAGATTTAAGATCGTTGCTTAGATTGATTTGATTGATATGATTGGAAGAAGTGATTGATTGAAATGGATGAATGAATGTGATTGATGAATTTGATGGATTGATTTGATTTGAGTTGATTGATTTGATTGATGATTAGATTGATTGATAGATTGGCTTGATTTGATGATTTGATTTGCTTTGATGGATTTGAGATTTGATGATGATTGATCGTTGATGAATTTGATTTGATTTGATGATTTGATTGGATTTGTTTTGATGGATTTGTGATTTAATTTTATGATTTTGATTGATGATGGATTTGATTTGAGGGTTGGTTTTATTTCTTGGATTTTTTATGGATATTTGATTTTTTTGTGTTTATGGAATATTTGATTTTTTTGTATTTTTTGAATATTTTATTTTTTTTGGATTTTTGGGATATTTTATATTTTTTTTGGAACTTTTTTTGAAATGTTTGGATTTACAATTTAGGTAGCCTTTGTACTTGATACCAATAACAAGGGAAGAAACCAAGTCTAGGTACAAGGATGGATGGATGGGATTGGATGGATAAAAGGATGTGTAATAGTAAATGGGATGGAAGGCTCATGATAAATGGGTGGATAAAGGGATAGGCCATAAAAGGGAAAGCTCATGATAAATGGATAGATATAAGAATAGGCTAAGGTGGATGGATGTATGCCTCATAATGGAGCTAGGATGTGATCTCCAAAGACTATGTCGCATAGGAATAACATACCCCCATTCTAGGTATAGACTTAAGATTTTGCATGACAAAGCTTATGACAAAAGGATGACATGATAGATTTTACATGACAAGGCTTATGATAGAATTGGTTTGGAAAGGATGAGTTATATCAAGAGATATCCAAAGCATAGTTCAACATTTTTCCCCCATATCTTTATCAAGATCAAAAGGAGGAAGGGAGGATGAATGGATAAAAGGATGGATATGTGGGTGTAATAGATAAGGATGATAGGATGATATATGGCAAGATAGGACATGATAGGATGGTGTGGATGAGAAATGATAGGTTGGAAATGTTAAGATGGATGAGACAATGTGCCCCCAAGTGTAAGTGACATAGAAGATCAACCTACACATGACGCCTATTTGCCAGGTTTTCATCATGGTACTTATCCAAGATGCCTGTTTACGAGGTTTTCACCATTGGACGAAGGGATTTCTCTTTACTTTTTTAATTTTTATTTTATTTTTAGATGGGATGACAAATACACATGGCGCCTATTTACTAGGTTTTCACCATGGTAATGGATAGGAGGGACTCAAGTGTCTAGTGCTATGAAAGTGATATTGTCCCATTGGATGAATTTCATCGCATAGACCATGTCATTATGCTCATAGATGTTAGTAAAGGAGATTGCATGAGAAGAAGATGGATTAGGTGGATAGTGGATTATGATGTGGAATTATGGTAGGGTAGGCTAGTGGCTTATGGTGTGGATTTATGTAAGACTTATGCAAAAGCATGGACCATAGGAAGGTGATGGGGAAGATATGTAGGATAGTAGACGAAGGATGGGGAGATGGAGGTATGTGGGAATGTTGCAGAATGGAAGGGAATCATGACCAATGGTTGCACATGTACCATGATAAACAATGAAGCTTTTGATGAGAAGGAGGTGTAGGAAGCAATGGGGATGTTTGCTTAGGGGATGGATGACTTAGTGATTTAGGTACCCACATAGATTTAGTATTTTTGGTGCTTTTGCTTTGCTTGTGGGATTTTTGAAGGGAATGGAAGTTTTGGATGGAAGTAGGCTTTTGTATGGATATAGGTGGTTGGGATTCTTGAGATGTGGATGAGAATGCCTCATTTGACTTGCTATCTATTTGCTTAGGAACCCAAACCATTTTGCTTTTGGGCTTTGCTTTTGGAGGTATGGGCTTGGATAGCTTTGTGAATGTACTTTGCTTAGAAGATGGATGATTTAGAGACTTTTCACATTGATGCCCTAAGGCATGAGGATCCTTAGGAGTTTTAGTTACATTTTTGGCTTTATAGATAAAGGCATCCAAATGTTTATTTTGGAATCCCATGGGTTTGGTGGAAGCGGGGTTGGTGGAATGAGTGGAAGCTTCATGTTTAGGCAATGTGTGCATTTGTTGGTCATGATTATGAATGTAAGGGTACTTATGGATAAGTGGATAATTAGGTGTTGGTAACAATGGAGGCAAAGTGTATGGAGGGATATTAGGAGTTGGAAGGAGTGGAGGTAAAGTGGATAATGAGATGTTAGGAGTTGGAAGTAATGGAGGTAAAGTGGATGGTGGGAGGTGTATGGTCACATGCTTTTGACATTTGTAGGTTGATGGATGGGGAATGGCTACATATGTTTTGGGTATATGATGTGGTTTGTGATGGAAAGTGGCGGACTTAGGAGGGATGGAGGAATTACTGTATCTTTAGAGGGTTTACCTTCGGGTGTGTATCCAAGGCCATATGAGCATGGAGGAACTTTGACATGGTTTGGCTCCAAAATACCTTGTTCATAAAGGCCTAGGCCTTTACCTTGGTAGTTCATGTTTCAGAGTATACGATGGACAATGGGGTTAGGTGTAGTTTGAAAACTAGAATTGAGTTTGTTATTGGATGGAGAAGGTGAAGTGGAGGACAAAGGTTGTTGTTGTACTAAGGAAGAACATTCATGGACAAAGGTGGTAAGACAACTAAGACATAATAGTGGATTTGAAGTGGAATCAATCGTGGATGTGGAAGGAGGATCATTAGGATCTTGATTAGCATTGTGTTCATGAAGATCCAAGTTATTTGTTTGATCTTTTATGCTTACTTGGGGGACAAGTGTCTCATCATGACAAGTGGATGTTTGCTCATTATGGATAGGGCTAGATGGCGGATGACTAGGAGCAATTTGGATATCTCGCTCATGGATGGATATAAGATTATGGATAGGATCAAGGTGCTCATGGATAGCTTCTTCATAGGTATCATCTTGACCATAAAGAAGGTAAATGTTATGTATGGGTTGCATGAAAGTGTTTTGATCTTGAGTTAGACTAGGGCTTAATATTTCCACATGCTTAGGATTAAACCTTTGACATACCTCTTGGGTTGCTTGAATGGAAGTGGAAGGCTCTTGGATAGGGTCTTGGTCAACAACATGAGAACATTATGACTCTTGACTTGGATTCATAATAGGAGACTCTTGAATAGGCTTGATGGCTTGTAGGTCACATGATGGGCTTGAAGGGCTAGGCATGTTAATTGAGGGCTCTTGGATAGGCTCAAGGATAGGTGGACCACATGATGGGATTATAGGATTGGACATGACCTTTGGAAGTTCTTTGGTAGGCTCATGAATGGGTGTTTGACATGGAGGTAGTTTATTCCTAGCTAGTAGCCAATGGATCACATCCTTCGCAAGGGTATGAGTGGATGGGCAATATAATGGATGAGCAATAATAGCGAATGATGTTGTATGCTTAGGACTAGGATTAGGTTGGGAGCTAATTGGATTGGGTGGATTAGAATTTGGATTGGATGAAGGGATAATCTTACCACAATTTATGAGGTTTGTGATTAATCTCTTAAGTTTGACACAATTGGTTGTTGTATGGCCCTTATACCTATGGTATGCACAATAATGGTTTTCATTATACCAAGGGGGTTTAAAGATTGGTTCAAAAGGTTCTATCAGTGGCAGCTCAATCAAATTTTCTTGAATCAATTGTTGTACAGTTATGTCTAAGGGATCTTGTGGTGGAGGATTGGTAGAACATGGGGATGAAGGTGATGAAGGTTGGTGGACCAATGGACTAGGGGTAGGATCACATGGTGGTCTTATGATAGGGCTAATAGGCTCATGTGTTGGCGGGTGATTGGATGATGAAGGCCACTCATAGGATGCATTGGCTAGATTGGCATCTCCCTTGTCAAAGGTAATTAAGTCTTTTTATATTAGGCTCGCATGGTTTATATACAAAGGGCCACTTGGAGTTGCATATGCTTCTTGTTACAAAGGTGGATTTGGGCTCACTTGTGCTCATTGGGGAGGCCATTGATAGTCTTGGTAGTTAGGTGTAATGGTAGGATAGGTAGAAAAAAGATCTTGAGGTGGACTCAAAGATGCGGGCATTTGATGTTGTTGACAAGGTTGACTTGTGCTCACTTGATTTATGTAGAAAGGGCCATTGGGACTTGGATGTTGTTCTTGTAATATCACTTGATTGCTTTGTGGATGGGCTTGGTAGTGCATTGGAATGGTGGCATGAGGGATTGGATAAGCTTGAGGTGGATGTGGCATTGACTTGGTGGATAGGTGGATTAAGTTGATAGGAAGTGGATGGATATGACATGTGGCTATGAGGTGGATTAGGTTGGTATGGAGTGGCTAAGGATTGATGTACTTGTCGAGCTTGACTAGTGGCTAAAAGGTGTTGGACTTGGGCTACGAAATGTTGCAGTTGAGGTGAATGGCTTGCATGGGGTTGAGCTCTTTGGATGAAGAATTGTAATGTTTCAATGGCATCTTGGTTTAGGGGTTGTGATCCTTGATAAAGATTTTGGAGGAATCTTTGGAATTTGATTTATGGGTCCTCTAGTGTAGACATGTTGTCACCCAAGTGTTTGTCTTAAGTCCTTTTATCAAGTACTTGTTTAGGGATTTTGATGATGTGGCGAAAGTGATTTTGCTAGGATAGGGATGTGACTAGGATAAGTTTAGGATGGTTTGAATGACTTGGCTATGAAGGGTTGGATGGTGACTAGGCTATGTTTGGGATGAAAGTGATTGGGTTTGAATGTTATTGGAAGAATATGTAGGATGACTTGTCTTTATGTGTTTGGGTGTTTAGAGCTTGATGTGGCAATATTCAAACAAATGATTATGCATATACACACATGAATCACTCACACAAGACACATAAGCAAGTTGTTAGTTTGGAAGAATGTGATGATGGTTAAGCAAGCACATGAAGACACTTCAACAAGTCCTAGTCAAGGCAAGGCCACTATCACAAGGAGGTTCTAGTGAAAATCTGGGGGACCGGCACCCCACGAGCATCTAGTAAGCCACTTAAGACTTTAACTAACCCTACTAGGAGTTTTAATATACACAAAGGTGCACCTCCTTTTGAGTTAGCATTGTATGGTGAGTGCTAATACCAGTTAGACTTGGCTTTTGCCTTATCCTCTAATTTTTATAGCGGACTGGATGAAAGTACCGCTTGAGGTCATTCCCTTGGGATGAGTACCTCTTTTCCCACCAAGGTAGGCCTCTCTAAGGCTAAACAAAAGCAACACAAGTAAATGTTTTTGATCTCCAAATTCGTGTTAGGACGCGAGGAGAGAGCATAAACATTTACTTGGTCACACTCGCATGGGGTTCATTAACCTTAGAAATTCAATGTGTGAAAGACAATGCAAGCACTTGTTCATTTTTAAAGCCCAAATCCAAATGTGATGGAAGACAATGATTCATTTTAGCCCAATTTCAATGGTATGATTGCAAACAAGTTGTTCATTTTATACCCAAAATCCAAATGTGTGATCAAACAAGATTGGAAGATAAGAGATGAAATGATTGCACCTAGTTAATTCGCTATCCAAATCTACTGTAGATGATAATGCCAATGCTACTCCAGCTCCTTAGATGCCCCTAATAAAGCCTACTCCACTACGTAGTTCATCCTCTCAGATTTCCAATGAGTCCTTGTTTGCACGATTTGGCCTCTGTATGCAAAATTTAAGGTAGAAAAACCAAATCCACAATGACAACCAAAAGCAAGTTACAATTACCAGATGCAACCAACTGTTGATTATAAGCGATCTAAATTTGTCGGCAGGTGATTCATTATAGCTCATATGTGACCCGGATAAGACCAGATGCGAGTGGTTGCAGCTTAAAAATGACGCGTAAAAGCCAAAAGAGAATGATTAGAGCTCAAAAGCATCCACAAATTGCAAAAAGTAGGTATAAATGGAAAAGCCCTAATTTGCAAGAAGCGACTCAGAGATCTAAAAGTGATTATGTTTGGCTTAAAAGTGATGTGGAAAATCGCAGAGGCGATCACTGCATGCTCAGAAGCGATGCAGAAATGGATGGAAGTGGCAGGTAATAGCTCATATGTGACTAAGAAAAGGCCAAAAGCGATGGATAATAGCTCAAAAGTGATCTAGAAAGTTTCAAGTGGCAGAATGCAAATGTTAACCAGAAGCGACCAAGTTTACCAGAGGCGATAGGTTTTCATTCAAAAGCGATGCAAATTTTGCCAAAAGCGATATACTGTTGTTCAAAAGTGAAGCAAATTTTACCAAAAGCAATCAGTTTTTTATCAAAAGTGAGCTGATTTACCAAAGGTGAGTGGTTTTTGATCAAAAGCGAGCTGAATTACCATAGGCGAATTTCTACAAACTGATTGTTGTTTTCTTCGCCAAACGCCCTATTTTTCATGAAATCTAGGCAAATGTGTACTCAAAATTTATGGAAATGACCCCCCGAACACAATGGTGAGGTTAGATTTGAGCTAAGAGATCATCTACATACATTTTTATCCAAATTTTGATAAACTAGGGTTAGAGAAAGGCAAATTTTTGTAACAAAAACCTATAAAAATGAAAGATTGACGCTCCAAGAGATCTAAACTTCATAAAAAGAACTCAAACAAGAGAGTTAATGAAGGACATGAGTCCCACCGGGTGTGCCAAAATGTATAATGAAAAATTTGGATTTGCAAATGGAAATGATCAAACAATGAAATGCATAACCTAAACCCAAATCATTCAATACCTCAAAGATGCAAGATGAATTATTTGATTGATTTGATATGTTGGTTGCTCACAATTCGGCAGTATAACATTTGCATAGGATTGAGATGATAAATGGAAGATGATTATGATAGATGCAAAGGCTCTAATGTGATTTCAACAGCATAAGGATACTCCAACTCAATGCCTCCTTGCAAATGGCTTGTGAGGGGGTTGATTTATAGGAAAGGCTTAGTTCAAATGGATGGTTGAGATTAAAAAGTTAAATGATTGATGTGGATGGCTAGGATTGATTAGTTATTCTCACTCTTCAAGGGAGTTGTAGTCATGTGACAAGTGTACAAAGGATGATAGAGCTCATATGTGACCGTGTACACAAATACTAGAATTAGGTCCCATTAGTTGTACATGTGAAGGATTTTAAATGAAAGTTGTACTACCACACAGGAGTCAATTAAGAAATGGACAAGTGTTGGAATGTGGTGAGAGGTGAGGACCTAATTCAAATATTTATTTGAATTAGTTGGGATATGTGTTGGAAATTAATTAAATAAATAAAATTTAATTAATTAATTGGAAAGATGATTAGGATAGGATTGGGATATGATGTGGGAAATTAATTAATAAATAAAATTTATTTAATTAATTTGAAAGTGGGATTATGAATGTGAAATTAATTAAATAAATAAAATTTATTTAATTAATTGGCTAAGTGGGATAAGGATGGGAAATTAATTAAATAAATAAAATTTATTTAATTAATTGGCTAATGGGATTAAGAGTGGGATTAGGACAAAATATTACATGATGTCTAAGTGTTGTTTTTAACTAGGTGTTGCAAGACATGGATAAATTTGGGACAATTTTGAGTGTCTATAGTTAGGTTGGTGTAGGATTCACTCCACAACCAACCATAGTGAGATGGATTTTCTAAAGTTTTGTATGGTAGTGGATATATAGTCCAAAATGAAATGGAAGGATGTGAATTAAGGGTTGTGCAAGACCCAAAATCAAGAAAAGATATTAAGAACAATAAAATTGCACTTGCATTGGAAACTCGTGAGTTTCCTTAAGAAGAAAATGATCCTAAGGGAAACACAAAGGAAATTTAGGAATATCAGCACTACCAAAGGGTGGAAATTATGCTTTAAGAGGGAAAAACAACTGTCAAAAACATCTCATCCAACAAATGTCCTCCATACACCACTCAATCCTAATGCTAGCAAAAACTTAGCTCCACCATGGGGCTTCAATTCAACCCAACATTGAAAACCAACTCTTAGCCACTCAACCTAGAAGTAATAGGATCAAAGTAAAACTAGGTATAACATTGTTGAAGAATAAAAAAAATCAAGGCTAATATCTCATTGTTTGAAGTGGCTCAAGTTCCTAGACAAAAGGAAATGCTAATGAAAATAATGGCCAAACATTAATATAAACCTAAAGCAAGAAAATCATTGAATGTGAATGTGTCTATATACAAAGAAAATATCTATAATCTCCTCCATTCTCGTTGAAAATCAAAAATTTTGGCAAGAATTTGCATAACCATCTTTTCAATTTAGACACATCTAGAAATGTCATGCCATATTTATGCCTCACACCTATAAAATAAAACTAAAAGTTTGTCTAATTAGATAAAATGGAGGTAAATGTTGTTGGAGAGGTAAATCACATCCATATGATGCTTGCATACAAGGTTGATAGAAATTCAAGTGGTTGATATCCCAAATACATATGGCATACCCTTGAGTCATGATTAGGACCTAACACATTGAATGGTTATATATGGCCACCAATTTCTCACACATGTGTCTTTCTTGGAGAGGGCTTCCAAATAAAATTAGGATAGAATAAGAGCCACATATAAAGCACCTTATAATGGAGCATAAGAAACCAAATGAAATCATTTTTGTTGAACCTAAGTTGGGAGTGTATACCTTAGAAATCAAATAACAAAATAAGGAAAACCCATCCACACAAGATAAAGACCTATAATAAATTAAAATGACACATGGATGTTGAAATTTGATGGATCCAAATCAAAACAAGGTACTAGAGTAGGGGTACAACTCACAAATCCATTGGGAAAATACCATTTGCCTTATTTTAGACTATACTTTACATGCACAAAGAACACTATAGAATTTGAAGCCTTAATCTTAGGACTACAATTAAAACTTAAAAGAGGAGTCAAAACGTTGAGTCATTGGTGACTCTAATTTGATTGTTTGACTAATTATATCACAATATTCTTACAATGATAAGAAACTAACTTATTACTACAACCATACATGGAATCTAATTAAGAAATTTGATGTCTTTAATATTTGGTCAATTTCGTGGTGAAATAATTAGGTATCTAATGTTCTAACTATCTTAGCAAACTCATTGGAACCTATCATGAGTGCTAGACTAAGTAGCTTCATGAATGACCTAGTCCTAACCCCATCAATTCTTTGATAACATCAAGAACTTTCAAGTGTTTTATGATGAGAAGAACATCATTGAATTTATAACAAATTCAAGATCCTTTGAGACATAAATCATTGAAGAAGACAAGGGAATGGGAGAATTAGATGTAGAAGGACTACTAGATTTGGAAACCAATGCAATCCCTAAGGGAATGGTTATGTTAGAACACCTATATAATCATGAATCCCAAAAAAATGAGTAAATCAATGATTCCAGCAAGAAATCTTGTAAGTCCATGCAACTTATTAGATATTGGGGACTAAAAAGAAGTTTTAGTTAGTGATGCATGTACTCCTAAAGAAAAATAGGCATAATTAAATCTCTCAAGGTCATTTTGATGTGATTGTGTGGTAATATGAGGACTTATAGGCTTTCCCATCATCCATGATCATGCATACCATTCTCTTACCAAGCCTTTTTGTCAAAAATAGAGGCCTATCAATACACTCCTTGAGCACCTAATTTTTATAGAAGTTCAAAACCTATTAGCTAATTGAATAATATTTCCAATTTGACATTTGACATGGGTGGATAATTTGGTCCTAGCCCATAAGAAGAATGGGGAAATCAAACTTTGTGTAGATTTTTGAAACCTAAACAGGGATTCAGAAAATGATAACTATCTAGTCCTATCCTTGAGCAAAATTTTACAAATTATTAATGGTTCTCAAATGTCTTCTCTTTTGGATGGATACTCAAGATATAGTTAGGTTTTGATAGATCCACAAGATAGGTTTAAAATGGCATTCACCATGAAATTGGTAACATTTTATTATCGAAGAATGTCATTTGGGATCACTAATGTTGGTGGCACATTTCAAAGAGTCATTTAGACATAGCCTTCAAAGGGATGATTGGAAAATGTATAATGATATATTTAGATTATCTTACATTATTATCAAATAAATTCAAAGATTATATAGAGTACTTAAGAAAAAGTACTACAGTGATGTAGAGAGAATGAAGTATCCCTCAACTTGAGGAAGTGCTTATTTTGTGTCATACAAAGAAGACTCCTTAAGCATATCATTTTATAAAATGGAATTACTGTGGATCCTAAGAGAGTGGAGGAAATCTTACAAAAATATTTCCTACAATTAAAAGGATTTCAAGTACTTTTTCAGCAAAATAACTTTCTTCATAAGTTTATGTCCATCTTCGCTAAAATTGTGAGACCACTCAATACTACACTCAAGAAAAAAGATAAAATTTCTTGGCATTCATAAGCTCAAGAAACATTTGAAGAAGTCAAAGAGGCAATTACCCAAGTTCCTAGAATAGCTAGCCCAAATTACATGCTACATTTTTTAGTTTATTTGTTTGCTCAACATTCTATAGCAACTATCCTAACATAAAGAAGAGAAATTATTGATGAACAACTTGTATACTTCATGAGCTCTCCTCTCAAAAATGATGAAACTAGATATCTGATGATTAATAAGAACACATTTGTCTTAGTTAGGGAAATAAAAAAATCACTGCTTTCTACATAGAAAAATTGGTGCAGTCAGGGATGGAGGGTCCAGAGAATGGACTATCCAACCATGCAGCTAGAGTAGACACAATACAAACAACACAGATACAACACAAGAATTTATAATATAATGGAAGATTCATTTACACAATATATCAGTTAATGATAATGCTTATATGTTGATAACATGCAGGTTACAATTTGGCCTTACAAGATTGCTTTCTAGATTACAACATATACATGAATGATATGGCATTGAAGTGCCTGCCAGAAAAGAACTATTATCCTATCTTATTGTTACATATAAACTACTGAATAAACTGCCATCCTAGTGCATCTAAGAAATGCTTATATATCATCATCTAGCTCAAAGAATCCTCCACATCGACCTTGAGAGATCTCAAACTCCAATGTATGATGAAACATGTATTAAACGTGTAGGTTAGCCTACAGCTCATGGTAATGCTCCGCAAATGAGTGAAACATGATGCCATTCTCAATGAAGGTCTATTCAATCCTTTACTACCTTTTGTGAAGTTCCATTTAGCTCCACAAGTCACGGGAATGCTCCGCAAACCTTGTATGATCAAAATGAATGTTGATTGCTCTGTTTTGTGAGTACTAATGATCTTCTGGTAGCGATATCTTCTCCACATATGAACCCAAATCTCATGAAATATTAATATGTTGTAGATGACATAGTGTAGAATCTATTTGATGCTTTGTGAGCTCTAAAATGAAGATGTGGTGGAATGCAATAAAAAATGGTGAAACTGCAAATGACTGAACTGCAACTAAAATGAAAGAAAAGAAAAGAAAGAAAATATTTTGGTTGATACAAGATTGCTCTACAACCTAGGATGCTCCTGCATCAAACACCTGGGGTTATTTGAAAAGTGAGTCCCTCACTTTGCTGGAGTTAGAGGAAAACCAAGGCAGTCTACCTCAACCTGAGAAATCCATGATGAGTCTTCTTCCAGTCTTCATTTCCACTTAACCAAATACTCTTTATACTACTTGCCTCTAGTGTTGCGCCCAACTCTGCTATCCAAGATTTCATCTATTTGCTCTGGTTGTTGCTATGGTAACTGATCCTTCAATCCACCTTCAATGTTGTCACTTGATTCACGCTCGTGATACTAATATAGGTCTACAATATTGAATATAGGTGATATGCCAAATGTCTCTGGTAACTCTACTTCATATGAATTTCCTGAATCAAACTTCCTAAGAATCTTACATGGTACAAACTTCCTCATCCTCAGCTTGTTGTATGTTCCCACAAGAAATCTCTCCTTTCTTAGATATACCATAACTTCATCTCCAATAGAAAATTCCTTATGTCTCCTCTTTTTTAGGGTTAGCCGGCAATTTAGATATCAATTAAATGCAAATAAAGATTAAATAGAGGAATGAAAATACACAAAAATAATAACATCGAGAGACAAGTTTTAACGTGGTTCACCCAAACCCAAGCTACATCCACCAATAAAGAGTCCAATATTATTATCCAATAAATCAATCTGATTAGAACCAACAACCCTTGCAACTCAATACCGCTGTAAATGCTACAATACAATATCAACGAAAACCCTAACCCTTAGCCACTTTTATCAAGCCTTATGTCTGTTGGAGTTCTTCTGAATCAGCAGTGGGTTTGCCAGTTCCAATGCACAGGTAGATTTGGCCAACTAATACAGGAGGTTGTGTGAGTTGCCTCCCCTTCACTTCTAGTTCTACCGCACCAAGGGGGTATCCCTATAGCTAAAGATTTATCTTTGACTCACCTAATGACAAAAAGATTTAGCTTTACAACAACAGGCAGAATACTCTCACATATGGACCAAGGTTTGAATGATAGATCACAAGTTTGGCAACACTCTTGGACATATCTAACTGGTTGAGAATGAGAGTATGCAGGGGTCCTAATCCTACTCCTACAACTAACAGGTTGGAAAAATGGAATGATTTGTATTAGTGTTTGGATGCAAGACAGGGGGGTTTTGGATCATAACTACTAATCCAGAAGCAGACCAGTGCCTATCTCAGGGCAAGGAGTCAACTAGACGTATACAAGAGAATGGCTTGCAACTGGCATTCAAGTTTCAAGGGGTCAGAACTGGTATTTGCCTAACAAACACCACCCAAGACTAAGTATTTAGTTGCCTCTACTTATAGATATCCCAGCTGCCATACACTCTTCTCCATACTTAACCTAAAACAATTTAATCCATTCCTTAAATGGAAGTCAAAAGATTAAGCATGCAATACATAAATCTGTATTCTAGAATATGAGAAACCCTTAGCAACCAGACTCAAAAGAAGCTAATACATACAACAAATGGAGACAAACAAATAAACACATGCAATGAAGCATTTTTCATATAAATATGACATGAAACTAAACATATATGTGCAAGGTGCATTCAGATGCAACTCATAAACTCCAAAAGAGATAAAACAACCAAGAAAATGCTCTGTCTTTCATTATTTTTCCCCCAAAAATGCCCAAGTCTTCAACAACTTACAATGTGTAACACAGTCTGCTATATACAGCAGGAGAGTGTATCCAACATTAATTACACTGGCATTTCAAAATTCCCCCAAATACAAAGCACCATGAGAATGGTGCCCAAAACATTGAATGCACCAAAGAGAAGGAGGAAGAAAATCAAGTGAGATCAGGATCTGCACCACTGCCTGAAGATTTTCCTCATCGATTGGGTAGTTGACCTGTCAATTAGACCATATCTCTGCAATTCCTTTGCCATTAATGGCATACCAACCCACAGGATGTAGCAACGGTCCGTGCTCTAAAGATTCTCTCTAGAAAAGATGCAATGAGCATGGGAAATCCTTTGTTGTTGAAAGTTTGAACCATGACTGTCGAATTCCTTCCTATTGCTGAGATCTGCGGTTCCCAAAACAAGTTGAAAAGTCATCGTCCAACAAAATCATGCCACATAGGTGCTTTATCTCCTTTGACTTTTCCCATCGCAACATTCATTTTTCTTTCTCCACCTTTTGTCTTTCAAATCCTTTGTATATGCCAATGCATATACATACAACTGTTTAACATACAAGGCAAACCCCAAATCTGTATAGAACAAATCAAAATTCTACTCGGGTCCAACTTGTATCACCTTTTGCATCTTTCCATTTTGTATATTGCATACATACAATACAATATACATGCCGTGGATTTCAAATTTTATGAAACAGATTGGGACAGTTTTTAAATCTAGACCTTGTATCTCAATCTTTTGTATATCGGCATATACAATGCCATATACATGCAAGATGTAGACGTCAAGGCTAAATTCGCCAAATTTGACTATTAAATCAAGTCCAGCTTGTATATATTCCTTTGTATGTTCGCCTTGTATATCGCATATGCAATGCAAACATACAAGCAAAAACATGCATTCATCCGGACTCCAACCTTTATCAACTACATTGCATACCTTTTCGAGTCTAGCCAATGCATCTCAGGAATGTATATCGCACTTGCATATTTTGATATACATTCTGCTTTGTACGCCGAACACATACA
This sequence comes from Cunninghamia lanceolata, assembly GCA_027924645.1. Classification (NCBI taxonomy): domain Eukaryota; kingdom Viridiplantae; phylum Streptophyta; class Pinopsida; order Cupressales; family Cupressaceae; genus Cunninghamia; species Cunninghamia lanceolata. The sequence continues at coordinate 4,108,520 of BSBN01001583.1, read as the reverse complement.
AACTTCTTTGTATGCCAGTGGGCCCCACCAAATGTATATCGGCCTTGTATGTGCATCGGCCAAGGGGAGACTTCAATTTGAACTGCCGATGGGTATTGTCATGCCAATGACCCTCTGTCACTGTAGTGAATGTATGTCAGCCTCCTTTGTATGTTGACTTTTTATGTGCATATACATTTACCAATGTATCTTTGTGATGTATATTGTCCCTTGCATATTTCACTTGTATGCCGCCAATGCATCTTTTCCTTTGCATGTTTCCATTGTATCTAGCCGTTGTATATCTAAACATACAACACAAATATACATGCAAACCCTCACATACAAGCAGGGAATATTTCTGGAATCTGCAACATACAAGCAACCATTTTTGCACCTTTTGAAGCCGATTAAACATACAAACCACCTTGTATGCCTGAATGTACATTTGGACCTGCATGTATATACAAGTGGACTTGTATATACAAAGGCACATGCAAAAAACTATTTTTTGCACATTTCAACTACAAAAGCTAAAAGACTTAGAATTTTTTATTTTTTGGGAAGGGGCCTGCAGATTTAAATGCCCGAAACCTGAATGTTTATGCAGACACCACCAATGTCGATTACAAAAATAGGGTTTTTTATGTTGGCCAATAGAAAAATAACTCCCGACGCCTTTATAAAATAATAAAAATTGTTGGAGGTTTCGGGGGCACTACCCCTCGACCCCACCCTGTATCGTGACACGGAGCGTGCCAGGGGCGCTACCCCTTGGATCTCGCAAGGGGTGCTACCCCCAAAGCCCCACAAGGGGCGCTGTCCCTTGACCCTATTAAATAATTTGGGGGGAAACTACACCAATAAAAGTGGGGTAAATTTAACCTCTGAGTCTGATTAGGCTCCATATAACAACACTCTTCCCATCTACTTATGCCTTATACTTACTATTCGTCTCCTCCAAATGCTTCTTGACCTACAATTATGTATTGTCTCCATGTATCCTACAAATTCTTCTGCCTCTGCACTCTTCTTACTCTCCATATCGGTGTCTCTCATCTCTGTAACTCCTCTAAGTTGTACTCCTGTCACAACTTCAAATGGTGTCTTCCCTGTACTTCTACTCACTGAGTTATTGTATGCAAACTCTGCTTGCTATAGAATTATATCCCAATTTCCTGCTTTGTCTCCTACTAAACATATCAACAATTTAGCCAAGCTCCTATTTACCATTTCTGTTTGTCCATCTGTCTGTGGGTGAAATGATGAACTAAAGTTTAGGTCTGTCTTCATCTTCTTCCACAATGTTGTCCAAAAATATCCTATGAATCTTGTATCCTTGTCTGAAACTATACTCTATGGTAATTCATGCAATCTCACAATCTCCTTGAAAAATAGATCAGCAACATGCATAGCATCATTTGTCTTCTTACAAGGAATGAAATGTGTCATCTTTGAAAATTTCTCCACTACTACAAATATAGAATCATGTCTCCTTTATGTTCTTGGTAAACCTAATATGAAATCCATGATTATGTCTTACCAAGGTCTCTCTGGTATTGTCAAAGATTTGTATAATCCAGTATTATGACTACTCCCTTTTGCAACTTGACATACTCTGCAACTCTGAACATATTTCCTTACATCCTTATATATCTGAGGCCAAAAATAATGTTCACTTACCAAGGTTATTGTCTTGTCAATACCAAATTGTCATGCTAATCTAGTGCCACTATGCTTCTCCTTGATCAAATTCTTTCATTGAACTCCTAGGTATACACAACTGATTTCCTTTGAACAACATATCCTCTTGAATTTAAAATAATTCAACCACTTGCTTCTATCTGTCACAACAAGTTCCTTACATGCTTTCCTTGCTTCTACAAAATCAAGATCATCTTCATACATATGCTTCAATTCCTCAAAACCTAGTACTTCTACCATCATCTCTGTCAACAAACTCCTTATGCTCAATGCATCTGCCACTTTGTTTCACTTTCCACTCTGGTGCTTCAATACAAATGTGTAACTGTGCATGAACTCTACCCATCTCATGTGTCTCTGATTCAACTTTCCTTGACTATTCAAATACTACAAAGACTGATGATCAATGTACAAAACAAATTATTTTGGCAACAAGTAATGTCTCCACTTCTTCAAGGCTTGATTTATGGCATAGAATTCCTAATCATAAAATGAATATCTCCTCCTGGCATCATCTAAATTCTCACTAAAATATGCTACTGGTCTCCCTTCTTGAGTTAACACTGCTCCTATTGCATTTCCACTAGCATCACAATCAACTTGAAATACTTTGTCAAAATTTGGTAATGCTAACATGGGTTGCTCTGTCAACTTCTACTTCAATAGTTTGAAACTCTTATGTGCTCCAGATATCCACTTAAAATCCTTCCTGTCACCCCTCATTATCTCTGTCATTGGTGTGCATACAATACTAAAAAATTTTATGAACCTTTGGTAGAAACTTGCTAATCCATGAAATGATCTTACCTCTCCAATTTTCATAGGTGTTGGCCATTCAACAATTGCTCTAACTTTCTTAGGGTCCATCTTCAATCCTTTTGCAGAAATCACAAATCCCAAGTATACCAATTCTTCCTTCATGAAACTACATTTCTTGATATTTATCAACAATTTCTCTTCTCTCAACCCCTAAAGTACTTGTCTAATATGCTACAAATGTTCCTCCTTTGTTTTACTGAAAATCAGGATATCATCCAAGTATACAATAACAAACTTACCTAAGAATTTCTTCAAAACCTCATTCATCAATCTCATGAAAGTACTTGGTGCATTAGTTAATCCAAAAGGCATGACTAACCACTCATACAAGCCCTCATTTTTCTTGAATGCAGTCTTCCACTCATCTCCCTCTCTAATCTTGATCTAATGGTATCCATGCTTCAAGTCTATCTTTGTGAAATATTTTTCTCCACTCAAACAATCCATGATATCATCCATCCTTGGCAATGGAAATCTATACTTAATAGTGATATTATTGATTTCTCTCAAGTCTATACACATCCTCCATTCTCCATCTTTCTTTGGTGCTAGTACTACAGGTACTACACATGGGCTTAAACTTTCTCTAATCAATCCTTTCCTTAACAACTCCTGTATTTGTCTATTCAGCTCTACATTTTCTGTTGGTGTCATTCAGTGTGCTGCTTTGTTAGGCAAACTAGCTCCAGGTATAAGTTCCATATGATGACTGATACTCCGGATTGGTGGCAATCCTTTAGGTACATTCTCTGAAATGATATCTTGGTACTCTGTCAACAATTCAGTTATCTCCCCCAGCGGTGGTTCTTCTTCTTTTACGGTGGTAGTTTCTGCACTTAGGGCTCTAGACTTCTTCAGAATCAATCCAAAACATAGGTTCTCATGTCTCCATCCATCCAAAAAATTCTTTCCATCCACTAAATTGATTCTAGCATTTACACATACTTCACCTTTAGGCTCATCTTCCAAAGGTATCAAGATATGTTTCTTCCCATTTCATGAACTATATTGTATGTATTATTCCTCCCATCATGTATTACATTTCTATCATACTGCCATGGTCTTCCCAACAATATATGACACACATCCATTAGCATAATATCACACAATACCTCATCAACATAATATCATATATGAAATGTCACCAAACATTGTCCACTCACTAGTACCTTTTGTTCATCTTGAATCCATGCTATCTTGTAGGGCTTCAGATGTTTCAATCTCTCTAGATTTGGCTTCATCACCATCTCCTCTAAAGCCAAATTATCAGTACTACCACTATCAATGATAACCTTACAACATTTACCTCCTAATTTGCATATTGTGCAAAACAAAGTTTTCCTTTGCGGTGGCTCCTTAGTTGTTTCTACTTGAAATAAATCTCTCCTCATGACTAATGATTCTCCTTTCTCCAGCTCTCCCACTGAACTAAGTGATCCAACCGGTTCTTCCTCCGCATAGGCTTCTCTCACACTTTTCTATGTCCTTTTGCTTGTACTCCCTTGATGACACTAAAATGCTTTGTTTCCTCCTCCACACTTGAAACAAGCTCCTCTAAATGATCTCTTATCAAATCCTCTTTTATCTATCCAGTATCCTTCATTGTGGTAAGAATTATGATTTCCTCTACTATTGTGGTAGAAATTCTTGTCATCTCTCTAGTATGAATTGTTGTCTCTATCTTCTTTCTGGTATGGACTATTCTCCTTGTTTTACTCCACATATGGTCTCTCTCCTCCGGAATGTGTTCTAACTCCTTGAAATTTACCTCCTCTACCTCTCTGTCTTTTCTCATGTCTCTTATTCAACTTATCTTCAACTTTTAGCGCAAACTGATATGCTTCTTCTATTGTCATCATCCTTACCAAACTTAGTTCTTCTTGAATGTTCATCCTCAACCCATTTATGGATCACACCACTTTCTCCTTGCTTGCTTCACTATGTCCAGTCCTTATGATCATCTTATGAAATTCTTCAGTGTACTCCTACATAGATTTTTCCTTTTGTCTTAGGTTTTGCAATCTCTTCAACAATTCCATCTCATAGTCAGCGGGTATGAACTGATTCTTCAACTTTGTCACCATTCTATCCCATTTTATGATTTTCTCTTTTCCTCTCCTATTCCTATCCAATTGAACTTCTTTCCACCAAATAGCAGCATGTCCTTTCAACTTAGTTTTTGCAAATCTCACTCTCTCTAGATCTTCAATTTCCTCATATTCAAAGTATTCCTCCATGTCATTTATCCAATCAATCAATTCCTTAGGGTTCAAATTTCTGGTGTAGTTTGCAATCTCAATTCTAGGTCTCTTACCAATCTTAGAAATAGCTCTCAACATCTTTACTTGATATGATTCTTCTTCTAGGGCTTCTTATTTTGGTCAACTGATTTAAATTCTTCATCATCACTTTCATCTCCATGTCTAGAGTTTATTCCTCTTCTTCTATCTTCTTCTACAACATCCAATCTAAATTTCATTGTTCTCATCATCTCAATCATTTCTTCCATTCTTCTAGAAATAGTGGCCATAACTGGTATTCTCCTTGGTGGCATCTCTTCCTAGGATCCAGTGCAACTGCCTCAATTTGACAATCTGACTACAAGGTTGCAACTGCCTCACAATCGGCACACTATTGACAAACACAAGTAGACTACCTCAGGTCAGTGATTTGTTCACCACAAGATCTTCCAAAATTCCTTATCTCCTAAAGGATTCACAAACTTTGCTCTGATACCACTTGGTGCAGTCAGGGATGGAGGGTCCAAAAAATGAACTGTCCAACCATGTAGCTAGAGTAAACACAACAGAAATAACACAAGAATAGAATGTAATGGAAGATTCATTTACTCAATATATCAGTTAACGATAATGCTTATATGCTGGCAACATGTGGGTTACAATCTGGCCTTACAGGATTGCTTTCTAGATTACAACATACATGTATGATATGACAGTGAAGTGCCTCTAGGAAAAGAACTATTCTCCTATCTTATTGTTACATATCAACTACTGAATGAATTGCCATCCTAGTGCATCTAATAAATACTTAAATGTCATCTTCTAGCTCAAAGAATCTTGTGCGTCAACCTTGAGAGATCTCAAACTCCAATGTATGATGAAATGTGTAGTAAACATGTAGGTCGGCCTACAGCTCATGGTAATGCTCTGCAAATGAATGAAACATGATGCAATTCTCAATGAAGGTCTATTCAATCCTTTACTGCCTTTTGTGAAGTTCCATTTAGCTCCGCAAGTCACGGGAATGCTTTGCAAACCTTGTATGATCAAATGGAATGTTGATTGCTTTGTTCTATGAGTGCTAATGATCTTATGGTAGCGATATCTTCTCCGCATATGAACCCAAATCTCATGAAATCTAATATGATGTAGATAACATATTGTAGAATCTAATTCCTGTGAGCCACTAGCTCTGAAATTAAGATGTGGTAGAATGCGGTAGAAAATGGTGAAACAACAAATGACTAAATTGCAATTGAAATGCAAGAAAAGAAAAGAAAGCAAATATTTTTGGTTGATGCAAGATTGCTCTACAATCTGGGATGCTCCTGCACCAAAAATATATGTAATTGTTTTTTATCTTGTGGTTAAAAATATGCTTATATAAAGTAAACTTAGTGAACAAGTAGAATGTTATTCTCTAAGAGTTCAACATAGAAATTTTACATTGATCAAGATCATACATGGACAAGGGCTAAGATTATTGTTAATCTAATGAACCAGTCATATGCCAACATTATACCATGGAACAACTCTCCAAAGATGATTGGTACAATGATATTATTTTATATCTCATCTATGTTCAATGTCCAAATAACTTGCATCCCACCTAGAGGTGTGCATTAAGAGTCAAGGCCACTAGTTACATAATCAAATTGATAAGAGTTCTATTTAGGAGAAATCACTATGTCCTTTACCTTAAATGCTTAGACTTAACAATGAAGCCCCATAATTAATGGGTAGATTTCATGGTATTCTTGGAATAGGGTAGGCTCTAGAACCACAATAGTACACCAAATCCTTTGGTTAGGTTACTATTGACCTCAACTATTTATGGATTCACATGTACATGTTCAAAATTGTCACAAATGTCAAAGTGTATCCAATCAAGAAATTCATGTGGTCATGCCCTTGTATCCCATTAACCAAGCTTGCCCATTTGCACAATGGGGACTAGAGTTTATAAAAATGATCAAACCAAGCTCCTCCATAGGAAATAGATTCATATTCACCACTAGAAACTACTACGCGCGTTGAACAAAGGCCCAAGCTTTCAAGCAATGAACTAAAATTTAGTCATCAAATTTTTGGAAGAGAAGATTATCACTAAGTTAGGGTTACCTTTAAATTTAGTGTCTGAAAATGGCCCAACCCTTGTTTCTCCATTTTTTTCTAAGTGAGCATATAATCACAGCATAATCTTGAAATACTCATTTAATTATTACCCACAAGGTAATAAAGTAGCAAAATCTACCAATAAAAACTTTCTCTCTATGATCAAGAAGTTGTTAGGTAAGAAGCCTCATGACTAGCATAACTGGCTTAATTATGCTTTATAGGTTGATTGCATATGCATCAAGGAATCTTTAGGCACTTCACCTTTCCATTTAGTTTATGGATAGCACCCTACTTTACCCATGAACCTAAAAATACCAACTTTTCCTTTCATGAGGGATTATGTGGAGAATAGTAACAAAATTTATGCATGATTATTGAATCTAAAGCAATTATATACAAAGGGACCTAGCTTTACAATATTTTATTGAACACTAGGAGGTAGTGAAGCATTGGTTTGGCAAATGAGCCTAAATTAAATCTTTCTAGACTTTTAACCTAGTTTTTCTTTGGGATAAAGGAAAAGAACAAAAGGGGCTCATTTAAAGTTTACCTATCTTTAGATAGGTCTTTATCAAATATTTGAAATCATAGGTGATAATGAATTTAGGCTTCAAACATTAGAAGGCAAGGATTTCCCATTGCTAGTTAATGGGTAATTCCTTAAACATTATTTTAATGCTTGAATGTTACTTCTTTGTAAACATGTAAATATTTATTTATTTTATAGATAGTTTATTTGTTTTGTCTTGTTTGTGTTTTGGTTCTCGATCCTCTTTTGGCTATGCCATGAGCATGGCTAGTCTAATTTAACTTTGGAGCCTTGTATAGTGGACCATGTTTTCCTTCTACTTCATGGTTGACTAGGGCCATTGTTGTGTGCTTAGATGGTTGCTCTTTTGTAGTGATTCTTTTAAGTGTCTTAGGCTAAGGGACTTCTATTTCTTAAGAAATCAAGAAACATTAATTGATATAATAAATTTTATCTAAGGAATATGTCCATGGAAATGGGAGAGCAAAAGGGGGTCAAAAGTGACCACTTTTCCCTAAAATTAGTAAAATTTGGTCTTGGATGAGAAATTCAAGATAGCCACACTCAAAATTTGAATATGTGACAAGAACAAGATTAGTAGTGGTCAAAATCTAGTTTCTAAACTACTATTTTTAAAAAAGTGGTGAAGATCAAGAGGCTCAAATAGGGAGGGCACACAAAGTGCTCATGTTTTTATTAGAAAATATAACATAGCATCCAGCGTGCTCCCCATAAAATGTTGAATTTTTTTAAGTATTTCACAAATTCTTTAGTGGAAAACTAGCTAACATCACATAGTTTATGCCTAATTTTCTTCTAGTTTTTTTAATGAATATATGATTTTTTACAAATTTTCAAAGTGAACAATCCTAAAAAATAAAAAATTAAGCATGCTCCCTCCTTCAATTTTTTAAAACTAATCGAAAATCAACATTTTTTTGAATGTCTATAGAGTAGATTGTATTATGCAAAAATGTAATTTGTTTCAAATTTGGATGAGTAAATAAAAAATGACACAAAAAACACTATACATAAGTTTTTGGTTAAAAAGGAATCTACACTAGAAAAAGAAATTGAAGCTCAAAATCTTAATGTTTTTAGATTTTAGAAAAAATACACTATTAGAAAGATAACATAAAGCTTTATTTCATAGTGGTGTTTTTTTCATAATTTTTCAAAAAATTCATGAACTTGATGGAGACCATGCTCGACATTTGTTCATTTTTGTATGACTTTTGTAAAACATATTTTTGGCAACCGAATTGAATGCCCAACCCTTAATATTAGTAAATTCAAATTCACTCACATTCCAAAAAATGTGTAACCCATAATGCATGATGTTTTCCAAAACACAAGCACATTTTGAAGAATTTAAAATTTGGCCACTTTTTGGCACCCATCTTCCTTCCATAAAACGTTGATGATTGGAAGAATCTTCTAATGAAGAGTCAAATCATATTGCCTTCAACTATGTAAAGAGGCTCATCATCTTCTTCTTATGAAGAGTCATAAAAATAGTGTTAGTGTAGGTTTTTTATTTTCCTTATGTTAGGGAATATTTATTTTTCCTACACATATTATTAAGCTTGATTAGGGTATATTATGTATGGGTAATATGAGCACACGTGGCATAATCCACCAATTACATGTATCGGTCTCACTCACCTTTGGGTAGTTGAGCCTCACACCCTCTTTTAGATTTAAATTTTCCACCTCTCATAACCATTTGTTTGTCTTATCTGAGTAGGTGCAACCATGTAATTTGGCATTTACCAAGTAGGTATAACTCCCACTTATTTTGGGTAGTTGGGAGTTATCACTCCTCTTTGACATATTTGCCCTTATTTTGCTATATAGACAACACTCACCCCTCCCTTTGCTATTGAAGTTTAGTTCAGTGCAAGGGAGTGCTGATTTATTTCATCTCTGGATTTATGTTCTTGATTTCCTTCAGTCATTTTGATCTTGGGTGGCTTCACATCCAAATCTAACATGGTATTAGAGTGGTTGTGCATCATGGGTTAACAATCTTTTAGGAATCTAGGGGCATTTCATTCTCAAAAGTAAAGTCTGCTCTTCTCTTGCATCTTATGATGACCTAGAGAATAAAAAACACTTGATAGAAATTTCAATTTTTGAGTGGGCTTCCTTTCTCTTACTTTTCAATTACAAGTATATCAAATCTTCTTGGAGATATTCTAAGCTCACCATTGAGCTCAAAGTAGCCTAAAAAGTTAGATTAGGCTTTCATTTCACCCAAATCAAACACTAGAAATGAGATCTATGAAGGGTTGAAAAACAAAGATTTTCTATGAAGATCTGACATGATACTCAAAATCAGGGCATTCTGAAGAAAAATAGACCCTTCCATTATGTCGGAAAGGCCCAAAAACCCCTATTTTCATATAAAATTTGTCCAATTTAGACAAAGTTGATTTTGGGGAAAAAAAATTAGCTGGTAGAGTTGTACAACCCCCCCCTATGCAAGTTTCACCAAATTTGGTGGAGGTGGACTTTTGCAAACTCATGACCCCTCACAATTTGAAGTTTTGCATTTTGCCTCTAATCTTTGAAAGGCTCATTCTAGGCCATATGGAGGCCTCTTTGGGTGCAATTTTTTTATTTGGAGCAGAAGTTTGTGCTCTTCACAATGGTGTGATTAGTTTTTTCTCTAGTGATCTTGTTTTTTTAGAAATTCAGTTTTCTCATTAGATCCGGTGGACAATCTCAATTTTTTGAACTTCAAATTCCTATAACTTTCACATGTACGACCTCGGATCGATGCGATTCCTTTTTTGAAAGTGGATATTTTTCTAAGCACTACACATTGGTGCTAGTGTGAGGTTCTCATTCTGAGATAATTTTGTTCTTTCAATATTTGAGTCCATTTTTAGATCTTGTAAAACTCTAGAAAACAACTCCAACATTTTAAACACACTAATCTATAAAATTCTAAATAATATTTTGTTGGGGGTTCTTTATTGAGTGAAAAGGGGGTCTCTTATGATTTTTGATCTGCTTGCTTGTGCTCTTATTTTCTTGCACATATGGATCATTCAAAGGTTCCATTGTTAACACCTTATAATTATGTGACTTGGCATCAACATTCATGGAATACCTTAATGCAACTTGGGTATACTCCATATGTTGAACAAAAGGTAGTAGAACCCATAGATTATAAGGAAAAGATAAAATGGATGCTTGAACATACAAAACCTATTGGATGTCTTCATAGCTTTGTTTCCCTTGATATTATGTTTTAGATTAAGCATGTAAAAATTCACATGATGCTTGGGAAAAATTAAAAACATTGTATGGTACAACAAATGAAATCAAAGGCTATCAGATTGATAATGATTTGATGAGCCTTGATCCAAAGAACTTTGGCAACATCCAGAATTATATTACTAAGGTTAATGATTTGAGAGCACAATGTAAAGTATGTGGTATTGAGAAAAAGGATATTCATTTAATCTATAATGTACTAAATAAATTTAGTCATGAATTTGCAGCTTTTGTTTCTATCTTTCACACTCATAGGCTAACTATGGGTTCTGCATACACTATGCCTTCATTTGCATCTTTTTCTGAGATGTTAATGCATGACCAACATAAGCTTCTTTCTATGGGTCTCATAAAGCCATCACGGACTCAGGCTTTGTTCATTGGTCAATTGAAAGGACAAAAAGAGTCTAGCCAATCTGACAAGAAACATAAGATATCAAAGAAAAATCTACACACAGATCAAGCATAGAACAAATCCTCTTCAAAAGAGGAACCATCTACGAAGGATAATCCTACTTGTGCTTATTGTAAGAGAACTGGACATGAAGAACATCCTTGTTATAAGAAGGATATTGATGAACTGAAACATCTTCTTAAGAAGAACAACATTGATGTACCTTCTAGAATGTCTAAGTCAGCTTCTTCTTGGACCATTCTATTGGTAATAATTTATGTTTAAGGTTTCAGGATGTGCACCTCCTTAGAAATCTAGAAAATTTCCTAAGTCTTGGACCCTCTCAGTGTTTTCAGCGTCATCATGACATTTTGAAGGAGGGGGTCATCGTCATCATCATCATATTTCAATGCATCCACTTGATGTTTCTTGCGAGGGTCATTTCTCTTCATGTCTGGATATCCTGTGGGGGTCATCATGCATTTGCCAACCCGACCTTTGCCGCGGGGTGATATTTTAACATCGGGTGATCTTAGTCAAGATCATCCTGATGTTGGCGCTATGAAATTTCTAAGTATGACCCACTTTTCATCGGGGTCATCATATTTGAATATTGGGTGATCTTTGTTAAGATCACCCTGATGTTATTTTGTCACCTTATGTTTGTTCAACATCAGGATACTACTGATGCATGTTCCTGTAGGGTAATATCCGCTCGACCTTTGCCTTCATCTTTTTCTTTGTAGGATGATATTCTCAATATCGGGTGATATTCCAAATATTGGGTCATCTTCTCAATATCACCCTTGCTCTAAATGTGACGATGACGTCATCAGGATGTTCAATTATCATGGTGATATCCTTCAGGTGATATGCTACTGATGTCATCCAGATTCGACGGGGTCATACTTCAAGTTTTCAATCTGACCCGACATTGTAATGTGATGCTGACGTCAGGGTGATATCCACTTGTCTATCGGCTTCATCATATTTCAAAGGAGGGGATGATATTTCTAAATATCAGTCATGTTCAAACATCACCCCGATGTTACAATGAAGCTACAGTGCACCCTGATATTTCTATCAGGGTGATATTTCCAAATATCTGGTTATCTTCCGAATATCATCCTGATGCTGATGTATGAATATGGTGGTGACGTCATCAAGGTCCGGGGGTCATATTTTAACATTAGTCATTTTATGGAGATCCCCCGATGTTGTGAATATGATGATGACATCATCCGGATATGTGGAGATGCACGGTATGCAGATATGAAGTTGATGTCATTAGGATTTTTGTGGACATGCAGTATGTTCATCGGTGAGACATGTGGTATCAGGAAGGCAGGAGGATCTTCCTCTGATGCATCAGGTTGTGCCGATGAAGCTGTATATCAAGATGATTTTTCACTTGAAGGTAAGGTTATGATGCAGATGATGAGGCTGATGTCAGGGTGATATTGAGTATTCAGATATCATGTTGAGGATGATGATGGTGAGGGTATATGCTAGGTGCCGTCAGGAGCAAAATCACCAACATTATATGTGCTCGCGGTCATGCATATAAAATGACGAGGAGGTCACCGCGGGGTGCATGTGGGATAATTGATGTCCTGCATGATTTGAAATACCAAGGCAATTTTTTCTTGGCGGGAAAGGATGCGATGCATAGTATTCTGCATTTCCCAAGGCCACGAGTTGGTGCACCATTAATGGCGGTTGTTGCAGAGGTATGGGCGATGGCGTGAATGGTCAAACCGCCTGATTGAAGATGTGGATTCCCAAGCAGTAGCGCAAGGCTCGAGACTCCTCCTATCTCCTTCCCTACTTGCTGCATTCAATGCGTTGAGCGCCATTTTCTCAATGTACTGTATCTGGCGAAGTTTGATCTGCCATGTAATTAATGTTGAGGACCTTCCTTGCTGTATTTTAGCAGGTTATGTTTCTCATTTTGTTGTTGTTGAAAAAGGGACACATCTAGCATTGTAATAAGATACAAATGGTTTTGGATTGCTCTATGCAGGAGGTCTTGTGAATTTATGTATCTCTTGTTGTATGTCTCATGCATGAATCTACTAATTTCATGATTGATTTTATATGAGTAATGTTGTATCTGCATGTGATTTGTTAATTCTGTCTCCAGTATTGCATGTGTCCTGAATCTAGATATCTAAGGGGTGTCTGGTATTCTAGAATATAGAATTCCTATATTGAATGCTTGATCTTTCAACTTCTGCTCAAGGGGTAGATTAAAGTGTTTTCAGATTAAGTATTGGGAAAGATGTACTGCAATAGGGATGCCATAAGTAGAGATAACTTAACACTCTGTATTGGGAGGTGTCTGTAAGGTAGATATCACACAAATCCCCTTGAAATCTAGTTTTATTATGTTCATGCTGATCATTCACAGGTGTATGTCTACTGACTCCAAGCCCTAGATAGGCACCAATCTAGCTCTGCATTGAGATTACATACCAGGTCCTAGTTTTGTATCCACATATAAATCAAATTCAAACTTCCAAAACAACCATTAGGACTATAGAAGTAGTTTTAGGACCCAGATCCTCTAATTCACAACTGAACATAAGCCCAAAGCTAGCCCCTTTGCACTTATCTCATAGTTTTGGTCTTCATACAGGAGGATTTATCTGCTTTGTATTAACATCCCAAGCCAACCTACAAGCATATTCTCATGGGTGTTGAATAGGGAATACCGCCCTAGGTTTTGCAGAGCCTGAAGAAGAAGAGGAGATAAAAATAGAGTCTATCTCCTACACTGTTGGCCCCTGGCCCAGAGATCCTATTGATCACTGATGGCTACCTTGTAGGGAAATCTGGGAATGAGCATCCAGTCAGGGAAAAAACCAACAGATTCTAAACAATTGGGATCTAGTAAGTAAAAAGGCCATGCAAGTTTTTCTTTTGAAACAACTAAAAACAAATGTAAAGATCTTTGTGCTTCTACAGGTCTTGGATCAGGGAGATGGCTTCTTGATTTTGGAGCTTCTCATCATATGGATTCTTCATAGTCTATGTTCTCTTTTTTTTATCCTTGTGTTATGCCATCTATTTTGATGGGCAACAATACTTACATGACTGTAATTGGGAGGGGATCTATTGATATTGGGGATGACACTTTCAATGATGTTTTGTGTGTACCTCATTTGTCAAACAATCTTCTTTCCATCTATCAAATCACCCACAATGGAGCAGGGAAGACTATGGAATTCACACTTGAGATTTGGAGAGAAGAGATATTATTGCTACTGGGATGGTTGAACATGCATCTTGGTTATACACCTTTTCAAACTTTCCACCTGATGATGGCTCTGATCCTTTGGCTATTGATCAAACTCCTAGTGTAACCTTTGATTTTGAGGATAATTTTAGTACTTGAACCTGGGTATTCTCACATTTGATCCAGTTCTTGAGCCTTGTATTTCTTCTTCTCCTCCTCCTCCTGCTTGTTTTGAGCTTAACATTGTAGTTATGCAGGAGGTTCACATCAATCTTCAAGAGATAGTTCCTTGGGACATATTCCTACTAGATATTTTATCTTTACTTGTAGAGTCCCACATTTCATACTTGGGAGACACTATTGATTGTATTCATTTTCTCTTTGATGGAGTTGATTCTTCTTCAGCTATGAGGGCATATTCAAACCCTCTTGTTTTTTCTCTACCTATATCAACTTCTACAGTGATAGATTCTACAGATATTCATGAGTCCACATATTTGACTCAGTCATTGTCTATGATGACATCCTTTGTAGGAGTACCTGATTCTCATTAGTCCAGTTGTCTTACCTATGGTGAACACCATACATCCATGGTAACTATACCTAAATCTTGCATGGTACTTGATTTATCTTATCACTACATGTCATAGTTTGGCATTGACTTAGTGATTCTTGAGCAACATTTGGAGGAGGCAACTTTTTCCTCAAAGGAGATATATTCATCTTTGGATCCTATTCTACATTCATGTCCACTTGGTTCTAGATTGTCACTTTCATCAGTTAGGCCTAGGACTCCTAATTTGGTTGTGGCACCTTTCAACAATGAAATGGAGACATATGAGTAGTTTTCAGAGACTTCATACATTTTGAGCTTTCTTCCCTTATATTCCTTTCAATAATGGGAAGACATCATGAATGCACCTTTGGTTTTGTTTCTTCCTAAGGGGAGGAATGGTGTTTGATTATTATGAACCATCTTCTACATCCAATTTCGAGCATCAACCATTGGCAAAATTGACTACTTGGGGGAGGATACATAGTCTCTCTTCTCCTCTCTATTTTGGAGGGGACTTTTTCCTTGCATGGGATTCTTTCTTGCATGGGGAAACTTATTTTCTTTTCTCTTTTGGGGAGGAGTTTTTTCCCCCTAGGTTTTCTCCTTTTCTCCATTTGTGAGAGATTGTTTTGTACATGGGTACCTACATGGCCTTGTAGTCAAAACCCATCTTTGCATCTTTTCATCCACCTAAGCTATGCTTAAGCGGGGGTGTTAGTGTGGGTTTTTTATTTTCCTTATGTTAGGGAATATTTATTTTTCCTACACATATTATTAATATTGCTTAGGTTATATTAGACATGGTTAATATGAGGAAACATGGCATAATCCATTAGTTACATGTGTCTGTCTCACCCACCTTTGAATAGTTGAGCCTCACACCCTCTTTTGGATTTATTTGCCACCTCTCATAACCATTTGTTTATCTTATCTGAGTAGGTGCAACCATGTAATCTAACATTTACCAAGTAGGTATAACTCCCACCTATTTTAGGTAGTTGGGAGTTGTTACTCCTCTTCGAAGTATTTTCCCTTATTTTTCTATATATACAACACTCACCTCTCCCTTTGCTATTGAAGTTCAGTTCAGTACAAGGGAGTGCTGATTTATTTCTTCTTTAGATTTCTATTCTTGCTTTTCTTCAGTCATTTTGATCTTGGGTGGCTTCATAGCCAAATCTAACAAATAGAAGGCCATTACAATTGTTGCAGTTGTAGATTCTAAGTTAGGGAGATGCATTCTTGATATAGAGCTTCACATGATATGGATTTATCACAAAATATGTTCTCTTCATTTGAGTCTTGTTCATCACAACACATATTGATGGGTAAAAACACATATATGGGTGTTGGTAGTTGAGGGTCTATTGACATGGGTGAAGGATCATTCAATGATGTCCTTTGTATTCCTTCATTATCAACCAATCTCTTTTCCATCTATTAGACTATTCATAATGGGATAGGAAAGAGTTTTGAGTTCACACTAGATTTTGTGGTAATTTAGGATTTGTAGAGAATATATATTGTTACAATTGGGGAGATGGATGATTGGTCTAGATTGTACACCTTCTCACATTTTGTGTACTTAATGTTCCTTTAGTTGATATTCACATTTAAGCATCTAGTGTGAACACTTTTCAAGAGATATTATAGTATGGTCATTTAAACTTTGGTATCCTTTCATCAACTAAGGTTCTAGAGACATGTGTTAAAATACCTTCTCCTTCATCTCCCACTTCTTCAAAGTTGAGCATTACTTCTGATGGGACGTCCAATGATTCAACATAGCAAGATCATATTCATCACCTTTTATATATAGCTTCTTGGGATGTGAGTTCCATCTTACAAATTTGTAGGACGCCCTTGAGAAAATTCATATCCAAGCCTCAATGAAAATTTCACCACAAATATTGTCTTGCTTAGAATCTTGATCTACATCCATTTCCACTAGGTTTTAGGTTGTCACTTTTTTAGTTAGGCCCAAGACTTCTAATTTTAATATGGCACCTTTTGACATCCACATGGTGACACCTGCATAGTTCGTAGAGACATCATACATTCTTATCTTTCTTCCCTCAATTTCTTTTTCAAAATCGGAAGATACCTTGCATACACCTTTGTGTTTGTTTCTTCCTAAAGGGAGAAATATTTTTTGACGATGATGGATTCTCTTCAACATTTAGTTTCAATCATCTACCATCAACATAAGAGACTACACTTTGGGAAATGGGGGTTGCATGGTCTATTTTCTTTTCCTCTCTTTGGGAAGAGTTTTTTCCTATGATTTTTCTCTTTCTCATTTTCTAAAGGGCATCACTTTGTACATGAGTACCTAACATGCCTAGACATTTTCTAGGATCCATCCATTTTGATTTCCTACCCACCTAAGCTATGCTTATGGATGGTGTTAGTGCATATTTATTTTTTGGCATTTAGTTAATTACTTTTTTGTATATTTGCACCTAAAATAGGATAATCTTGCTTAGGTGGGTATCTACTTAGGTAGGTTGCATTTACACATGTGACTTGTACTTTTCTTGTTAAGTGGAGTTGTACTGTACACATATCTATACATCTACTTTATCCCACATTGGTTGTACATTTAGATCCCTTTGTGATGTATCCTATATATATCCACCTCATGTACTTTTGTATGATAATCTCATTTTTGTATTTGCATCCTTTGATAGAATAGCATTATTCCCTTATTTTTGGTCTCTTTTGTTCTTTCATTAAAGCTCCTTGATATTGGGTGACTATCTCTATAGCCATTTATCTTACATGTTCTTCAAGAAAATGTGCCCTAAATCATAGTAGAAGAGATGTTGACAAGAAAGGAAAAGTTGTAGAGTAGGGGTTTAACAAAGGAAGAAGCCTGTCATCTAGAGAAAGGGGAGTTGTTCAGGAAACTAGGGAAAATTAGAGATAAACTAGAAGAAGAATATAATTAGATTATCATCCATCTCAAGGCATAGAATAATCATATGCCATTTTTTTTATTTTTGTAATAGTTTAGGTTCTTTCTCAATACAATCGTATGCCATTTGAAAGGGTAATTTTGAAATTAATACAAGAGACGTTGTTGTTGGTTCTATTTGGTGTAGAGTGTTGTATGTGAATTGTTTAGACTTTTAGATTAGGTTGTCTTTCATTGAAGTCCCCTACCTAGATTGCACTAGATCAAAATAAGCAAGATATAAATGAAGTTCATATTTGTAACTTAAAAGGAGGGGAAAAGATAGAATAATGAGCTGTTATAGAGGCCCCACAAGGCATAGAACAATCATATGCCATTTTTTTGTTTTTTGTAATAGTTTAGGTTCTTTCTCAGTATAATTGTATGCCATTTGAAAGGGTAATTTTGAAATTAATACAAGAGACATTGTTGTTGGTCCTATTTGGTGTAGAGTGTTGTATGTGAATTGTTTAGACTTTTAGATTAGGTTGTCTTTCATTGAAGCCCCCTACCTAGATTGCACTAGATCAAAATAAGCAAGATATCAATGAAGTCCATATTTGTAACTTAAAAGGAAGGGAAAAGATAGAATAATGAGCTGTTATAGAGGCCCCACTAGTGAACAACAGGAGAGAGGTTGATGAGCATAAGTGTGGCTCAAAAATATGTATTTCAATTGTAGCATACATAAAAAAGAAAGATATCAAAAAGAAATTGATGATAGATATATTTTAGTCAAGGTGGTACAAGGGAAGGACATAATGTGAAAATGAAATGCAATGTAAAAATATAATAATTAATTTTTAGTGGAGTTGCAAACATATATAACTTTGATTATTGAATTTTAAAATTTAAATAAAAAATATATATAATTATTTTATTCTATATTTCTAATATTAAAAATCATGGAAATCTTATGATTTTTAAGATATAAGAAAAATATATTGTTTTCACAACTAAACTAATGAGAAAGGATGGCACTTATAAACAAATTAGCTAGTTGAAATCCATACACATATAAATTTGGCATTACTCAAAAACATGAATATAAAGGTATGCAAAATATTCCAATTTGTAGCAGTATAAATTTATCCACTAACTACTTTCATAGTTCAGCCTTCCCTATTCATTATAACAGCAGAGTAAATATATATGATTGACTCCCCTTTTGGTTCCAAGGGATTCCTATCCCAACAGTTTCACGAAAGACATCTGCACCAGCTTCTCCTCGTTCGACAGAACTAAATGGTTTCCAGAGGGGCCATACAATACTACCGTGGGATGCTCGATTAGTGATGTCCTGAAAACATCACTGAATTTCTCTACTCTCTCATCAAGAAACTGTTGAGGCGGTGGTCAAACAGTTGATATCAATTTTACATTCATTCACAATTAAAAATGGCAAATATTTATTCTATTTTTATTGGCCAAAATTGATTTTTGACCTGTTGAAATGGATGATATTTAAGAACAGCTCAGAAAGAATGGTAGGAAAAACATCCATCAAATTCAGAACTCTACATCTAAGAATGTGAGAAACATACATTTAAAATAGAAGAAGGGAATATGGTGGAGTAGAGAGATTATTATCATTGATTGAAGGAATTAAAGATGGTAGACATTACCATATGAATTGTGTCTTGTACAACTCTTGAATAGTGGTTATCACGGATTCAGGCTTGGTGTTTAATGGTCATAATCAATTACATATTCGAGTTTATCTTCTATTTGTTGGAATAACGAATCCCAACCATTGACAAGTCTAGGGATACATGTCAAATCCAACCTTGGCAAGTCTAGGAAGACATAAAACAAGAAGTTTGAGGGCTATCTATGATCAAAACGAAGGTGAACACAATGTTGATTTACTTTCACAAGTAGATGATCCAGTTCATTTTGAAGAAGCAATTGAAAACGAAAACAAGATGCAAGCCATGGATGAAGAGATTAACACTACAGAGAAGAATCATACATGGGATATACTAGATCTTCTATAAGGGAAAGATGTGATAGAAGTAAAGTAGGTCTACAAGACCAAGTTTAATTCAAAAGGAGATGTGCAGAAGTGTAAGACAAGGCTAGTGGAAAAGGGTTTTTCACAACTTGGAGTTGACTATAATGAAACATTTTCTCTAGTAGCTCATTTGGACACAGTAAGAATAATATTGGCAATTGCGGCTATTGGTAAATAGATTTATTGTTGTGGTATTTTGCTAAAATATAGCTTGACTCATCCAATGAGCAATGACAAAGTTTAAAATAATTGGAGAAATCACTATTGGATTAGCGATTTTCCTTTGCATATGAGAGGGGTAGCTCTTTCGTAAAAATAGAATTTTAAATTTTCAGAGGTATGCTTTTAATCAAAAAGCAGAAAGGTAAAGAAACTAAAATTGGAACAAAAGGAGAAAACACTAGATAAGGATAACATGGCATCACTAACCTAGTTTTTCCTAGAAAAATAATGAATACGCAGTTTTGAGAAAATATTGCAACTAGGATTTAATGCTACCTGACACAAGGAAGGAGACATTCACCTAAGGTTTTTAGATGCACAAATTATAAAATCACCCAATATTACATCCATCGTTGCATTGTAAAATGTGAAAAGAGAAAGAGAAAATTGAAGTATTCATAGCAGAATCAAAAAATATTACAAGAATGGTTGTAAACTTATCATAAAAAAATTAAACATAAGACAACAAAAATGACACATAGACTAGAAATATTTCTTTATTATATTTCATTATGAAGAACTCAAAGACTCTTTTGTCTTTATACAATCTATCTAAATCTCCCCAATCTCTCAGTTGACAGAAACGAATCCCTTTACATTGAAAATGATGGCATTTATGGCCTTTCTCTTGATAACTAATCTATGACCACTTATATCCATTTTTCCTTTGGAACTTTATGAAATATTAAAATAATATATTCATGGCCCTCCATTGAGTGTGCAATATTTTATCCCCTAGAATAAATGATTTCCAAATATCAATAACTATGACGTTACAATTATTTATCAAGCCATTGCTAAAACTTGATGGGCATACGACTGGCAAGGCATTAATGTCAAACAGTTGCATGAGTTGGCTGAAGTAAATTGTAATTGAAACTATTGGCTATGAATTTATTGCATATTCCATTGAAAGCGTCCAATCCTTGACTCCAATATCACCTGGCAATTGTGTTACTTGAGTCGTGATAGAAGATTTATCACTTTCAGTAGAAATGTGAAGATGAAAACTCCCTACAACGTCCTTGTTTGTGAAGCTCCACACATGCATATTTTGAAAGTCGTGCACACCTTGTATTCTCTATATATTCCTAAAGGCCTGCTTTATGTCATGCTCATTGACTCCAGGTACTCTCTTTGTATTTTATCAAAAGAGTGGAGGCTACTACTCCCACACTTTCCAAGGTATCATTAAGTACATGCAAGAAAATACCCTCCATATTGTGATCAAAGTGATGATGCTCCTTGGACATATGATTTTCTACCAAATTACAATGCCTTGAATGTGAATGGCTATGATCCAAATGAGAAGGAGAATGACGATGAAGATGTGAATGATCATGTTTGCGATTGTGATGTTGTTCATCACGGTGAGATGATCCTCCATTGAGCCTTCTTTTCTATCCAAATGATTATGGTTACTTTGAATCTGATAATCTTATGAATAATTACTATATCTCTACAAGAAAACCATTTCAGGACTTTTATAGTAGAAAATATAGAGAACACACGAACACTTACACTTGGGTTGCAAGGTATGCAGACAATAACATTGACTGTTTGAAGTTATTGCCATTTTTGTTAGAAAATCATCCTTGCATCAAACTTTTCATTCTGCAGTTAGAGGAAGCTTGTCTGGAGGTCCACAAGGAAGTGGTTGGCCACTTTCCTCTTTGAAGTGTTTCTTTAGTTCCCTAAGAATCTTAATCTGATGAAGCTTTTCTGGTGATAATCTATCCCAATAAATACGTTGAGGTTTTAGATGGTTGTATGTGTATGGATAATTTGTATAGGAGTGCAGATCACATCAACTAGAACATTATGTAAAAGAAATTTCTTTACAAGAATGTCATCAACCAACTATTTATCACGTACAGAAGTGACAATCAAGGTTGAGTCATCTATAGCTCCCATGTACCATAGCATTCCATGTTAATTTCTTATAACCCAGTTACAGATTAATTGCACAATAAATTCACAGAATAGAACCTCTATCTGATTTATAACAATTAATACTCTAGGTTAAATAACAGCAAATAATAGCAGAAGCAAAAATAACAAGAAGCCATACACAAAGAGATAATAACACAGATATAACCAGGAAACCCCAATATGGGGAAAAACCTGCAAATGTTGGATCTTCTATTCAACCTCAATAGCAACCTTTCCACACATAATACGATACAATGTTGCTACAGCAATCTTACATATATAGCCCTGCTGCTGCAAGAGAAAAGAAACTTTCCTTGCAAGAGAAAAGAAACTTTCCTTGCAAGAGAAAAGAAACTTTCCATGCAAGACAAAAGAAACTTCCCTTGCAAGAGAAAAGAAACTGTCCTTGCAAGACAAAAGAAACTTTCCTTGCAAGACAAAAGAAACTTCCCTTGCAAGAGAATAGAAACTTTCTGTGTAAGACAAAATCACTCTTGGTGTTATCTCCACCTCACAACTAAAGAAACATTCTATTAATAAAAAAGAAATCATGCTGTTGCTAAATATCCAACTCGAGTTGCCCTTAAGCAACTTCCACCCTCCACACGGGCCCACCTTCCAAGCTACAAAAAATCAACACTCCCTCTTAGCGAGGAAGGTGTTCTGCACAACACCTAGCTTATCCCGGAAGAATTCAAACTTACTCTTCATCAAAGGCTTGGTCAGGATATTTGCTATCTGTTCATCAGTAGGAATGTACTAGAGCATCACTGGCCCCTTCTCCACACAATCTCTGATGAAGTGGTACTTGATCTCAATGTGCTTTGACTTGTCATGAAACACTGGATTCTCAGAGAGTTTGATACAACTCTGATTATCACAGTAAATGACTGTAGGATCTAGCTCCTGATCAAAGAGCCCAGCTAGAAGTTTTCAAAGCCAGATAGCCTCACATGTAGCCATACTGGCTGCCATATACTCAACCTCCGCAGAACTTAGTGCAACTGACTTTTGTTTCCTGCTGTACCAAGAGACTGCTCCTGATCCCAAACTGAAACTGCACCCTGAAGTGCTCTTTCGATCAGCTGTACTACCTGCCCAATCTACATCGGTGAACCCCTCAAGT
Source organism: Cunninghamia lanceolata (assembly GCA_027924645.1). Taxonomy (NCBI): domain Eukaryota; kingdom Viridiplantae; phylum Streptophyta; class Pinopsida; order Cupressales; family Cupressaceae; genus Cunninghamia; species Cunninghamia lanceolata. The sequence continues at coordinate 4,085,408 of BSBN01001583.1, read as the reverse complement.
TTCACTCCATCCTGTTGAACATATTTCAGCCCATAATCAATTGTGCCTCGGAGATACCTCAAAACATGTTTTGCAGCTATCCAATGCACATGTTTAGGTTCCACCATAAATTGACTAAGTGAGTTTATTGCAAAACAAATGTCTGGCCTGGTGTTGACCAGATATAAAAGAGAGCCTATCAACTGTTTGTATAGAGTTGGGTCCACTACCTCTGATCTGGAAGTATCAATCTTCTTCCAGTTGGTCACAAGTGGCATGGACATGGGCTTACAATCTTCCATCCTGAATCGCTTCAGGATATCGATTATGTACTTCCCTTGTCCAAGGAAGATCTCTCCCTCTTTCTGCCACAACTCCAATCCCAAAAAGTAGTGCATCAACCCCAAGTCCTTCATCTCAAACTCTCCTGCAAGATCCCATTTGCAGTGGGCTATGAGCTCCTCTGACCCTGTGAGAAATAGGTCATCAACATACAACACCAATATGAGAAGTTCATCCTTCTCCTGAACATAGTACAGGTTTGGATCTGCCTCACTCTTGATGAAGCCCACACTCTACAAGTAACTATCAATACGTGAATACCATGCCCTGGGAGCCTGCTTGAGCCCATATAGTGCTCTTCTCAACCTGCATACATGAGAATCCCTCCCATGTGCTTCAAATCCTTTTAGTTGTTCTATGTAAATCTCTTCCTCAATCTCTCCATTGAGGAAGGCCATCTTTACATCCATCTGGTGAATCCTCCAACCCATCTATACTGCTATAGAAATGATAGCTCTTATGGATGAGTACCTGGCTACTGGAGCAAAAGTCTCGTCGTAGTCGACTTCTTCCTTCTGAGAAAATCCCTTAGCCACAAACCAGGCTTTGAATTTTTCCACACTACCATCTGCAGCATGCTTAATCTTATACAGCCATATTGAGCCCACCACAGACTTACCTTCTGGCTGAGGTACTACCTCCCACATGCTATTCTTCATGATGGAAGAATACTCTTCCACCATGGCATCTCTCCATACTTGGTGCTTGGATGCTTCCTGAAAGCTGGAAGGCTCCTCTTCAATTAATTCACTCATAAGTGCCATATAATCATAATAACGTTTGGGAGCTTTCCTCTATCTGACTGAATTCTGTGGGTCATCAACATACTCCTAGGCCTCTCTCAGTGTCTACTCAGCCGCTCTGTTTCTCTTCTTCTCAATAATAGGAATCTGAGGCTGAGGAATTATTTGTTCCTCTTTTTGATCAACTTGCTTGGCTTGTTGGCTCTACTCTCCAGCTTGTGGGACTGAAGTTTGAGGGATTTGTTCTGCCTCAATCGTAGGTGATTTCTTCTCCTGATTCATCAAATTGCTAGACTTTTGAAGAGCCCTCTCTTCCTCAAACTTCACATCTCTGTGAACTACTGTTTTCCTAAGAGTAGGAATGTAAACTCAATAGGCCTTAGAAGTTTCACTGTACCCAAGAAGGATACCCTTCTCTGTAGTTGGTTCCAATTTGGTTCTCTTCTCCACAAGAATGTGACAATACATAAGGCATCCAAAGATGCGAATGTGCCCCAAATCTAGTTTCTTACTAGTGAACACCTCTTATGGAGTCAATTTACCCAACACTTTGTGAGGGCTCCTATTCTGCAAATACACAGCTATATCGCAAGCTTCTACCCATAAGAACCAAGGTAGATCCTGATCATGAAGCATGGCCTTGGCTGCTCCAACTATAGCCCTATTTTTCTGTTCAGCAACCCCATTCTGCTGAGGGTTGTACGGAACCATCAACTCTTTCTTAATACCTTCCTGAGTATAGAAATCTTTGAAGGCATTCGAGGTATACTCGCCTCCATTATCAGACCTCAGTATCTTGATCTTCCTCCCTGTTTGGTTCTCCACAAGAGCCTTAAACTCTTTGAACCTACTGAAGACCTCATCTTTGTTCTTCAGAAAATATATCCACATCTTCCTAGAGAAGTCATCAATGAAAGTAACATAATACTCATACCCATTCAAGGATACTGTTGACATGGGCCCACACACATCTGAGTGTACAAGATCCAAAATCCCTTTGGACCTAGTGTCACTGCTTGGGAAACTGGTCTTGGCATATTTCCCAAGAGCACAACCCTTGCACACTTCATGGTTTTCTGTCTTCATCTCAGGCAGCCCCATCACTATTTCCTTGAGCACATTAAGTGCTCCATGGTGAAGATGAGCCATCCTCCTATGCCACAATTCTCCTAGCCCTTTACAGTTGCTTACCAACGCATGTGCTGGCTCAAACTGTACCGAAAAAAGCTTCCATGCCTAACTCCAATCACTTTTGCAACCTTGGAATCCTTGGGACGAATATAGACTTTGCCCCTTTCAAAGGTTATGATGTAACCCTTGTCCTCCAAGGTAGAAACCGAGATTAAATTCTTTGTCATGCCAGGGACATACAACACATCCTCCACCAACAAGGGTTTGCCAGACTCCCTCTGAAACTTGACGGTGCCAATACCAGTTGCATGGTACTTGGCATTGTCTCCAAGCTCAATATAGAAATCTAGCTTCTTCTCCTCCAACTTGGTGAAGCATTCTCTGACTCCCGTCATGTGGCAAGAAGCCCCACTGTCAATATACCACACCCTATTGGCAATTAAACTTGAGAGACAGGCAATGAGTGAAAACTCATTCTCAAATCATGATGCAAACTCGTCCACCTCTGCTGTGGTAGCAACTTGCTTCTTCTGCTTGTCCTTATTTTTCTTATTCAGACATTGACTGGCATAGTGACCCATTTGATGGCAGCAAAAACATTTTATCTTGCTCAGATCTTTCTTCTTCCCATTCTTGGAAGAACCTTCTGTTTGCCATTTATTGGACTTTTGCTTTCCCTTGCTTGCAAGAGCAAGATTTTCTTTGTCTTGACCCTTCTTTGTCTGATCTCCTCGATGAGCACCTTCACGGATCTCTTCCTGAACAAAATCATCCCAAAGCCTCGCCCAATTAGGTAGCTGATCTTTGCCAACAATACACTTGACAAACACTTCCCAGTGCTTTGAAAAACCATTCAAGGCTATACGCACCAACTCATCTTCAGCAATCTTCTCTCCAACAGCAGCTAGCTCATCCCTGACCTATGTCAGCTTGGACAAGTAAGAGGTCATGCTCTCACCTTTAGACATCTTGGTGTTATGCAATTTGTCCTTCAGCATCATCTTACAACTTTGATAGTCACTATGATAAAGTTTTGTGAGTGAATCCCACATCTCCTTGGCGGTGTCTTTCCCCAATAGATGAGGAATTAGATGATCTCTTACACCATCCAGGATAATCCTCTGAGCCTTGGCCTCCTTGACTTCATGCGAATCTAGGGCAACAGGATCATTTGTTGGTGGTGTCACCTTTGTACCAGCATAGATCCACAGCCTGTTCTCCTTGAGAACAGAAGTAATCTGAACCTTCCACTGTAAAAAGTTAGACGCACCCTCAAGCCTGTCCTCATATCAAACACTGGTTGTCATAGCCATAGAAGAAACTGGAGATGAAAATTTGAAACTTTTTTTTCTTTAAAATCTGCGTCACAAATCTTGGCTTTGTATTCAGAGTTTAGAGCTCTGATACCATGTTAATTTCTTATAACCCAGTTACAGATTAATTGCACAATAAATTCACAAAATAGAACCTCTATCTGATTTATAACAATTAATACTCTGGGTTAAATAACAGCAAATAATAGCGGAAGCAAAAATAACAAGAAGCCATACACAAAGAGACAATAACACAAATATAACCAGGAAACCCCAATATGGGGAAAAACCTACAAATGTTGGATCTTCTATTCAGCCTCAACAGCAACCTTTCCACACATAATACGATACAATGTTGCTACAACAATCTTACATATATAGCCCTGCTGATGCAAGAGAAAAAAAACTTTCCTTGCAAGACAAAAGAAACTTTCCATGCAAGACAAAAGAAACTTTCCTTGCAAGACAAAAGAAACTTTCCTTGCAAGAGAAAAGAAACTTTCCGTGCAAGACAAAATCACTCAAGTGGTGTTATCTCCACCTCACAACTAAAGAAACATTCTATTAATAAAAAAGAAATCATGCTATTGCTAAATATCCAACTCGAGTTGCCCTTAAGCAACTTCCACCCTCCACACAGACCCACCTTCCAAGCTACAAAAAATCAACATTCCATACTCAAGTTTTAGCAAACCCCTCCCCTCTGCCATAGCCATTTGATTAGATATTTCTTTGAGCCATTTTGTTAATTAGTTCATGTGGCTTGTTTACACTTCCATATTTCACATATGCATCTGCCAGGGCAGCTGTGATTACAACATCTTAAACAAATTTCTATCCTTCATTTTTTGATGAATAATCATTCCTGTTGCAATGTTCACATTTTGCACGAGCTGTGACGAAGCATTTGATCTACTTAAGCAACCACTGTTCTTCTTATGCATGTGTGTTGGGGCTTAGAAAGGTTCACAAACTTTCTATCTTGCTAATGAGTTTATAAAGTCCTTTTAACCTTGCATAATGGAATCGACATTTTAGGAGGTTTTCTAACTCTTGAAAATGCCGACATATTGTTTTATATGGCATCAGGGATTTAGATGTTTATGAAACCTACCAATCAGCTAATATGGAGGTTCTCTAACCATGAAAAATGCTGACACATATAGATATTCGAGCATTTGCTGACTTTTTTAAAGCCTTTTCAATAAATCCATTTGGTGTAGATTTTGTGATCATTGCATTTTGTATAATGACATCCCTTTAAGGCATTTTTTTAAATGGTTTGAGTAACTTGTTCAAGGTTCAATGTTTTACATACATGTCTACCAAGGCAAGGGCAACTGCAACATCTGACAACATTCTTCTATCCTTTGTACTTTCATGGGCATCCATAATGTATCCCAAAGTTCTCATTTTCATGTAGACTCGGAGGATGCTGATAAAGTAGATGTGCAACACCTCATTTAGCTGGTAATGGCATTTCACTATAATACCTAGTAGCATGAAGAATGTTTAGTGTTATCTAGTCTTGGCATACCATTTAGGGAAACACAAGATCCTGTTCATTCATTTATTGTTTGGTTGATGAATGGTTGTAAAAACCATTGGCAGAGCTGATGACATAGTTCACAACTTATATCTTTTAAATCTTTTTAACTCTCAATGTATAAGTTATGTCAGCCCTTTTAACAGTTGTGACAACCATATTATTGGTTGATTTGAAATTTTTAGAACCTCTTCTAAAAATGGGAGTGTCGGCCTTTTGCATGGTTTTTGAAACTAAGAAAACATGAAAATGTTATCATATAAATATATTTCGTTCTTATCTTTACACACTAGCATCGTATACACTGAATCTATAAACCCATAAACAGTAAACCACTAAACTGTTGGCAGTCATGAACAACATCATGTCTCCTTATTCACATAATTCTTCAAGCTTCACAAGATAGTGGTGATGTAATTTACTAAGAATGAATATTTCATTTTGAAACTCCTTGTATCCTTGAATGCTGGAAAGAGATGCCATTTCATGGCTACCATGCATCCGTTGTCAAGATAACTTTTGTAGACCTTATCGAGTCCTCCAAAGCCAATTTTGTTGGTCTGAATAAAGTTTTGATTCATATTCCATTAGGGACCTTCATGGATCAATATTATCACTTCCCAAAGTATTTGAGCTCGATTAGGTACCAATAGAAAGTAATTTTGAGCTTCCTATTTGCTTTATTTTTCTCTTCAATGCATAAAATGTGACAACAAGAATCACAAGAAACAAAATACTAGATATAGATGCCCCTAAGGTAACCCTTGTGTGACTCTATATGTGATGTTGAAAATAGTATCTAGATTGAGCATTTTAGGTTGAAAATAAAGGAAACACAACTAGAGGGGCCTAAGCATTTTGCATGACTATTCAAATCAGAATTTAGACATTTTCCTATAGAAGCATTCTCAAGAAAGCCTATTGGACTTGGCCCAAAGAAGTGGTTAAAATTAAAATTTATTTTGGTATTAAATCTTGAAAGCCAGGTAGGAAAGGGTCCACTTAGTTGATTATCAAAAATATTTAAGCATTCAATATTAACCATAGAAATCCATGAATTAGAAATAGTCCCAAATCAAATATGAATATTGTAACTATGATAATGTTGGATCTCTAGTTGTAAATGAAACCAAAGGAATAAAATTTCCTTCCACTAAAGCTGCCATAAGATGTGAACCATCTGACATTTGACTAAACTTTATCGAATTTTATAATGTCAAACATGGGAATGTATGTATGACACTTTAAGGAGAATGGGTTTGAGTGTAAAGCATTGGCAACTAGAACCATGAAGGACGATTATGACTCGATAAACAAATTCACACTACAAAATGATCAAGAATATTCATGAATGAGGCTTCATGATGTAGACTTAGGTATTTTCAATCTACCTAGACTGAAGTAGTGGAGAGAGGGATCACATATGATGGAAAAGATTAACATGACCTATGAGGAACCAATTTTATGGCACATGTCAATTAGATTTAATAATGTGGAAAAGTTTAAAATTTGTGAGGTCAAAAATGAGGCCAATAGCTATCTCTAACTAGGGATAAGGACCATAAAGGATGCAACAAGAATCCAGAATCTCAAGAAAAGAGATCAATGCCTTATCCATTGAGCAATAGAGTCAAAGATAACATAGCAGGATAAGAAAGTATTTAGGGAATTTTGCAACCCAAAGATGGGAAAAACAATGAAAGACACACAAAAACTAAAATACAATAGACATGAAAAAAACTCCTAATGAATTTATGTACATGGTAGGAGACCCCTACTTCAAACTAGTTTATGGGGATCATGTGAAACCATTAATGGGCTGAGAAAAATAAGTGATTGTGTAGAGCAGTTAAGCATATTCATGGAACATATGTGAACTCAGTTGCCACTTTGTAATCACAATGAAAGATCTCAATTCTATGAAAGGTGAGGACTTCTTGAATAATGCATCATAACTGAATAACCACTTCTCATTATAGGTTTGTAAAGCCTCCTGAATGATGTTAGCATTGTCCTATATAATATTAATCATATCCATTTGCACTATGCCAAGTATACCAATGTCCCACCTCTAGATAGATTTCTAATCATTTGGATTTAAGGAGAATATGTAATGAATTGGATATACCTCATACATACCATGACGTGAGGAGGCTTCTTCTAGTCTAGGTTGTAAATATGCTTTATGAACAACAATTTCCATAAGCATAGGGTCATCTTCGATAAAAGAAACTTCTTCCTTCTTTGTTGTGGTTAACTTAGAAATTCCTCTATCTAATGATGATATGTGAGGAAGAGAAAGAAATGAATATGTATCATTGATTTTATCATCCAAGGGAGCATCTTCCATAATTGGTGAAGAAGAAGGAATGACTTCATCTCCACAAAGAAAGCTATTGTCTAAAGTTTCAAGGCACCAACTTGGAATGAAGATATCATGAGGGTGTGAACACAACAAAACTTTATCTGATCGTTGACTCTATGTTTGTTATTCTTTTAACAATTCCAAATCATCAAAACTTCTTTTCATGACATCAATGAGATGTATTAAACGGTGGTTAAGATCTAGAGTCAATTGGCCACTGACTACTTGCAATTTTGACATATATTCTAAACATAGGGTTGTTGTTTCCTCATCCTCATGTGATAAAAGTGTTTTGATTGGAAAGGGAAGCAAAGGTACAATTTTTGGTCTTTTATTGACCAATGGAACACTTGTAACTTCTTCCACACATTCCTCAATACTTATATTCTCACCTTCTTCACTACCATTATTAATTTTTTGATGCAACTTTTCACTTCATGTTTGACCATTAGAATACCCAAATTTTCATTTTCTCTTTCAATTGAAAAATTAGATGTGTTATCAGGAATGTGCATACAATTTATTCTTTCATTGTTGCATATGTGTTGTCATTGATGTCAACAACTTGGTATGGAGTGTTGATCAATGATGTCTACAGGGATGCCAAAGGGAGATTGTTGCAGTATGGTGTTCAGTGATGTTAAGAGAGTAAGTGATCAAAGAATCAAATAGAAGAGTGATGATCAAAGAAGTTGTGATGTGAAGGAGATGGATCAATATCATCTATAGACAATTGTACATTATCTACTGAAGTTCATGAAAAGATGAAATTTGCGTTCACATGAAGATTCTTGTTTTTGATGAAAAGTGTTATGATTGTAGTCTCTGATGTGGTGAATGTTGTATTCATTGTTTCCTGATGAAAAGCATTGCTTAACATTTGAAATAAAGTGTAAAAGGTTTTAGATAGTCCAAGGCACTGAAAGTTGCATCAAATAAGCTCGGTAGAATGCTCTGCATTCCTCTACATTTAAAGGTATGGTCTTGACCTTTGGCAGTTAGACAGAGACAAGTGTGAAGCATGTATGTTCCTGATTTTAGAGCACAAAATTTATCGCAGAAGATTCTAGAGCTAGCAGAGTGAAGACAATGGTTCAAAGTTGTTGCAGTCAGGATGAGTCAAAGAAATGCTTTACATTTCTCCACATTTGAAGATGTGATATTGTGGTTTGAAGGATAGGTGGATACAGGTGAAAGATTTGCATGTTTCAAGTTTCAATTGATAATTTGTACTGTAGAGGTTCTCTAGAGTTAGCAAAACAAAGACATATCATGTTGCTGATCAAGGTTGTCAAAAGGAGAAAGTGAAAGCCACCACATTTCATAGCATTACATTATTTGGAGCATGTTTGGAGGTTGAGTTCATATGATCCGTATGTTTTTTCATTCCAAGTTTTAGGTGTTGAAGTTTACCGCAAGTTGGTTTTTCAATGTTCTATCTCAAGACTGTATATTCAGAGTTCGCAAGAGATGTTGTGTTTGTTTGTTTGCATCAGATAGAAGATGCATATTCCAGAGAAAGGGATGTTTGAGAATGCTTTTTAAAGTCATATATTTCTTGTGAAGTGATCTGCATGATGTATTTCCTCTCATAAGAACCATTCATTAATCTCTTTAGAGAGAGAAGTTTCTTAAGAAGATGATCCCTTGTCATACTAGAGTCCTTGATTGTAAAGGTGATGTCATCTAGATTCTCTTGCACTTGTTTCTTTTTCTCAATAATGTTTCCAAAATAAGATTTGATCTGTTGTTTGAGCCCAAACTTCATAAATTAAAGTCTTTTGAAGGAGTACATAGTAGTACCAAAAGGGGGCTTCCCCTCCAACCACCAGGCAATAATATTTCACAAATTGTCTAATAGATCTGAGCCACATTAATTGAAGATTAAAAGGGGATTTTTAAAGTGAGAAAAGTGAGAAAGAAAACTTGATAAGTGAGTGATTTGATCCTTCCAAATACAAAATATTAGAAGAGGAGACCAAAGAATAATTGAACAAACAATCAGAGACCAAAAATCTATCAAGATGCTTAGAGATGGAATCCAACCCACACCTTCTATTATTCTAAGTAAAACAACCAAATATGGGTTTAGCATCAACAAGATTGAGAAATGAAAATTTTTTTCATAGCAGAGAGGAAGAAGGATATAATAGCATTGAAGTCTACTACCATGCTTCAAGGAGAAGAAGAGAACAAATAGAAGACAAATCTAATATGAGTCCAAAGGAGGTTTTTACCATGGAAAGTTGAAGGAGCATATACATTGGTTAGGAAAATGAAGCTACATGAATCAAAGTAGGAGCTAAACAAGGAGATAGAGTGTCTACTAGCTATCCAAATGGTAGGAGTAAGTCAGTGAGGATCCCATAAACAAGCTAGACTACCTACATATCCCTGAGCTATACACTAGGACTAACTACCTTTCCAAATATTAGAAGAGAGAGAATCCATTTACTCAACAAAGAGTTTTGTTTCCTAGAGAAAATGATATCAGGTTTATGCTCTCAAATAGCTTTTTGATTATGGGTGTTGCCTAAACCCCTATTATTCCATTAAATAAAAATTATTTGTGGGGAGTAAAGAAGTGAGCATCTATTATCTAAATGACACCAGATTCCACTAGGGATTCTCCAATCATCTTCACCTTCTCCTGATCTCTTTTTCTCCTAACTTTGGAGATCTTATTTAAGGAAACCTTTTTTAGATTGTTTTTGTTGAAGGCCTAAAATAGGAGGATCTTTCCTCTTAGGATTATCTTTTTAACTATAATGGGTTAGAGATTCTTCTAGCAAGACAAAACTAGACGTTTCTTCAATAAGAGTATATATACTAAAAGGAGAGGTGGCAATCATAGGGGTGTCCATATTATTAACTTCTTGATGCTTGAAAAATTCCTTAGTGTGGTTGGGAGAGATAGGGATACTCACATTTAGGGGCACCTACATTCTAGGAACATCATGAGTTTATGCTAGGTCAGGAGATGCAATAGAATCACCTACATCTGATTCTTAGCCTATTAGGGACTACTCAATCAGAGTAGGCCATGGTTCCTCAAAATTTTGTAGGACATCAAAACTATTATTGAAGTTTATTCTTGATAAATTTCCCTTTCTAATGATTCAGTGGTCGTCCTCTATTATGGGTTTGAATAGGCATGAAGTTATATGGATCTAGTCCATCAACATGGACTAGGGCTTTTCCTTTTCCTTTAGATTTAGCTACAGAACTACCCAATAAAGATTGGGAGCTAGTTGTAACCTTTTGTGGGAAATCTCTTTATAAGTGCCCATAAGCATAAGAAACTCAATAGCTGAAGGGAACGGCTTCAGAGTATATATGTTGAACACATTGCATGTTTCCCAATCTAATCTCTAAAGAGTTAAGCAGAGGCTTATTAAGATCAATTTATGTTAGGATTAAGGTGCCATCAACCTTGTAAATCTAAAGTAATTTATTATGCCTATTATTGTTTCTAAATCACCCATAAGGGATGAAAGGTTTCACCAAGTAGTGATCTCAAGTTTCAGCCGCATCTTTGATCACAGTACCTGACGGATGTTGGTTATGGAGCACATTTCATTCCACGGGATGTAGGGGGTACCCCTCCTATGGGATCTGGGGGGTGACCCCTATGGCAGGGGATTCGAGGGCAGTGCCCCCGAAAGCCACTTTTTATATATATGTTTCATTGTAAATTTGGACCATTCATCACTGGGTCACAAATCTGATAGTATAGGTTATGTTGGTTTTTCTTGCCCTAGAAGGCAACCCCTTTATGAGGATATTGTATTCCAGATGTGAATGAGTAGAGTATAAAGTTCAGACTGGAAAGACTAAAGAGGAGATTGATAGTATTATATTGTAAACTCTATTGAAGTTAATACAGACTGGTTCAACTCTTCTTGTGTGGAGTTTTTTTCCTGAAAAGGTTTCTCCATGTTAACTCTGTGTTATGTGTTTGATCTTCTATTCTGTTATTTCTTTGTGTTGATTTCATACTTTCTACACAGTTAAATATATATATTACAGTTGTAATCATTTTTCAATGCTATTTGTTTACCTTCATTTCTGACAATTTCAACACAAATACAAATATAATAGTTACCCTCCTTTCCATTGTGAGATGACAGGAACCCATGGGTTTCCGAAGGACTACAATAATGGAAATTGAAGAATGTTATGTCTCTATAACTCCATGGCCAACTAAAGAAAATGAATCTAGGCAAGTATTCTAGAAAGAATCTCATTCATAGGATCAAAATCTACATGCCAAGATTTGATGAATAAAGCCCCTTGATTGTAAGTTAAGGGCCCCCTTTGAAGGCTACGTTTTGATTGGACATTCTTGAAAAACTAAAAAACATATCCACTCACAAGAAGGATAATCTCCATGTCCCTCTCAAGTTGTCAAGTTTGATGACACTAAGTCTCCAAGAAAGGCAGTGAAACTTTAATTCCCATAAACTTGTAGATCAAAGCATGTTCAGGAAGGTAAAACACACCATCTAAAATCAAATTAGGATTGATGAAAAGAATGGACCAATCCACACTCTTCTACAAGAAACCATTAGATCTTGGGCATTTTTACAATATTTGGTTAGATTTGAACTCATTCATTACATGCAGCAGAAGATGGATAGCATTTTCATGTCCAAAGGATGCAATCTCATCAACCCAAACAAAATCTTTGAAGAAAGGAAGTGAACCATGTGGGCCCCCTCCAAACACAACCATGCATGCTAAAAAGCATAGGTAGTGGGTAAATAATGCAACAATAAAACATTAAGGCACCTACCACCCATGCCTTCACAGTCATCCCTATGAGAAAGGCTTTATTCATTACTTTGTAAGCTCAATCTCCAGCAATTAAATAAAAGAGATCTCAAGATCGACTGGTAGAATGACGACACTGGTTCTACAAGAATTTGACAAACAAGAATGAAATCAATGAATTGCAATAGATGATAGTCAACCATGTATTAATCTGAGAAGTGATGTACATATAGGTGAGGAGGTTGGGTTGAACTAATAGTCAACTCCAACACTCCACTAGATGTGTCAAGTTAGCTCCACAAAACCCGCTAGAGGTGGCAAGATGACTCGGTCAACCTAGGACACCTAACTAGGCTTAATGACATGTGTATTTTACCCATGTGTAAGCTAATATATACACTAACATCCCCCTTAAACATAACTTAGGTGGGCACAATAAAGATAGGTCCTAGCTACTAGGCCTAATGAGGTACCAATGTACAAAATAATCTCTCATGAAGTGGAGAAACATAGAAAACCCTTTGGGAAAAAGCTACCCTCCAAAGGAGAGAAAAGATGCATGAAATTTATATAAGGAAAGAAGTACTACTTATTTCACTAAGTACAATAAATGTTCCCCCCCATAGGAGAGAAAATGATAGAAGGTATATGAGACCCCCATAATATGTGTCCTGATGTAGTGAGGTTGGATGATCGACAAAGGATGCAAATGTAGATCTAAGAATGTCGAACAATGTTCCTCCCCTTGGGAAGAAATGAAATTAACTTAAGATATAGGATATCTCTCCATTCCAAATAGGAATGTCCAGGAAGATGTATGTATGTTCCTAAATCGTCCTGAAGCTCGTCCAAGGATGATGATACCCATTTTGATGTCTTCAAATACTACTCAAGTGTCCCCATTTTGATGCCGAAGGATGCCATAATCATATCAGGTGCATGCCTAATAGATGAAGATGATGACAGTCCAAAACCATGTGTAGATGGATGCAAAGCATGAAAATCCAAAGAGGATAATGGTGATGTAGCTTCATCAAAACTATCATCAAAGAGAAGACATATGTCCTCAATGGTGTCATCTAGATCCAAAATGTGGCACTCTACAAACAAACAAGGAATGTCTAGTAGAAATATGTCCCAATGAGGTGAATCAAGAATACGAATGTGATTTTGATACAAAAAAATATTAGAAACTCTCGAAGAAGTGACTCTAGAATCTGATGAAGCAACATGTGTTGAAGAAGTGTCCTCAACTGTAGATGTGTGCACACAAGATGGGGTATCAGAAGGAGCAAAAGCGGTCTTAGTATCATCCACATGTGCTTGGTTATCCAAGGAAGCATCACTATCTGATGAAGGCTCAAGGTCTCCATACAACTACTAGATGATTGTCCAAACAGTTCAAGGAGATAGTGTAGAAGATCATGCATGATGCAGTTTATTCTTATCCCATTTTTCCAAGACAAATAGTTCTCAAAAGGTAGCCTAACAACATAATAGAAATCCACTATTGCAAATGTAGACAGAAAGAAGTGTTCTTGACACAACACAGTACACTAATTCACCCTTCAATATTTTATCCCCTTTTAGATTTGTGGCACTTTATAAGTTGAGTGTGTGTATCCCCAAATTTCTCAAATATTCCCCCCATTAATTTGGCACATTATCATGTAGTGCTATAGGTCTAAGCAGGTTGATTAAAATCGAGCCCTAATACTTAGTGTTTTCTACAAGCTCTAATTTTGGCACTTTAAAAGTTTCCTTTTACAATAATTTTCTTAATTTAGCACTAACAATTTTTAAAAGAATTTCTTGATTTGTGATATCCAGATCCCCCCTGAATTTGATAATTTTTACTTCTAGTGCATAGGTGAGTCTAAGTGGGTCAAAAAAGGCACTTTATGATAGTGCATGATCGATCCCTAATACTTAGCTCCAAAAAATCATTTTTTAATTTTGGCACTTAAATTGAGTTGTCAATACAAGAATTACAATTTTCCCTATAATTAACACTAAGAAAATAAACGCCTAGCAAAATTAAATTTGGGGAAAAATAAAAAGTTTGCATGCCTTTACAAATTTCTAACCTGAATGACTTTGGCCAAAAATAAAAAAGCAAATAATATGGGAAGGAATCAATTTCAGGAAAACCAAGAACTTGGGCCAATTTAGGGCTTTCTGTAGGGCTTTCTGCAAGTTGAGAGTCATCCTTTCGTGTAGGTGTGATGGTTTGAACAGGCCCAGAGTCAAATTTTGACACATAAAGACTGCGGATCAGGCCTGCAAATGCCCTTTGGATGCCTTGATGGGGTCTGCAATTGGCCTTTTCATGCCTTACAAACAAGTTTGTCCCAGCCTCTAGACACCTTGCAAATAGGGGATTTGGATGCCTTGTGTAGACACCTGAAACTAATTTGCCCCACAAGCCACTTTCCCGCATCCTCACATCACTAACTTATCCTTTCCTAATTGATTAAAAAAATTCAATTTATTTAATTAATCTATCCTAAGCGATCTCTAATCATCTACCCTTAGCCATTTATCCTTTGTGATCAATTAATTGATTTAATTTATCACTAAACCTTACAACTTCATCCCAATTAATTAAATAAATATGTTCTATATTTATTTGGATAATTTATCCATCTTCCTAATCTTGAATAATTAAGTAAATCATACTTATTGTTTAGTGGAAAATTGGATTTGTTAATGTTTTAGTGTTTTGATGTTTAAATCCTCCTCTCCACTATACATTCAAGGATCTAGGATCGAGTGGCGAGCACTATCATACCCTAGGTTGCTATAAGATGTAGGGAAACTTGGATTAGGGAATTTAATTATCAATTTTCCTTCTCCTATGCTCAATTGATCATTAAAACCCTAATTATGCAAATACGGCAACAAATTGATGAATAACAGAAAAAGATCTTGCAAACAAAAGTAAAATACCAAATCACAGAGTACCTATTTCTGGGGTTTTGAAGTGGAACACTCGAGGACACTGGAGCGGGCACCCTAGTCCAAGGTACCAATTTCTTCATAGGATTCAGACCTCCTTCCGACACTGATCATCCCTGTAACTTCTATTTCCATAGATTTGTCTATGGAGGTCACTAGAGAAAGCACCTAAGTCCTGGAAATGCTCCAGTGTCCTACTTTTATTCAGATCCTAAATCCTTGATGCCTACCAATCCTTCCTGCAACTTCACTTTTCCCAAATGCGACACCTGTAACCTACGATCACAAGACTTGGTTTGGGGGTTGTGGTGTTTAGAGGCTTGCCTCAGTCAAGCCCCAGAGGACACTTAAGTCTCTAAACACTGTTGTCAGATAAGGAGTACATACCCTTGTGAAGCAGGGGCAAAAACCAAAGGAATTGATAATGAAAACACAATATAATGTCCCCTTGTAGTGAAGCTCTCATGGGAGGAAGATGCTCTTCATTCCATGGGGAAATTAATGCTCAAATCTGTAAATATCAACACACAAAACACACAAGTCTGCTCTTGCAACACAATGAAAGCCTTGAATCACCTTGAGAACACTTGAACATCACAATTGCCATCTAATTGAAATCTAGTTTACAAATGAATGCCTAAACATGCTTTTATATGCAACTACAAGCACTCCTGCCAAGATTTCAAAAATCAAAATTTACTGTGTCGGCAAAAGGACCAAATAACGGTCATAAACTGACACTTCAATTTTGGGCCTGACCCAAAATAGGGCAGGACTAGGGCGCGGGCACCCAAGTCCCCCCCTATTTTGGGTAGGGTTAAGGTCAAGGGGTCCTCCTAGGTCCACTTTGCCATGAAACCTAGGCCTCATTCCATCAGGATGCCAAAATATGAACTAAGATGTCCTAAATGCATGCAAAAGACCCTGGAGCTAAACCTTATGAGGGAAAAGCCCCCAAGGGGACATTTTTTGACGTTACACTTAGCCCCCACTTTAATGTATGTATAAATGTGAGGCCAATACATGCATTAAAGTAAGGTCACAAACACAGCAAACACACCAAGCACGGAGAAGACATGCCAATCACATAGAAGACAATAACAGGCTGGCAAAACACGAAGAAGATAGTTACAGTCACGTAGAACATGGAGAATACAGTCAATGCATTGAAGACACATTAATGCATGGAAGACAGGCATGATTTTCTTTTCTTTTCTTTTTCTCATATATATGAAATGCAAATGCAAGTACTAGAAAGTAAACAAACCTCCCATAATACAGGATACACTACCCTAGGGCATAGGTCTCTGTATATATGGGGCAACACACACGCAAGACACACAAAACCTCCCAAAATGCAAAAAGCACTACCTGAAGGCACTAGTCTCTGCATATGGGGCAACAAACATGCCACACAAAACAAGCATGCCAAAATACACACACTTGAAGAAACAGAGAAAACACAACAGACAAATGATGGAGTGTACCTATTTCTAGGTCCAACACCATCTCAGGCACATTACAGGCACACACCGATGATTGGGCTTCACCACAATAATCGCTGAAGATACGCTTAAGGGTTGAGTTAGTCACAGAACCACTCCCCGCCTCCACAGAGGACTTTTGAAAATGATAGGATGATGCAATCTACTCTGAGAAATACACCATCCCTACCTCCACAGAGGGCTTAAGATAAAAAGGATATACACGATATCCTGCCTCCATAAAGGGCTTACATGATTGATTCATTGATTGCAAACAAACTCAGGATGCACGATGCACAACCCTGGGGTGCAAGTATTTGCATCTGAGGTCAAACACATTGCTAACATCTATAACAGATAGCTTACCTTATATATGCCCCCACCTCAAGGTGGTTGATATCAAGCATCAATATCAAGCACCGATATCAAGCACGTTAAGGTAGGAAGAAAACACACAAGGGAACACCGACTTTCACAAAGCCGATGCCCCCCAGAGTTGACATGTACTTTACGATCACCAAATATTCCCACAAACACATCCCTATAAGAAACATGTTAGTGTCTACAAAATCATGATAAACAACAACATCAATGCATATGATTAACCACACAAAGAGCCAAGGTTATACAATGAATCCAGAGTTCAAGGATAACCGTAGGGCTATATCATGAAGCTCTCCAAATTGAGTACCGCCAAGGCTAGATTCAAAGGCTAGTATCATGAAGCTCTCCATTTTTTGATTTCTCTCGAAAGGGACACTAGGTCCGCATCAGTATAAATGTTTGTCATCATCCGCTTGGTAGGTGGAAACACTAGAGGAAGGGAAACAATAAATAAGAGAGGAGAAACAAGTGTCTTAGGGACAATCACGTAGGAGGGTGCCCCCAGGTCACCAACCATGATGCTTTATCCCTAAGACACAACACACAACAATGAAATCAAAGAGAGGCAATTTAGAAGAATGATTATACAAATAGAAGGTCACAACAGAGGCGGTCTCCTGGTATCCCGGACCTTATGGGAGAATCTAAGGTCATCCCAAGAGGCCTAAACAACATATAACACATCACGGGGGAAGCACATCATGAGAGAGATAAAGGGATAGAGATACTTACCTGTAGGGTCTTCGTATTATATCTTGGAGCTCGTGAACCTCTTGGAGAGGTATTCGATCATATTTAATGCAAAATTTGAGTGGTTCTTATGAAAGTCTTGTTTGTTAACATATGATGTTTGTTCCTTAAATCCTTGTTTAAATGAGATTTTTTGGTGCTTATGAGGGGGAGAACCACTATTATTTCTGACTATTGATTGTCGTCTTTCTCTTTTCTGATTTTTAGCGAATTTTTGTTGTTGAATCTTTTTAGGATGGTAACGGGAATCATCCTGTACCATCTTACTCGTCTATATAGGTTGTTGTTCTTGCTTTTTTGATACATTTTGATTGTCTCCCGATCCATATAAGGATAATGGGGGAGGAACCTCAGCATAAATTATATTTCTTCATGGATGAGATGAATTATCCACTTGTTTATTATCTACTTCAATCATTCTGACGATAGTATCATAGTCCAAGTAATCATCCTCATCTGCTTCCACTAAACCCTATTCCACCATATTGTTTTTAGTATGTTTAGGGAAAGGATTAGTGAAGATTTGTAAATTCTGATTCGGCAGAGCAACCGACTTATTTCCATTATCATTCACACCTGATACCTGGATGACATTTGAATCAATTAGGTCTTGTATCCCATGTTTAAGATGCATACATCATTCAGTGTCATGTCCTTGTGTTTGATGATAATGACAAAAGGCATTAGCATCAAAGTAAGGTCCTTGTTTACTAGGATCAACAAGCTTGATCGGGGGAAGTCTTAGAATGTTATTTGTCACAGCTTGGTTCATGATAGAATGATAGGACTCAGATATCGGAGTAAAATTTCTTGGTTGATATGATGCTTTCTTTGGATTATTTATAGCAGACACATTCGTATTTGGTCCATTGATCTTGATGAAACTCCTATTATTGTTTCTCTTAAAATTGTTTTGTGATGATCCACCCATGGATTGACCAACTTGAGCCGATGAGTTTTGGTTTTCATACTGACTAGACGAAAGTTGATAATCATGAAGAGCGGTGCATAAATGTTGAAAGGAGTTATATTTCATCAAGAGAATCTTATTACAAATATTAGATTGTAGATTTGTAATCAATATATTTTGAACATCCTCATCTTTCATCTGATATTGAATCTGTGCATAAAGTCCTTGATATCGACTAATGAATTCAGTCAACTTTTCTTTTTGACCTTGTTTGCATTGAACCAAGTCAATAAGAGTGACTTGGGGTCTGATGCTTGCTTGAAAATGTTGTAAAAATTGATCAATCAACTATGAGAAGGAGTGTATTGAATTTGGAGGCAACAAGAAAAACCATTCTAAAGCAGTATCTTTGAGAGATCGCAGGAAAAGTTTTGCTAACAAATCCTCTTCAAAATAAAAATCACTACACATAGCTATGAATGCTGCCACATGAATATTAGGATCACCTTTTCCACCATATTTTTCAAAGTGGGGAGTCTCAAACCTCTCAGGCATAGGAGTTCTCAAAATTGCATAGGATAACGAATTACGGGCATGGTATGTTGGTAGACTAGGTTGTGAAGAGTTTGTCAAATTTGTTACCTTTTGTTGCAAAGTAGTCATGCCCTATAAAAGTTGGTTTAGGATCGCATCATTTGGAGATGTCGTTTGTTGTGAGGAATTGGAACCAAGGTGAGGAGGTGATTGAGCTTGAGATACAATAGGCGGAGGCTAAGGATATGTTAACAGTGGTTGGCCATAATGATAGGTTGAAGATGGTTGTGAGTAGGTAATAGGTGGTTGGAAATGAGTGGAATAGATAGGTGGTTGAGAACAAGTATTCATAGAAGAGGTCCCTTTAGGAACCAAACTCTGATAATTAAATCCCATAGATTTGTAATTAGTGCCATTAGATACTCCAATATCAGTGGTAGCATTACTACAAGAATTCTCATTAGTTGTTAAGATCGTTGACGTAAAAGTAGATATTCTCGTAGTCGGTATAGATGCTGAAACTTAAGTATGAGATGGTGATAGAGTGTTATTTATCAATTGTACACATTCGGTCACTAGCATAATGTTGGTTTGTACAATATGTACTAGACCATGAATTGCATTTACACCATCTTGTCCCTCTTTTATCAATTCTCTTATATTATGAATTGTAGGGACAGCTTCCTCAGCTATTGTCTCATTTTCCATAAATGATTGAAATTCAGCTAGCTCTTTATCCAATTTTCTATTTTCTCATCAGATACATATCCTATTGCCTCAATAGTATTATCAATATCATGAAAAGTTTGTTCTTCCATTGTGGTTGGAGGATGTATAATATCTTGCACAATTTGAGTTTCTCCCTTTGTAAAGAAGGTGTCCAAAGTACCAACTTCTTCAAGAGCACTAGATCCCATTAATATTTTACTTCTTCTCAAAGGGATATTGGTTTTATGATAGTATTTCATAAAGCTTATAAAAGCATACAACACACAACACACAAACTAAGAGAACAAATCCTAGGAGAAGGATATGATTGACGGCCAAGATACTTGGATTCTTGTTCTCTTTTAATGCAAATGAATAAACCAAAGGGTAGTGTAAGGATTTCAGTCAAGGGAAGAGATTTATATGTCTGATATCAGTCCAAAATAGTAAAAGTATCCTTCTCAACACACTCTTGATGCAAATCCAAGATAATGCCAAGTCAAATTATAGTGAAAGTATGTCAAAATAGGCAATTTTTTAACCAAAACTCAATGCAACAGAGCATAACAAAGGGTGTTGTGAGGAAAATTATGATGGATAGAAAATAATATCAGTAATAACAGCCACTTGGTGCCAAAATACCCAACACAACACGCTTTTAGTGCCACTTAGTTAAAACCCTAGTGAAAATATAGCAAAATATGCAATTTTTCACAGTTTTTCAATTCCAAGACCTAGAAAAGGGGGTGTTGTAATGAATTTTAGGAGGTGAATAAAATAAAATCAATTATATCAGTCACCTCAATCCATAAAATTGATCACAACACGCTTCGAGCGCAAAATAGGTCAAACCCTAGGGCAAAAATAGCCAAAATGTGTAGTTTTTTGCAAAGTTTTCACTACAAGAGCCTGATAAAAGGGTGTTGTGAAGGTTTTTATGAGGGGAAGAAAATTATTACCTTGATAAAATTAAATTAATTCAAAAATACCTTTCACAACATGCCTATGGTGCAAGTTTATAGAGTCGATAGGGCCAAATTTAATGAAAATCGTTGTTTTTGAAGCCCTAGGTTTGAGATCTTGGGACAAAATGCTATGTGAATATTTTGAAATCTGATTTATAATGTAAATTAAATACTCTCATATATAAAAATGATTTTAAAGCTTGAAAAAGTAAAATGCCCATGCAAATTTAATGAAAATGCATCAAAATTGCTAGTTTTTGTTGAAATTTTCTATGCAAAAATGCAAATATTTTAGATCTAAATGAAAATTTACACCAAAATGCAAGACTAAAGCCAAATGTTAATTTTAATGAGCCTCTAAAATCAATAGAAAAATCTGAGAAAAGATTTTGCCTACTAACCCTAGATTTTGGAATTACTAGGTTATATGAAAATTGTCAAAATTTCTACAAAAACCTAGCAAATTAATAATGAAAATGCAATGCAAATTTCTAAATTTTTGGATTTTTCTATAGTTTATATCAGATCTGATGCAAAAATCATGAATTAGGAAAATTTAGAAAGAATTGATGCAATTTAGTAAGCCAAACAATGCAATTTTTTTGAATTTTTCAATTTTTTTGAATTTTTGAATTTTTTTAATTTTTTTGAATTTTTCTCAATGCCATAAAATGAAAGACTATATGAATGAATGAAATCAATCCAAATCTAAAGACACACATTCAAAAAGTTGCAATTTAAGTCCAAAAACATGGGTTCACTAAAATGTTTAGTGGAAAATTGGATTTGTTAATGTTTTAGTGTTTTGATGTTTGAATCCTCCTCTCCACTATACATTCAAGGATCTAAGGTCGAGTGGCAAGCACTATCATACCCTAGGTCACTATGAGATGTAGGGAAACTTGGATTAGGGAATTTAATTATTAATTTTCCTTCTCCTATGCTCAATTGACCATTAAACCCTAATTATGCAAATACGGCAACAAATTGACGAATAACAGAAAAAGCTCTTGCAAACATAAGTAAAATACCAAATCATAGATTACCTATTTTTGAGGTTCCAAAGAGGTATAGTCAGGGACACTAGGGAGGGTGCCCTAGTCCAAGGTACCAATTTCTTCACGGGATTCGGACCTCCTTCTGACACTGATCAGCCCTGTAACATCTGTTTCCAAAAAAAATTCTGCAGAGGACACTAGAGCGAGCACCCAAGTCCTGGAAATGCTCCTGTGTCCTGCTTTTCTTTAGATTCTGAATCCTTGATGCCTACCAATCCTTCCTGCAACTTCACTTTTCCCAAATGCAACACATGTAACCTACAATCACAAGACTTGGTTTTGGGGGTTGTGGTGTTTAGAGGCTTGCCTCAGTCAAGCCCCAGAGGACACATAAGTCTCTGAACACCATTGTCAAATAAGGAGTACCTACCCTTGTGAGATAGAGGCAAAAACCAAAGGAATTGATAATGAAAACAAAATATAATGTCACCTTGTAGTGAAGCTCTCATGGGAGGAAGATGATCCTCATTCCATGAGGAAATTGATGCTCAAATTTGCAAATATCAACACACAAAACACACAAGTCTACTCTTGCACCACAATGAAAGCCTTGAATCACCTTGAGAACACTTGAACATCACAATTGCCGTCTAATTGAAATCTAGTTTACAAATGAATGCCTAAACATGCTTTTATATACAACTACAAGCACTCCCACCAAGATTTCAAAAATCAAAACTTATCGTGTCAGAAAAAGGACCAAATAACGGTCATAAACCGACACTTAAATTTTGGGCCTGACCCAAAATAGGGTAGGACTAGGGCACAGGGGTCCAAGTCCTCCCCCTATTTTGGGCATAGGTCAAGGGATCCTCCTAGATCCACTTTGCCATGAAACCTAGGCCTCATTCCATTGAGATGCCAAAATATGAACTAAGATGTCCTAAATGCATGCAAAAGACCTAGGAGCTAAACCTTATGAGGGAAAAGCCACCAAGGGGACATTTTCTGACCTTACACTTATTTAATTAATCTACCCTATCCTATTTCCTAAACCTAGCCTAATTTTTTTTTTTTTAAATGCGCCTGGTAAACTTTTTAACGTGACCGGTGACGCTGGTGCGACATGCCCTCCAGCTCCATGCAAATGCTTTTGCCCAGAGCAATGAACCGGTGAGGCCACAACTGGGGGACCTCATCCCCTAGGAAGAACACTTCAAACCCACGAGCTCATTGGCCCAGCGAAGGCGTAAAGCCTTGCGAGCTCGTTGGCCCAGCAGGGGTTTGAACTCTGGTGGCCGCCACTACATCCTGAGCGACTTAACCACCGAACCATGCCATCATTGGCATTAAACCTAGCCTAATTGATTAAATATCATTTTTTTTAGCTACCCTAGCCTACATGATCCCTAGACCTAAATTAATTAAATAAATCATTATTTAATTAATTTTAATCCTCCATTAGCCCAATAACTAATTTTCTACATTGTGTTATGTGTTTGATCTTCTATTTTATTATTTCTTTGTGTTGATCTCATACTTTCTGTACAGTTAAATATCTATATTACAGTCGTAATCAGATTTTCATTCATAGTTGTTTACCTTCATTTCTAATAATTTCAACACAAATACAAATATAATAGTTACCCTCCTTTCCATTGTGATATGAGAGGAACCCATGGGTTTCCCAAGGACTATAGTAATGAAAATTAAAGAATGTTATGTCTCTATAACTCCATGGTCAGCTAAAGAACATGAATCTAGGCAAGTATTCTAGAAGGAATCTCATTCATAGGATCAAAATCTACATGCCAAGATTTGATGAATAAACCCACTTGGTTGTAAAATTAAGGGCCCCCTTTGAAGGCTACATTTTGATTGGACATTCTTGAAAAACTAAAAAAAATATCCACTCACAAGAAGGATAATCTCCATGTCCCCCTCAAGTTGCCAAGTTTGATGACACCAAGTCTCCAAGAAAGGCAGTGAGACTTTAATTCCCATAAACTTGTAGACCAAAGCATGTTTAGGAATGTAAAGCACATCATCTGTACAATCAAATTAGGATTGATGAAAAGAATGGGCCAATCCACACTCTTCTGCAAGAAACCATTAGATCTTGGGCATTTTTACAATATTTGGTTAGATTTGAACTTATTCATTGCATGCAGCATAATATGGATAGCATTTTCATGTCCAAAGGATGAAATCTCATTAGCCTAGACAAAATCTTTGAAGAAGAAAGGAAGTGAACCATGTGGGCCCCCTCCAAACATAACCATGAATTCTAAAAAGCATAGGTAGTGGCCAAAAAATGCAACAATAAAACATTAAGGCACCTACCACCCATGCCTTCACAATCATCCCTATGAGAAAGGCTTTATTCATTGGTTTGTAATCTCAATCTCTAGGAAATAAATGAAAAAGATCTCAAGATCGACTAGCAGAATGATGGCACCAGTTCTGCAAGAATTCAACAAACAAGAATGAAAGCATTGAATTGCAATAGATGACAATCGGCCATGTATTAATCTGAGAAGCGATGTACATATAGGTGAGGAAGTTGGGTTGACTTAATAGTCGACTCCAACACTCCACTAGATGTGTTGAGTTAGCTCCACAAAACCTACTAGAGATGGCAAGCTGACTCGGTCAACCTAGGACACCTAACTAGGCTTAATGGCATGTGTATTTTACCCATGTGTAAGGTAATATATATACTAACACCCCCCTTAAACATAGCTTAGGTGGGAACAATAAAGATAGGTCCCAGCTACGAGGCCTAATGAAGTACCCATATACAAACTAATCTATCATGAAGTGAAGAAAAGTAGAAAATACTATGGGAAAAAACCACCCTCCAAAGGAGAGAAAATATGCATGAAAATTATACAAGGAAAGAAGTACTACTTATTTCACTAAGTACAATAAATGTTTCCACCCCATAGTAGATAAAATGATAGAAAGTCTATGAGACACCCCATAATATGTGTCCTAATGTAGTGAGTCTAGATGATTGAAAAAGGATGCAAATGTAGATCCAAGAATGTCGAACAATGTTCCTCCCCTTGGGAAGAAATGAAACTAACTGAAGATGTAGAATATCTCTCCATTCCAAATAGGAATGTGTAGGAAGATGTATGTATGTTCCTGAATCATGTTGAAGCTGGTCCAAGGATGATGATGATGCCCATTTTGATGTCTTCAAAGACTACTCAGGTGTCCCCATTTTGATGCCGAAGGATGCCATAATAATATCAGGTGCATGCCTATTAGATGAAGATGATGACAATCCAAAATCATGTGTAGATGGATGTAAAGCATGAAAATCTAAAGAGGATAATGGTGATGCAGCTTCATCAAAATTGTCATCAAAGAGAAGACATATGTCCTCAATGGTGTCATCTAGAAATCCAAAATGTGGAATGATACAAACAAACAAGGAATGTCTGGTAGAAATATGTCCCAATGAAGTGAAAAAAGAATACGAATGTGATTTTACTACAAAGAATCATTAGCAGCTCTCGGAGAAGCGACTCTAGAATCTGATGAATCAACAGGTGTTGAAGGAGTTTCCTCAACTATAGATGTATGCACACAAGATGGGGCATCAGAAGGAGCAAAAGCAGTCTTAGTATCATCCACATGTGCTTTGTTATCCAAGGAAGCATCACTATCTGATGAAGGCTCAAGGTCTCCATACAACTGCTAGATGATTGTCCAAGCAGTGAAAGGGCACTCAATGTGCTCTATGTGATGTAGAATATCCTCAAGAATAGTAAGACATATTAGTCCATAGACCTTGTCAATGTTAAACCGTTTTCTATTTATAGTCTCTCAACTCAGGAACACGTTCAAAGAGATAGTGTAGAAGATAATGCATGATGCAATCTATTCTTATCCCATTTTTCTAAGACAAATAGTTCTCAAAAGTTAGCCTGACAACATAATAATAGAAATTCATGATTGCAAATGCAGATGGAAAGAAGTGTTCTTGACACAACACAATACACTAATTCACCCTTCAATATTTTATCCCCTTTTAGATTTGTGGCACTTTATAAGTTGAGTGTGTGTATCCCCAAATTGCTCAAATATCCCCCTATTAATTTGACGCATTATCATGTAGTGCTATAGGTCTAAGTAAGTTGATTAAAATCGAGCACTAATACTTAACCTTCTCTACAAACTCTAATTTTGGCACTTTAAAAGTTGCCTTTCACAAGAATTTACTTGATTTAACACTAACAATTTTTAAAAGAATTTCTTGATTTGTGATATCCAGATCCCCCCTGAATTTGACAATTTTTACTTCTAGTGCATAGGTGAGTCTAAGTGGGTCAAAAAAGGCACTTTATGATAGTGCATGATCGATCCCTAATACTTATCTCCAAAAAAAGATTTTTTAATTTTGACACTCAAATTGAGTTGTCAATACAAGAACTACAATTTTGCCTATAATTAATGCTAAGAAAATAAATGCCTAGCAAAATTAAATTTGGGGAAAAATAAAAAAATTTCATACCTTTACAAATTTTTGACCTGAATGAATTTGGCCAAAAATTAAAAATAAAATAATATGGGAAGGGATCGATTTAGGGAAAACTAGGAATTTGGGCTGATTTAGGGCTTTTTGTAGGGGTTTCTGCAGGTTGAGAGTCATCATTTCATGAAGGTGTGGTGTCTTGAACAGGCCCAGAGTCAGCTTTTGACACATAGAGACCGTGGATCAGGCCTACAAATTCCCTTTGGATGCCTTGATTGGGTTTGCAATCGGCCTTTTCACGCCTTGCAAACAAGTTTGTCCCAGCCTCCAGACACCTTGCAAACAGGGGATTTGGATGCCTTGTGTAGACACTTGAAACTAACTTTCCCTGCATGCCACTTTCCCGCATCCTCACATCACTAACTTATCATTTCCCAATTAATTAAATAAATTTAATTTATTTAATTAATCTATCCTAAGCCATCTCTAATCATCTACCCTTAGCCATTTATCCTTTGTGATCAATTAATTGATTTAATTTATCACTACACCTTACAACTTCATCCCAATTAATTAAATAAATATGTTATACATTTGTTTGGTTAATTTATCCATCTTCCTAATCTTGATTAATTAAGTAAATCATACTTATTTAATAAATCTACCCTATACTATTGCCTAAACCTAGCCTAGTTGATTAAATATCAATTTTTTAATTAGCTACCCTAGCCTACATGATCCCTAGACCTAAATTAATTAAATAAATCATTATTTAAATATTTTAATCCTCCATTAGCCCACTAACTAATTTGCTACATTGTGTTATGTGTTTGATCTTCTACTTTGTTATATCTTTATGTTGATTTCATACTTTCTACACAGTTAAATATCTATATTACAGTTGTAATCAGATTTTCATTGATAGTTGTTTACCTTCATTTCTAACAATTTCAAGACAAGTAAAAATATAATAGTTACCCTCCTTTCCATTGTGATATGAGATGAACCCATGGGTTTCCCAAGGACTGCAATAATGGAAATTGAAGAATGTTATGTCTCTATAACTCCATGGTTAGCTAAAGAACATGAATCTAGTCAGGTATTCTAGAAGGAATCTCATTCATAGGATCAAAATTTACCAAGATTTGATGAATAAACCTACTTGGTTGTAAAGTTAAGGTCCCACTTTGAAGGCTACATTTTGATTGGACATTCTTGAAAAACTAAAAAAAATATCCACTCACAAGAAGGATAATCTCCATGTCTCCCTCAAGTTGCCAAGTTTGATGACACCAAGTCTCCAAGAAAGGTAGTGAGACTTTAATTCCCATAAACTTGTAGAGAAAAGCATGTTCAAGAAGGTAAAACACATCATCTACAATCAAATTAGGATTGATGAAAAGAATGGGCCAATCCACACTCTTCTGCAAGAAACGATTAGATCTTGGGCATTTTTTACAATATTTGGTTAGAGTTGAACTCATCATTGCATGCAGCATAATATGGATAGCATTTTCATGTCCAAACGATGAAATCTCATCATCCCAAACAAAATCTTTGAAGAAGAAAGGAAGTGAACCATGTGGGCCCCCTCCAAACACAACCATGCATGCTAAAAAGCATAGGTAGTGGCCAAAAAATGCAACAATAAAGCATTAAGGCACCTACCACCCATGCCTTCACAGTCATCCCTATGAGAGAGGCTTTATTCATTGGTTTGTAAGCTCAATCTCTAGAAATTAAATGAAAGAGATCTCAAGATCGACTAGCAGAATGATGGCACCGGTTCTATAAGAATTTGACAAATAAGAATGAAAGCAATAAATTGCAATAGATGATAGTTGGCCATGTATTAATCTGAGAAGTGATGTACATATAGGTGAGGAGGTTGGGTTGAATTAATAGTCAACTCCACTCCACTAGATGTGTTGAGTTAGCTCCACAAAACCCGCTAGAGGTGGCAAGCTAACTCAGTCAACCTAGGACACCTACCTAGGCTTAATGACCTGTGTATTTTACCCATGTGTAAGGTAATATATACACTAACACCCCCCTTAAACATAGCTTAGGTGGTACAATAAAGATAGGTCCCAGCTACTAGGCCTAATCAGGTACCCATGTACAAAGTAATCTCTCATGAAGTGGAGAAAGGTAGGAAACCCTATGGGAAAAAACTACCCTCCAACGGAGAGAAAAGATGCATGAAAATTATACAAGGAAAGAAGTACTACTTATTTCACTAAGTACAATAAATGTTCCCCCCCCCCCATAGGAAAGAAAATGATAAAAGGTCTATGAGACCCCCATAATATGTGTCTTGATGCAGTAAGGTTGGATGATCAAAAAAGGATGCAAATGTAGATCCAAGAACATCAAACAATGTTCTTCCCCTTGGGAAGAAATGAAACTAACTGAAGATGCAGAATATCTCCTGATTCCAAATAGGAATGTGTAGAAAGATGTATGTTCCTGAATCATGCTAAAATTGGTCCAAGGATGATGATGCCCATTTTGATGTCTTCAAAGACTACTCAGGTGTCCCCATTTTGATGCCGAAGGATGTCATAATCATATCAAGTGCATGCCTATTAGATGGAGATGATGAAAGTCCAAAACCATGTGTAGACAGATGCAAAGCATGAAAAATCGAAGAGGATAATGGTGATGCAGCTTCATCAAAACTATCATCAAAGAGAAGACATATGTCCTCAATGGTGTCATATAGATCTATAATGTGGGACTCTACAAACAAACAAGGAATATCTGGTAGAAATATGTCCCAATGAGGTGAATCAAGAATACGAATGTGATTTTGCTACAAAGAATCACTAGAAGCTCTCGGAGAAGCAACTCTAGAATATGATGAAGCAACAGGTGTTGAAGGAGTGTCCTCAACTATAGATGTATACACACAAGATGGGGCATCAGAAGGAGCAAAAGCAGTCTTAGTATCATCCACATGTGCTTGGTTATCCAAGGAAGCATCACTATCTGATGAAGGCTCAAGGTCTCCAGGATACAACTGCTGGATGATTGTCCAAGCAGTGAAAGGGCACTCAATGTGCTCTATGTGATGTTGAATATCCTCAAGGATAGTAAGACATATTAGTCCATAGACCTTGTCAATGTTGTTAAACCATTTTCTATTTATAGTCACTCAACTCAGGAACACGTCCAAGGAGATAGTGTAGAAGAGCATGCATGATGCAGTCTATTCTTATCCCATTTTTCCAAGACAAATAGTACTCAAAAGTTAGCCTGACAACATAATAATAGAAATCCATGATTACGAATATAGAAGGAAAGAAGTTTTCTTGACACAACACAGTACACTAATTCACCCTTCAATATTTTATCCCCTTTTAGATTTGTGGCACTTTATAAGTTATGTGAGTGTATCCCCAAATTGCTCAAATATCCCCCCATTAATTTGACGCATTATCATGTAGTGCTATAGGTCTAAGCAAGTTGATTAAGATTGAGCCCTAATACTTAGCCTTTTCTACAAACTCTAATTTTGGCACTTTAAAAGTTGCCTTTTACAAGAATTTGCTTGATTTAGCACTAACAATTTTTAAAAGAATTTCTTGATTTGTGATATCCAGATCCCCCCTAAATTTGACAATTTTTATTTCTAGTGCATAGGTGAGTCTAAGTGGGTCAAAAAAGGCACTTTATGATAGTGCATGATCGATCCCTAATACTTAGCTCCAAAAAAACATTTTTAAATTTTGGCACTCAAATTGAGTTGTCAATACAAGAATTACAATTTTGCTTATAATTAACGCTAAGAAAATAAATGCCTAGCAAAATTAAATTTGGGGAAAAATAAAAAATTTGCATGCCTTTACAAATTTTTGACCTAAATGACTTTGGCCAAAAATAAAAAATAAAATAATATGGGAAGGGATCGATTTAGGGAAAACCAGGAATTTCGGCCAATTTAGGACTTTCTATAGGGGTTTCTGCAGGTTGAGAGTCATCCTTTCATGTAGGTGTGGTGGCTTGAACAGGCCCAAAGTCAGCTTTTGATGCATATAGACCATGGATCAGGCTTGTAAACACCCTTTGGATGCCTTGATCGAGTCTGCAATCAGCCTTTTCATGCCTTGCAAATAGGTTTGTCCCAGCCTCCAAATGCCTTGCAAACAGGGGATTTGGATGCCTTGTGTAGACACCTGAAACTGACTTGCCCCACAAGCAACTTTCCCGCATCCTCACATCACTAACTTTTCCTTTCCCAATTAATTAAATAAATTCAATTTATTTAATTGATCTATTCTAAGTCATCTCTAATCATCTACCCTTAGCCATTTATCCTTTGTGATCAATTAATTGATTTAATTTATCACTACACCTTACAACTTCATCCCAATTAATTAAATAAATATGTTATATATTTATTTGGTTAATTTATCCATCTTTCTAATCTTGATTAATTAAGTAAATCATACTTATTTAATTAATCTACCCTATACTATTGCCTAAACCTAGCCTAGTTGATTAAATATCAATTTTTTAATTAGCTACCTTAGCCTACATGATCCCTAGACCTAAATTAATTAAATAAATCTTTATTTAATTAATTTTAATCCTCCATTAGCCCACTAAATAATTTTCTACACTGTGTTATGTGTTTGATCTTCTATTTTGTTATTTCTTTGTGTTGATTTCATACTTTCTACACAATTAAATATCTATATTACAGTTGTAATTAGATTTTCATTTATAGTTGTTTAGCTTCATTTCTAACAATTTCAAGACAAATACAAATATAATAGTTACCCTCCTTTCCATTGTGATATGAGAGGAACCCATGGGTTTCCCAAGGACTGCAGTAATGGAAATTGAAGAATGTTATGTCTCTATAACTCCATGGTCAGCTAGAACATGAATCTAGGTAGGTATTCTAGAAGGAATCTCATTCATAGGATCAAAATCTACATGCCAAGGTTTGATGAATAAACCTTCTTGGTTGTAAAATTAAGGGCCCCCTTTGAAGGCTACATTTTGATTAGACATTCTTGAAAAACTAAAAAAAATATCCACTCACAAGAAGGATAATCTCCATGTCCCCCTCAAATTGCCAAGATCGATGAGACCAAGTCTCCAAGAAAGGTAGCGAGACTTTAATTCCCATAAACTTGTAGAGAAAATCATGTTTAGGAAGGTAAAACATGTCATCTATAATCAAATTAGGATTGATGAAAAGAATGGGCCAATCCACACTCTTCTGCAAGAAACCATTAGATCTTGGGCATTTTTACAATATTTGGTTAGATTTGAACTTATTCATTGCATGCAGCATAATATGGATAGTATTTTCATGTCCAAAGGATGAAATCTCATCAGTCTAGAAAAATTCTTTGAAGATGAAAGGAAGTGAACCATGTGGGACCCTCCAAACACAACCATGCATGCTAAAACGCATAGGTAGTGGCCAAAAATGCAACAATAAAACATCAAGGCACCTACCACCCATGCCTTCATAGTCATCCCTATGAGCAAGGCTTTATTCATTAGTTTGTAAGCTCAATCTCCAGCAAAGAGATCTCAAGATCGACTGGCAGAATGATGGCACCGGTTCTGCAAGAATTCGATAAACAAGAATGAAAGCATTGAATTCCAATAGATGATAATTGGCCATGTATTAATCTAAGAAGCAATGTACATATAGGTGAGGAGGTTGGGTTGAATTAATAGTCAACTCCAACACTCCATTAGATGTGTCGAGTTAGCTCCACAAAACCCGCTAGAGGTGGCAAGCTGACTCGGTCAACCTAGGACACCTAACTAGGCTTAATGACATGTATTTTACCCATGTGTAAGGTAATATATACACTAACACCCCCCTTAAACATAGCTTAGGTGGGCATAATAAAGATAGGTCCTAGCTACGAGGCCTAATGAGGTACCCATGTAGAAAGTAATCTCTCATTAAGTGGAGAAAGGTAGAAAACCCTATGGGAAAAATCTACCATCCAAAGGAGAGAAAAGATGCATAAAAATTATACAAGGAAAGAAGTACTACTTATTTCACTAAGTACAATAAATGTTTCCCCTGCATAGGAGAGAAAATGATGGAAGGTTTATGAGACCCCCCATAATATGTGTCTTCATGCACTGAGGTTGGATGATCGAAAAAGGATGCAAATGGAGATCCAAGAACATCAAACAATGGTCCTCCCCTTGGGAAGAAATGAAACTAACTAAAGATGCATAATATCTCCCCATTCCAAATAGGAATGTGCAGGAAGATGTATGTATGTTCTTGAATCATGTTGAAGCTGGTCCAAGGATGATGATGCCCATTTTGATGTCTTCAAAGACTACTCGGGTGTCCCCATTTTGATGCCGAAGGATGCCATAATCATATCACATGCATGCCTATTAGATGAAGATGATGACAGTCCAAAACCATGTGTAGATGGATGCAAAGCATGAAAATATGAAGAGGATAATGATGATGTAGCTTCATCAAAACTGTCATAAAAGAGAAGACATATGTCCTCAATGGTGTCATATGGATCTATAATGTGGGACTCTACAAACAAACAAGGAATGTCTAGTAGAAATATGTCCCAATGAGGTGAATCAAGAATACGAATGTGATTTTGCTACAAAGAATCATTTGAAGCTCTCGAAGAAGTGACTCTAGAATATGATCAAGCAATAGGTGTTGAAGGAGTGTCCTCAATTGTAGATGTGTACACACAATATGGGGCATCAGAAGGAGCAAAAGCAGTCTTAGTATCATCCACATGTGCTTGGTTATCCAAGGAAGCATCACTATCTGATGAAGGCTCAAGGTCTCCATACAACTACTGGATGATTATCCAAGCAGTGAAAGGGCACTCAATGTGATCTATGTATTAGTCCATAGACCTTGTCAATGTTGTTAAACCATTTTCTATTTATAATCACTCAACTCAGGAACATGTCCAAGGAGATAGTGTAGAAGATCATGCATGATGCAGTCTATTATTGTCCCATTTTTCCAGGACAAATAGTTCTCAGAAGTTAGCCTAACAACAAAATAATTGAAATCCACGATTGCAAATGCAGATGGAAAGAAGTGTTCTTGACACAACACAATACACTAATTCACACTTCAATAGTTTATCCCCTTTTAGATTTGTGGCACTTCATAAGTTGAGTGTGTATTCCCAAATTGCTCAAATATTCCCCCTGTTAATTTGGCACATTATCATGTAGTGCTATAGGTCTAAGTAGGTCAATTAAAATCAAGCCCTAATACTTAGCCTTTTTTACAAACTCTAATTTTGGCACTTTAGAAGTTGCCTTTTACAAGGATTTGCTTAATTTAGCAATAACAATTTTTAAAAGAACCTCTTGATTTGTGATAGCCAGATCCCCCCTGAATTTGACAATTTTTACTTCTAGTGCATAGGCAAGTGTAAGTGGGTCATGTTGGTGTTCAAATTTGATTGTCTGAGTTCCCCTAAAAAGTAGCCATCTTTTATCTACAAGGAACTTAGGTCAGTGGCCAATGAACAAGAGATAGACTCTATGTCTCCTCTGCACTTCAGGCTCTGCAAGACCTAGGGGGTATTCCCTTACTCAATACCCATATGGTAAACCTTGACTGTAACTAGGTATTGACATTTTAGCAGATAAATCCTCTATTATGTAGACAAAAACTGTGAGATAAATATAAAGGGGCTAGCTTTGGATCTTACTTTAGTTGTGAATCAGAGGATTTGGAACCTAAATCCTACTCCTATAATCCTAAAATTTAAGGTTTTGAGTTGATTTGATTTAATGTATTTGGCTGCCAAATTAGGGTTTGATTCATAAACTTAATCCAAGCCTTTGGCTGGTGCCTATCTAACTTAAAACATGAAAATGACTTCCCATAAACTAAGAAAATATACAAACTTTAGAGGGTTCTCTAGTTCTTGCCTTGCAGAGAACTCCCAAGATTAGGTATACCTATTAGCTCTACTTACAAATATCCCTATTATAACACATATTTCCCCATATTTGAATTAGAGCATTTTAATTTGTTCCTTAAACAGAAGGAAGAAATCAAACATGCAATGCAATAGATATGCAGCCTAGAACTCAGAAAACCCTTAGTTACTCTGTTCCAAAGAAAGATGCAAATAACAAAAGGAGACAATCAATAGAAATACATGCATACAACATTGCTTATATAATTCAATTTGGAATTGAAAATAGCTTATGGAAACACATACATATATTAAAATGAAACTCACAACACCATGGAGAGAGCAACCAATCAAAATTTTGTATTACTTTTACTCCTCAAAAAACCAATCCTCCAACAACCTTTACAAAGTGAGGCAACCAGTTCTTTATAGAAATAGAACCTGGCACCAGTATTCATTACATTTGGTTGGGTAGATGAGTTTACATTACAAAGCACTGCCACAAGGCCATTGGAGCATTATTTACATAGAGAAAAGAGAAAAGATAGAAAATAATTTATCATGAGCAATACAATAGATTGGAGGAGCCCGGCCACATAAATGTAGGGCAGAGAGTGGCTGCTCATTCACTTCAAGCACATTAACCCATACTTCTTTGTCCATTCATCATATGATTTCTCTGATGGCCATTGGAATGAGATCAACTTTGAATTTTGTCATTGTGTCATGTGTACCTTGCATTCATCAAGATCTTCGCCTCCTTACAAAATAGTTCAAAATTTATTTCTAACACATGTAGCATGTCTAAAGTTGAACTCAAAATTTTCAAGTTGGGGTCCCCATTGGTACAACAGGTAGATATCAACTAGCCAGCATTGCTATTGAAGTCATCTCTCCACTTGTCAAGACTTTTCACCTGCCCATCAACCTCTAATAAATTTGGCATTATTTTCTCATCAATTTATTCAAGAAATTGTTTCTTTTCTCCCAACACCTTGTCTAGCTTTAGCTAAAAAGCCACGACCTCTTCAAGTATAACCAGCATGTCAAGAGTTAGCTTCATCTCAAGTGGCACTTTTGCATCAAATCTTGAGCACCTATGTAGGTTTCTCAATTCAACTGTCCTTTGCAACCACACTCTCTTCATTGTCGTAAGGCTTTCCTTATCTTGTTCATGTTTGTCAAGGGCAGCTCTTAAATTTGAATAAGACCTCCACGTCAAGTCCACCCTTGCCAAAACCTTGGTCACTCTATGATTGATCAAGTTAGTGACCATCTCCTTAACTAAATTTTTCTTATCCTCTTTCAATCTTTTCACTTCATCCTTCAATTCCCTGATCTCTGCTAACAGGGGCTTTGTGTCAACTGGAAATGCTTCTATACTTGGTATGACAGGTGGAGGATTTAAAATGCCAGCCCCTAGCAATAGCTACTCTTTAAATTTATTAAGCTTTGCAATAGCCTGTGCATACTGGAGTAGCAACTCATCATGATCTTTTCTATAGCTTATTGGTCACTACCTCAACAAATTATGTTGCTGCACATTCAGACTTGCAGCTTGGGGAGCAGGGGTGTTAAATACTCTCTTAATTATGACATCTCTTGTCAATTCCCCCAATCCAATCCTAGGTTTGTTATTGCTTAGGGCCAAAGCCCAAATTGCCAAAGTCCCAAACATGGGATTGAAGGTTGCACCAAAGAGAGCCTTCTCAACCTGCTCATCAGTCACATTTGAATCTTCCCTAGTAATAATGTCAAATGCATTTGCATCTGACAAGGTCCAATGTGGGAGGATAAGTACATTACTTTTAGCCACCAATTCCCTCCCCTCCTCTGTAGTCATTCTTCTGATGGCCTGATTCACCTCTGTCAACACCCTCTGGGTGATGGCCTCATATTCTGAAGGATCGGCCCCACTCTTGGCCTCCTCAATTCTCCTCTGCAACTCCTCACTTCTTACTTTCAAGACATAACTCTTGAATTCAGGAGTATTTATGAATTCATCATCTTCCATAAATTTATTACAAGCCATCACCCTGATATCTTCTATATCCATAGTTTGGCTTGTCATTGTTCTCATTGATCTATTATCAGGGGAGGAGTATGGCCTTATTCTATCAGGTGAATTCACCTGATGGACAGCTTCCTGCATCTATTCTTCTACCTCCCCCTCAAGGGCTGTTATCTCAATCTCTTCCTCAACTTCTAAATCAATAATATTTGCCTTTTTGGCAGGGGAAGGGTCATGTGATTCCCTTTTCACAACATATCCCCCTCTTGAGCTGCTTGGTTGATAAGAAGCTCTTTCCTCACCTATAGGAGCACTAGCAATTAGTTGTTTTGTATGCTCAAACATCATTTGACTTCTTTTGATTGGGTCCTGCACTTCTGCAAAGGCACCTGGGTATGCAGCATTCAGGTTTTTCTTCATTCTTTCTCTTGCCATGATTGTGTCCCAATTGATTCTCAAGGTATGGACATCATTTAGTGTGAAGTAATTCCTGATAGTGTCCTCATCAAAGTAGACCTAGTGAATGTACCTCAGTCTCTGTTTACTGATCCTCACTCTGTCAATAAAGCCCTTAGGGTCAAACATCTTGGGTTGTTCAAAATACATCCTATAACATTGAAGCACTGAATCAATTTGATTCAACCCTCCTTTATTAGTTATGAAGAAATCATTGAATCTGAGGGAGGTGGGGAAGAATGAGCCCTTCTTATGTCTTCTCAGATGTTCTTTGTCTGACTCATTCAACTACCTAATAATCTCAAAGAATACAATTCTCTTTGGTACATACTTAGGTAAAATATGGGGAGGGGCCTCACACCCATAGACTCTGATGAAAGTGATGTGTTCATGATAGAACTAGTCACCCCAATTATGATCAATCCCCAAATCTGGGGTCTTGTCTAAAGGCCTCAAAAAATCTAGTACATCTGCATGCAGCCTTTCTCCTTCTGGCTCTAGGAAACCAAGAATTCTTCTCACAAAATATTCCTCAAAAATTACATAATCAGAGTCCACACAATGCATGTCTAGCATGCATGTCCACATTTACACTGGCAACATATTTCCTTGTACATCTGCCATCCTGACATGTAAGTTCTGATGCCACATGCCTGCCAAGGCAAACAAAATCATATGACACAACATAGAGCACCATGTGAATTCAACATGGGCATCCACAGTAAACAATTTACTCTTAAGTGCCATATCTATTTATGCATCTTATCTGCCACATAGGAAGCATAGTCATATGGCTCCCTCATCTCTTGATCTTGAATATTTACTGCCATCATCATTAGGGAGACTAGATTTCTGTCTGAGGCATCCCTTCTAAGCACCTGGCACAAACTGTGGTAGGTGAACTGATAAAATAATGCATGAATAAAGTGCATTGAAAAGGCTCCTCCTCGCTGTCTGATATCTTCACCAATTGGCCATCAACCCCTCTTGGTTTGTGTTTGGCCAAGTTGAAATTCCTCTATGCATGTTTAACAGTCTTATAATTCTTCTTCAATGCACCAAGGTTGATCGGCTTACTGGCTACAGGGTTTAAACTGAACATAGTGGAGATGTATGCCTTTGTAAACTTGATTATTGTTGTGTCGTTTCCTGCCAAGATTGACCTTATTTCAGGATCATACCTTTGTGCAATTGCCCTTACTAAATCAGGGTTTGGAAACACCTTAGGGCAGTTTAGCTTGGCCAAATAAAAGCACCAAGCATTACAGATTGGGACTTTGTAATCCATCCTATGATGCTAGTGTTTGAATAAAACCCAACTAGGAATAGGCATTCGGGCATCCCTACAGTTGTAGCAGAAATCTAGGAATTTATCATTTGGCCCGCCGAGACCATGCAAATTTAGAGCACACCTAGCAAACCCCAGGAGTTGGACCATGAGGTCCTCATCAAAACTACGTTTTGAGGTGGAGGCTTGACCAGTTTGACTCATCTTCTTAGACTATTTGTATTAAACTAGGGCTTCCCTCTTCTTATAATTCTCTACCCTTTCAATCAAGCAATCAAATTTAAAATATACTGAGCACAGTCAAACATAATGAACTTACTAGTTTTTACGCCTGTAGAAGCTTAGAATTCCTTCTTTTACTCGCCTGAAGATTCACTGCACATCTTGACTCTGTTCGTGCTTGAGGAAATGATGCCAAAAGCCCTAATTCTTATTTCTTGTGAAGCTTCATAGCATAGGTTCTAAGGCATTAATGGAAGTAGCCTTGGCCTTAAACTCACATTCGTGTCACAGGGTGCTTATAATGTTCTTCATAAAAATTTAAACCTACATCATTGATCTAAGTTTGTCTTTGTGAAATCCACGGCCACTGTTTACCTACGAGATTTGAAAATTTGGGTCATTGAAAAGTCTTCGACCAATAAGAACAAGCCAAATTAGACATACCTCCTTTGCTGACCACATCACCTTTTGTACAATCTGGACATGTGGCACCATTTCACGGTGTCGCAGCTGGAAATGGCCCACCACCTACCTACCCTGCGCGGATGCGATAAAGCCTCCACGCGTCTCTTTTTTATTTGTCCTTATTACTTTAGTAAGACAAGGCCACATGTTGCCATCTCACAACTATGTGGTGAATATTCCTCTCTGGCAAGATTCCCTTGTGAGCTTGCGCAACCGTCAGATTTAAGCTTTCCTGCAGATCACTTCTTGCTTTGACACTTGGCAGTACACAGTTGCTTCAGGTAAGATTCTTCAATAAAGGGGCTGTAAGCCTAGATCCCTTGACAAGTGTCACCTTGTCGCAGCTGCGCAAGGGTACGATGATGTCATGTATGATGCGTTGTGATGTTGTGAAATACCTTTACACACACTTAATAACCCTTACAAAGACTTAAGACATAAATTTAATTTTTCACAGGCTATAAACGGTAAGACTAGGACATGGGACCGGTCACCTAATGAACATAAAGGCTTCAAGTTACAAATTAGATGATCGAGGACCTACTATAGGAGATCAACAGGGATTTAAAAGATAAAGTACATAAGACATACGGACTTAGCTATAAAAGATTTTAAGGGTAAAGACTTGCAATTTTATGGACCTAAAACCCTAAACCCATACAAGTACCACCATTGGTTCTGACTGGAGACATGTAATCTTATAGGTTGCAGCGAGAACCACTAGACCTCCAGGAGCAGACCAAACAAGACCAAAAGGAATGAACTATACAAGAATATAAACATCCTATTTTAAAATGTGCACAGAGAAGAACTTACTTTTGAATAGTAAGGTTTCAGGAATTGTCCATGCACAAGCAACTCCTGAAATTCACCGTCAAGTCCTTGGAGAAAATAGAAATCCTCTCCATGAGTATTACTTATCAAATAAGGGCCCACCCATAATGGTTCAAATTTTCCATGTTTTCCCTTGTCCTGATTCCTGGCATTCCACATAAGAACCAAATCATTCACCTAAAACTTTCTTTCTGAAGTCCTCTTATCAAACAAATATTTCACTTTCTGTTGTTTCTTCATATTGGTCTTCTATGCTTCTCTCCTAGCTTCATCCAGTGCAATCAATTGATTCACTCTCTCAGCCATTGGATCCTCCATATCCTCATTGCCTTCTTGTATAAACTTGTACACTGGCAGTAGATTATTTACTAGCAACTTGGCCTCTACACCATATATTAATTCAAAGGGAGACTTACCAGTTGCCTTTTTTACTATTACCCTATCAGCCCATAGTGCTAACTTCAATTTTGAATCCCATGCTCTTTTATTCTTATCAATGATTCTCTTGATTATCTTCATGAGACTTTTATTACTAGATTCTTCTTGACCATTTCCTTGAGGATGATAAGGTGATGCATGAGATAAACTGATTCCATAACCATTGCAAAAATCTACAAACTCACTAGACCTAAAGCACATTGCATTGTCTGTAACCAATTTCACTAGTACCCCAAATCTGATTATTATGTGTTCTAGGATAAAGTCAAGCACAACCTTACTTGTGGCTTTCTTGGTTGGAATGGCCTCAATCCATTTGGTGAAATAATCTGTGGCAACCAATATCCAATTGTGTCCTCAACTTGACTTTTCTGCTATTTCTCCTATGAAGTCTATTCCCCATTACTGAAATGGAGCCTCTACTATTATAGTCTTAAGAGGTAATGCACTTGCATGCTTAAGTTTTCCAAAAAATCTCTAGCAAGAATCACATTTCCTTAGCATCTTATGTGCATCAGAGAAAAGTGTTGGCCACCAGTATCCTGCTCTGAGGATTTTATGGGTGGTAGTCCTTGATGTATAGTGTCCACCACACATCCCTTCATGCATATCAATTAAAATATTCATGGCTTGATCTTCATCTACGCATTTGAGCAACACACCATCAGGGTTCTTCCAATACAATTCACCTTGGATAATAACATATTTTACAGCATGTAGCTTTAATGTTCTCTTTTGGCTGTCACTCAAATGGGTAGGACAATTCAGATTTTGTAGATAATACACAATGTCTTTGTACCATTCTGATTTATGCATTTCACAAGCTTGGTCTTGAACTACATTTACTTGACATGCTTCCAAAATTGATTATGTCATTAATTTAGCCAAACCTTGTCCCCTTACCAATTTGGTAATCTAAATTTTAATGTTGAATTCGTGGAGCTTGTTTATCCATCTACACTGCCTTCCAGTCACTTCCTGTTGAGTGAATATATTCTTAACTGTTGCATGTGGAACATATGCTACAATCTGAGCTCCAACCAGATAAGATCTGAAATTCTTGACTGTCCTAATCAAAGCATAGGTCTGCTTCTCCATAATATCATATTTCAATTTTGCTACCTGCAAAGACTTGCTAAAAAAGGTAATTGGTTGTTCAAAGCCATCATCATTTTTCTATAATAAGCATGCAGCAATTGTATGGAATGAAGCAAATGAAAACAATTGGAAGGGTTTAGAAAAATCAGGAGATTTTAGAACAGGAGCAATCTTGATAGCTTCCTTATGCTTTGAAATTATTGAATTGCTTCACTTCCCCACACTATAGACTCACCCTTATTTAACATCTTAGATATAGCTTTGGTAATCTCTACAAAATTAGGAATAAATCTCCTAACAAAGTTAATCTGCCCAAAGAATGACTGGATGCCTTTAACTGTCTTGGGTATCTAGATTTTATCAATTGTTGCAACCCTTTAAGGATCAATCCTAACTCCATCCCTAGATACTATGCGCCCCAAGAGTTTTCCTTCAGTTACTCCAAATGCACACTTATTAGGGTTCAGGGTGATGCCATATTCTAGTGCCCTAATAAAAAATTTCTCTAGATGCATACAATGTTGTTCCTCCTTTTTTGAATAAGAAGTCAGGTCATCTTGATATACATCTAATATGGAGTCAATTAAACCTGCAAAAGCAACATCCATTGCCCTTTGAAAAGTAGCACCTGCATTTGTCAATCCAAATCGCATCCTTACATAAACATAAGTCCCCCATGGAGTTGTGAAGGTAGTCTTATATTGTTCTGATTCTCTCACCTTCACCTGATTATATCCTGAAAATCCATCCATCATGGACAGGAGTTCACACCTTGTCACCCTTTGTAACATAGCTTCCATATTAGGCAATGGGTAATTATCCTTCAGAGAAGACACATTCAAATTTCTAAAGTCTACACATAGCCTTATATCTCCAATCTTCTTTCTGACTGGGACAAGATTTGACACCCAAGTAGAGTGTCTTATGGGTTCAGTGATTCCAACATCCCTAAGCGTCATAAGTTCTTCCTGTATTTTTGGAGCTAAAGTGGGATTAATAGGTCTCTACCTCTATCTAAATGGCTTAGCTCTAGGCTTAAGGGGAATTTCATGCTGAAATAAGTCCTCTCTATATACTTTCAAGTCTTCATATGACTAAGAAAAGACATGTTTGTACTTTCTTAGTAAGGCTATTAA
Organism: Cunninghamia lanceolata; assembly: GCA_027924645.1. NCBI lineage: Eukaryota > Viridiplantae > Streptophyta > Pinopsida > Cupressales > Cupressaceae > Cunninghamia > Cunninghamia lanceolata. The sequence goes on along the minus strand of BSBN01001583.1, from coordinate 4,043,178 downwards.
CATTGCCCTGATATGTGGTTTCAAGTACTTACCTATATAGACTTTCTTTGGAGCATTCTGTGTACCCAAATTTATTTCCTCCAAATCTTCCATGTGAGGGGAGGAAGTCTTAATAACCATCTGATCTCTATTATCAAATGCTCTTTCTAAAGCCACTAACCCCCTTGGAATCTTATTGGTCTTGAGTTGTATCACCTCTTTTCCAAAAAGGGTTTCTTTCCCATCCACAACTTCTACAAAGTTCTGGAAATCAATTTCCTGATTCTCATATTCATCAATACAATGCAAAAACTTTATTAAGTCCTTATCATCCTCAAAAACCTACCAACTACATATGTTGTCTGGCACTACCGGTCTGATTTTAATCTCAACATTTGTAATATCAGACAATGTAACATCATTGGACCTGATGGCTACATTAGCCAAGAAATCTGCCATAACATTTTTTGATCTTTCTATCCAATTTATTGAGAATGCATCAAATAACTCAATAATATCCCAAACTGCATGTTTATATTGTTTCAACCTTTTATTTTTTGAAGCATATTTATCTCTTACATGGGAAACTATTAACTTTGAATCTCCAAACACCCTTATCATTTTAATGCCATGCCTAAGAGCAACATTAAATCCTAGCAAGAGGGCTTCATATTCTGCAATATTATTTGTGCAAGCAAATTTCAACAGAAAGGAGAATTTGAGGATCTTACCTATTGGAGACAAAAACACCACTCCTGCACCAGAGCCCTCTTTTTAGAAGGCCCCATCAAATTACATGGTCCACAAGCTATTTTGACCTTCTTATTTTTCAATCTCTTCATCAATAGGTTCCTTCTTCTTTTTTGCATCTTGATCACATGACATAATCCTGAAATTCTCATAATCAGTGTCTACAAAGTAAATTTGATCTTCTGGTTCTTGATCTTCAACTGTATCTGGTGCTCTTTCTTCTCTAACTAGCTTGACATCCTTACCATTCATGGGGATCATAGCATATGAAAAATCTAGTTGCATGCTTCCTCCAATCAATGTCACCCACCTCCTAGACAATAACTTACCATATTGTGGCTTAATATCAACTATTGTCACATTCATTGAATAGGTTTTTTCTGGATAGGTTGCAAACATGAAGTCCACATTTTTCATAATCCCTATTACTGTCACTTCCCTAGCATCCATAGCATAACACTTTCCACATGTCTTATCTATATTCAATCCAACTTATTGCATAACAGCCAAAGGCATGACATTTGTTGAAGCACCTCAATCAAGCATGCAATTCCTGATCACTTTCCCATTAACAATAAGGGACACATAGAATGGTTCTACCTGGGAAGGGCATTTTGTCACTGTTGTCCCTAAGTAAACTTTAGGAATTTCTTCTTCATCAACTCCCATTTCCTGGATATTGTTCTGATCTTTAGCAGTGTGATATGTCTCATAAGATACCCCTAAAATCAAGGTCAATGCCTTATTTCTGTATTCCTCAATTTCATCATTTCCATTAGTGGAACTGAGACTTTCATCTATGACAAAGATTGAGTTATGTCAAATGGGACATAATTTTGTATAACAGTTGTATCTTGGCCCACATTCTTACTCTTTTCATGAGTTTGTCCAACCTTAGCTTTTGTGGTTTTTGAGTGTCATCTATGACATATGAACCCTTAGCCTTTTCTTCATTTTGAGAAACTTTACCCTCTAAACTTTTAGTGTTTTGGTTCAATTTTTCCTTTAGGTCTCTCTTACTGTTATTACTTTGCTTTTTCTGTGATTCAGGGTCTCTTTGTTTGTGTTGAGGCTACTTTACAAAGATGCCTCCTGGATGGCCTGAGTCACCTGCTTGGGCTTTACTTCTGAGGTTACAATTGCTCTTAACCTGGGCTATCGCAGTAGCTGTAAGAGCTCTAATCTCTTCATCAGAAGGCCTTTTTAAATTGACCAAAGGAGCATGTGAATCCTGGGCATAAACCTGATGATCATCATTCTCTTCATCTAAAAAAACTTGCTGAAAAATCATATCCTTATAGCACCTTCTTTCATTCACATCTATTTCTACATCTACCTCATCAAAGGGAGAGTAGTCTCCACTTGCAGAAAGCATGTTAACACTATTATCTTTAGTACAATGAGGTTCATTGCACTCATCACAAGCATTAGCATCATTATAAAAGGACTACTCAAGTAATCATGCATTGTGACTGTGAATGAGGCATCTGACATATTACACACCATGGAGCATCTTCCACAACATTGACAATCTTCTTCAAGGGATCAGGAGTTTCTTTAACATTCTAAGATCTTTGATCAGATTTGTTATTGGGAATAGGCTTACCATTGTGCCAATTTGTGTTGTGTGGCATATCATGCAATTGAGGTCTCTTTTCTTGCCTCTGATAAATCTGCTTCTCAGGAGCAAGTCCCTTTTCATTTTTAGCAAGCTTATAAATTAAGTCTTTGAAAGTAGATGTCAACTTATCCAACTTATCTTCAGATGTGGAACTATTATTCTGAGTATTTTGAGTTCCATTGTTTCTATTTTGCAAGATTCTCACATCATCCCTTCTATTTCCTTTACCTGATGCCTTCCTATTATTTTCTATATTAGTTGCAATTCTAAAAGAATCTCTGAGGCTGGTTGGACTTTTGTCCCTCAGTTCATATGTTGTCTTAGCATCAAAGGCATTTGTGTACAAAACCATACACATTGGTTCATTTGATCTCATATGAGGTGGTAGTTTATTCAAAACTCTGGTAAAACCTAGCATTGAAATCAGACACTGATTTGTTTGACCCCTTAACAATACTTGTGAACTCATTGATAATGAAACTAGGGTCAGTCTTATATCCATATTGTTCCCTAAAGATTCTTTTAAAATCATCCCATGATGTAACACTTTGATTAGGAAAACCTCTATACTATTCTCTGGCTTCATCAATCAAGGACTACATAAATAATTTCATGAAAACATCTTCATGTTCTATTTCAAAGTTATCCATAACATTCAAGAAAGATTTCAAGTGATCTTCTCCTGATACAACATTATTTCCTGAGAATTTTGGCAATTCACCTCTAACATCATTATCAATAGGGTTGGGGTATCCAAGAATGCCAGTGAAATCTAACTATCTGAATCTATCCAACTACATGGGTCTTCTACCAAATTGATTGGCATTAGCATTCTTGTTTGCATTAACATTAATGTTTTAATTTCTCACATTATTATGTGGTACCCTATTATTATTTGCATCTTGTCTTTGATTATTTTGTGGATTCCAATTCATATGTTGATTAAGCCCTTGATTATTCCCAAGGATGTTTTGGTCATTTTGTTGATTTTAAACCTCATTTGCCTATTGGTTTCCTAACACATTTGCATTATTGAGAGTGGGAGCTGAATTCTGATGGGCAATTCTTGAAGCTTCCACATTTTGTTTCATATCATCTCTTATTTTCAGGGCTTGTAAGTAATCAAGTTCTACCCTGAGATTCCTAATCTCTTCAACTAGTTCCTCTTCGCTTGGCATAGAAGAAGATGGTCTCATGGGGTTGTCATTATCTCTTGGAGATTCTGTATCTTCAAATCTACAAGGGGGATCTAGAAAAGGACATTCTTGAAACACTACAGATGCAAACCTCAACCCATCACCTTGTTGTTTATCATAAATTTCCTAAATATTAGCCTTTGAGGCTGAAAAGTGTTATTGTCTAGGAGTTCTAACATTATTCTAACAGTCATCATTATTCCTAGAACTTGGTGAACCTTCATGACTGGGTTAAGCAGTTCCTTTCTTTCTATACATTTTTCTTGGTAATTCTTGGAACAAAGGGTTTTGCAGGGACCTTCTCCCCTGTATACAACTTCTATTTTTACTGGTTGGGTGATTTTTCTTGGAGTTGCCACCCACTAATGGGATTTAATACTTAAGTTCCAAGTTCCTTCTCAACTCCCCAACAGAGTCACCAATCTGTTGGTGTTCCCATTTGATTGTCTAAGTTCCCCTAAAAAGTAGCCATCTTTATCTACAAGGACCTTAGGTCAATGGCTAATGAACAGGAGACAGACTCTATGTCTCCTCTGCACTTCAGGCTCTGCAAGACCTAGGGAGTATTCCCTTACTCAATACCCATATGGTAAACCCTGACTGTAACTAGGTATTGACATTTTAGCAGATAAATCCTCTATTATGCAGACCAAAACTGTGAGATAAATACAAAGGGGATAGCTTTGGATCCTACTTCAGTTGTGAATCAGAGGATTTGGAACCTAAATCCTACACCTATAATCCTAAAATTTAAGGTTTTGAGTTGATTTGATTTACTGTATTTGGCTGCCATATTAGGGTTTGATTCATAAACTTAATCCAAGCCTTTGGCCGGTACCTGTCCAACTTAAAACATGAAAATGACTTCCCATAAACTAAATAAATATACAGACTTCAGAGGGTTCTTTAGTTCTTGCCTTGCAGAGAACTCCCAAGATTAGGTATTCCTACTAACTCTACTTACAAATATCCCTATTATAACACATATTTCCCCATATTTGAATTAGAGCATTTTAATCTGTTCCTTAAACATAAGCAAGAAATCAAACATGCAATGCAATAGATATACACCCCAGAACTCAGAAAACCCTTAGTTACTTTGTTCCAAAGAAAGATGCAAATAACAAAAGGAGACAGTCAATAGAAATACATGCATACAACATTGCTCATATAATTCAATCTAGAACTCATAAATAGCTTATGGAAACACATACATACATTAAAACAAAACTCACAACACCATGCAGAGAGCAACCAATCAAAATTTTGTATTACTTTCACTCCTCAAAATCCCAATCCTCCAACAACCTTTACAAAGTGAGGCAACCAGTTCTTTATAGACATAGAACCTGGCACCAACATTCATTACATTTGGTTGGGTAGATGAGTTTACATTACAAAGCACCACCACAAGGGAATTGGAGCATTAATTACATAGAGCAAAGAGAAACGATAGAAAATAATTTATCATGAGGACTACAATAGATTGGAGGAGCCCGACCACATAAATCCAAGGGAGAGAGTGGCTGCTCGTTCACTTCAGGCACATTCACCCATACTTCTCTATCCATTCGGCATATGATTTCTCTGATGGCCATTGGAATGAGATCAACTTTGAAATTTTGTCATTGTGTCCTGTGTACCTTACATCCATCAGGATCTTTGCCTCCTTACAAAATAGTTCAAAATTTATTTCTAACACATGTAGCTTGTCTAAAGTTGAACTCAAAATTTTCAAGTTGGGTTCCTCATCCGTATAGCAAGTAGATATCAAGTGGCCAACATTGCTATTAAAGTCATCTCTCAACTTGTCAAGACTTTTCACCTGCCCATCAGCCTCCAATACACTTGGCATTATTTTCTTATCAATTTTTTCAAGAAATTGTTTCTTTTCTCCCAACACCTTGTCTAGCTTTAGTTGAAAAGCCACGACCTCTTCAAATATAACCAGCATGTCAATAGTTAGCTTCATCTCAGGTGGTGCCTCTGCATCAAATATTGAGAACCTATGCAGGTTTCTCAATTCACCTGTCCTTTGCAACCACACTCTCTTCATTGTCTTAAGGCTTTCCTTATCTTGTTTATGTTTGTCAAGGGCAGCACTTAAATTTGAATAAGACCTCCATGTCTCATCCACCCTTGCTAAAACCTTGGTCACTCTATGATTGATCAAGTTAGTGACCATCTCCTTAACTAAATTTTTCTTATCCTCTTTCAATATTTTCACTTCCTCCTTCAATTCCCTGATCTTTGCTAACAATGGCTCTGTGTTAGCTGGAAATGCTTCTGCAGTTGGTATGATAGGTGGAGGATTTGAAGTGCCAGCCCCTAGAAATAGCTGCTCTTTGCATTTGTTAACCTCTGCAATAGCCTGTACATACTAGAGTAGCAACTCATCATGCTCTTTCTGCAACTTATTGGTCACTACCTCAACAAATTGTGTTGTTTGCACATTCAGACTTGCAGCTTGGGGAACAAGGGTGTTAGGTACTCTCTTAATTATGACATCTCCTATAAATTCCCCTAATCCAATCCTAGGTTTGTTATTGATTGGGGCCAAAGCCCAAATTGCCAAAGTCTCAAACCTGGGATTGAAGGTTGCACTAGAGATGACTTCTCAACCTGCTCGTCGGTCACATTTGAATCTTCCCTAGTAATAATGTCAAATGCAATTGCATCTGACAAGGTCCAATGTGGGAGGATAAGTACATTACTTTTAGCCACCAATTCCCTCCCCTCCTCTGTAGTCATTCTTCTGATGGCCTGATTCACCTCTGTCAACACCCTCTGGGTGATGGCCTCATATTCTGAAGGATCGGCCCCACTCTTGGCCTCCTCAATTCTCTTCTGCAACTCCTCACTTCTTACTTTCAAGACATAACTCCTGAATTTAGGAGTATTGATGAATTCATCATCTTCCATAAATTTATTGCAAGCCATCACCCTAATATCTTCTATATCCACAGTTTGGCTTGTCATTGTTCTCGTTGATCTATTATCAGGGGAGGGGTATGGCCTTATTCTATCAGGTGAATTCACCTGATGGACAACTTCCTGCATCTATTCTTCTACCTCCCCCTTAAGGGCTATTATCTCAATCTCTTCCTCAACTTCTAAATCAATAATATTTGCCTTTTTGGCAGGGGAAGGGTCATGTGATTCCCTTTTCACAGCATATCCCCCTCTTGAGTTGCTTGGCTGATAGGAAGGTCTTTCCTCACCTGTAGTAGCACTAGCAATCAGCTGCTCTGCATGCTCAAACATCATTTGAATTCTTTTGTTTGGGTCTTGCACTTCTGCAAAGGCACCCAGGTATGCAGCATTCAAGTTTTTCCTCATTCTTTCTCCTGCCATGATTGTGTCCCAATTGATTCTCAAGGTATGAACATCATTCATTATGAAGCAATTCCTGACATTGTCCTCATCAAAGTAGACCTGGTGAATGTACCTAGGTCTCTGTTTACTAATCCGTACTCTGTCAATAAAGCCCTCAGTGTCAAACATCCTGGGATGTTCAAAATACATCCTATAACATTGAAGCATTGAATCAATCTGATCGAACCCTCCTTTATCAGCTGTCAATAAATCACTGAATCTAAGGGAGGTGGGGAAGAATGAGCCCTTCTTATGTCTTCTTAGATGTTCTCTATCTAACTCATTCAGCTGCCTAATAATCTCAAGGAATGCAATTCTCTTTGGTACATACTTAGGCAAAATATGGGGAGGGGCCTCACACCCATAGACTCTGATGCAAGTGGTGTGTTCATATAGAACCAGTCACCCCAATTATGATCAATCCCCAAATCCAGGGTCATGTCTAAAGGCCTCAAAAAATCTAGTACATCTGCATGCAGCCTTTCTCCTTCTGGCTCTAGGAAACCAAGAATTCTTCTCACAAAATATTCCTCAAAAATTATATTGTATATGCCTAAAAATGACACGATTCAGTCTAAATAAATATTCTTAATATTTATTCCCTTCTAATTCCTCTATCAATAAATAAATAACCAAATTTATTTATTTGATTCATATTCTTCCAACAATTAAATAAAATCCTTCATTTAATTCAATTCTTCCCAAACAATTAAATAATTCTAAATTATTTAATTAAATCAAATCATTCTTCCAAATTTGAATAAATCAAATCAAATTTATTTAAATCCTCTCAATCTCCAAAAATAAAATACAATCAAATATTTTATTTAATCTTCTAAGTCATGCACAACAATTAAATAAATTTATTTATTTAATTTGCTTTCTTATCTTCTAAATTAAATAATTCCAATTATTTAATTGTTTTCTTCCAATAGTATCTTCTCTAAATTTAAATAAATCAAATATTTATTTAAGTTGCTTTTTCTTCTAAATTGAGTTATCTCTAAATATAATTCAAGCTTTCTTGCACATGTAATTAAATATTCCTAATATTTAATAAAGCAAGATATCTTCTTATTCTCATGAAAATCCCTTCTTCTTGTTTTAAATCACTTAACTGATTATTATATTCTTTTAAATGCTTTAACTCATTCTTCTATTCGTGTTAACTCCTCTCATGCAAAAGAAAGCAAGACACTTGTCTCCTTCTTATTCGTTACACGTTCCTCATCCATTCTCAATCCTTGATCTTCTAATTCTTTCTATACCGTTGATCTCTTCTTTCCCAAGTCTATAAGTACAACCCACTTCTTCCATTTCATTCATCCAAGCTTTAAGTATTGTTACTCTGCAGGAATTACAGCGTGCCTTTGGCACTAATTCCTTCATTGCTTGTGATCACATTCACTACTATGCACTACTCACCACTATCATCGTTGTGAAGCTCCTCTTCATTGCGGTATTATCATAGCCATTCCCAATTGACATTCTTGAAGCATAGCAAGGAAGTGCACTCTCTGAGGGCCCTATTTCATACATGCAAGATCAATTGCCATAGGCAATCAATGGAAGCTATGATCTAAGGAGGTTTTCTTTGTTGTTTGTTCATTGTTATTGGATTTCCTTAGTTCACTATTTCATTAAAGTTTTGGGTATTTGATATTGATTATTATTGCATATTCATTGTTGATCCAATTTTCCCTTAACATTTTTGGCGCCCACCATACCCCTTTGATAAAAGTTTGAACATGACACCATTTCCCTTTTGATTCAAAGTTCCTAAGTTTGATAAATATAAAGGGAAAGGGGACCCTAGAGATCACATTAGGGAATTCAATGCAGCATGTATGGAGGTAGCTCACAATGAGACTTACTTAATGAGACTATTCCCTAGATCTTTAGGTAGTCAAGCCATGGAGTAGTTCTCATGGCTCCCGCTGGGCATCAAATCTTTTGATGAGTTAGTCAATAAGTTCATCATGCACTTCTCTTACAATATTGAACATGAAGTCTCTATGCTTGATTTATGCAACACTAAGCAAAAGAGTGGTGAATCATTCACCACTTTCCTACAACGGTGGAGACAACTAGCAAGCAAGTGCTCATATGATGTACCAAAGAAGAAATTAATGGAGATGTTTGTCCATAACCTCAATAACGATCTTAGCTATCAAATACAAATACAATGCCCTACCTCATTCTCAAAGGTCATAGAAATGGGATTGTTCATCGAAAAAGATATGATCGCCAAGGGGCAACTCAAGTTATACAAGGACACGCCTACCTCCAATTATACGACTGACAAATCAAAATTTTGGACTAAAAACAAAAATGTCGTCAATGATGGAGTAGTTCATGCCAAGATGGCAGCTCCCAAGCAACAACCAATATTCACTCTCAAAGGAGAGGCAAGCAATGTTACACCAAACAAAACATTCGCTTGGGAACCAAGAACATGGCTCAACTCAAATCCAAGGCGCAAGTTCACACTGCTGGGTGAGTCCCAAGAATCTGTATTGAGGAAACTATTGGCCAACAATGAAATCTCTCTACCACCAACAAGTGATTACGAGCCTCAAATCAAACCACACTATTGGAAAGACACCAACTATTGTGAGTATCATAGAGGAAGAGGACATACAACCAACAATTGTATCTATCTCAAACATGTTATTCAAGATGTGCTTGATCAAAATCAAGGAGGAAGCCAACAACATACCTCCAATGAGACACATGTGGCTTACAGGGATCCACTTCTCAATCATGACAGGTCGTACAACAACAATAACAACAACGGAAATAACAACAATGGCAATAACAACAACGGCAACAACAACAACGGAAATAACGGTAACAACAACAACAAAAACAACCGCAATAGGCAAAATAAAAATAGTGGGAATAGTAATGCCAACTACACAAGTGTGCCATTCGACTATACCATCAATTGCATATCAAAGCATATCCCACAGATCAATGTGGTCACGCTAAATCAACAATCAGAGCCTAACCAAAATAATTGCAATATCATGACCCGCAGTGATAAAGTCACGTTGAATACCATCCCTCCAAGGTCGTCACCTTCTCAGTCCAATCCCCATCAGTATAGCATCATAGACCAACTTTAGAAAACTCTGGCCCACATTTCTATCTTAGAGTTGTTGCGTCTATCTCCTTCCCATAAGGAGATTCTCAATAAAGCCTTAGTGGAAACCATAGTCCCCACTAACTTGGCCCAAGAGAAGTTTCAGGCCATGGTAGGTAATCTGACCTCCTTGAGTACCATATCATTTACCGAGCAAGATGACCTCTTAGTATCTCAACCTCATTACACCCCTCTTCACATTGTCGTCTTCATCCACAAGCACCGCATCAAGAGGGTTCTCTTGTTCAGAATAAACTACAAAATCCAAGGTAAGGTTTGTAAAGTTATTATTGACTCTGGTTCTACTAATAACATTGTATCTTTGGAAGCAGTGAATAAGTTGAAGTTAGAAAAGATACCCCATAGTAGTCCATATAAAGTCAGTTGGTTGAACAAGGGGCAACACGTACTCATCAATGAACAAGCATGGGTAGAATTTAGTATTGGGGGGTATAGAGACAAGATTTTGTGTGACATCCTTCCAATGGATGCTTGCCATCTTTTGTTAGGCAAACCATGGCAGTTTGACAAGAAGGCTCATCATGATGGAGAAAAGAATGCTTACTCATTCCAAAAGGATGGTATGACTTATGGGATACAGTCATTGGTAGAAGAGAATCCACAGCATGTAGGGTCTAGTGTAATGCTGGTAGGAGAAAAAAAATTCATGGATACACTAAAGGAAGGTAATGGAGTAGGTTTTGCTTTGATTGTGAAGTCTAAGGGGGAAAAGAAGAAAAGTGTGAGAGAAGTAGGGCCTAAGGAGGTCAGAGATTTGCTTGAGAGTTACAAAGGAGTGATTGCAAAAGATATACCTGATTCCCTACCACCTGTCAAAGACATTAGCCATCAGATAGATCTCATACCAGGAACAGTACTTCCTAATAAGGCAGCATATAAAATGATCCCTCAGCAAAATGAAGAGATAGCAAACCAGATTCAAGAACTCCTAAACAAAGGATTGATAAGGAAGAGTCTTATCCCATGTGCAGTACCTACTATTTTAGCCCCAAAGAAGGATGGGAAATGGAGACTGTGTATTGATTCTAGGGAAATAAATAGGATAACCATCAGGTATAGATTTCCTATTCCTAGAATAGAAGATCTAATGGATTGTTTGGGAGGTGCTACCTATTTTTCTAAGATAGACTTGAAGAGTGGGTACCATCAAATAAGGATAAGAGAAGGGGATGAGTGGAAGACAGCTTTCAAAACCAATGAAGGGTTGTATGAGTGGCTTGTGATGTTGTTTGGTCTTTCAAACGCCTCTAGCACCTTTATGAGGTTGATGAATGAGGTGTTGCAGGAATTCATAGGGAAATTTGTGGTAGTCTACCTTGATGATATCTTGGTGTTTAGTAAGAGCAAGGAAGAGCACTTGGAACATTTGGAGATAGTCTTGAAGTGGCTGCAAGATCAAAAGCTATAGATAAACTTTGAAAAGTGTGACTTCATGAAACAAGAATTGGTGTACCTAGGTTTTGTCATCTCTAAGAGTGATTTGAAAATGGATCCTTCCAAGGTAGAAGCTATTTTGAGATGGCCTACACCCAGGACAGCAGGAGAGGTCAGAAGTTTCCATGGTTTGGCCACATTTTATAGGAAATTCATTAAGAACTACAGTGACATCTATGCACCTATGTTGGAGACCATCAAGGGTGGAGGTAAGATGAAGTTTGTGTGGATGAGAGAAGTAGATAGGAGTTTTGAGAGTCTGAAATAGAAAGTTGCTAAATTCCTTGTTTTAGTGTTACCTGGTTTTAATAAGGTTTTCACAATTGAATGTGATGCAAGTGGACTGGCCATAGGAGCAATGTTGAGCCAAGAAGGCAAACCAGTAGCCCTCTTTAGTGAAAAGTTAAATGAAGCCAAGAGGAAATACTCCTCTTATGATTTAGAGTTATATGCTATGGTACAAGCTCTGAAAAAATGGAGGCACTACTTGCTTCCTAAGGAATTTATTGTATACACTGATAATCATGCTCTCAGTTTTTTGAATGGACAAGAAAAGCTCAGTCATAGACACATGAAATGGGTGGAAATTTTTCAAGCATACACCTTCATCATCAAACATAAGAAGGGGATAACCAATAAGGTTGTTGATGCTCTAAGCAAAAGGGTGTTGACAGTGCAAGAAGTGCAGCTACAAAGTATGGGTGTTGAGTCACTCAAAGAGTTGTATGAAGAGGACCAAGATTTTAAGGGGATTTACAAGGTATGCAGTGAGTTTTCCAATGCTTTCCACATTGAATTTTTAGACTATACATTGCAGGATGGAATTTTATTTCAAGGTAGTCAACTATGTATCCCTAAGTGTTCAATGAGGGATAATATTGTGAAGGAAAAACATAGTGGTGGTTTAGGAGGACATTTTGGGCTCAATAAGACCTTAGATCTTGTAAGAAGGTTTTACTTTTAGCTAAGGATGCAATCTGATAGCTACAGATTTGTTGAGAGTTGTATGATTTGCCAGAGAGCAAAGGGAGTCTCAACCAATGCAAGACTATACCAACCTTTGCCCATACCAAACAGATCTTGGGAAAGTTTGAGTATGAATTTTGCGATGGGATTGCCCAAGACAAGGATAGGTTATGACAGTGTGTTTGTTGTGGTAGATAGATTCAGTAAAATGGTACACTTTATTCCTTGTAAAACCACTAATGATGCTAGTTACATTGCAGGTTTGTTCTTTAAAGAAATTATCAGGATTCATGGGTTACCTTTGAATATTGTATCTAACCGAGAGAGCAAATTTGTGGGACAATTCTGGAGAACCTTGTGGAAAAGATTGGGTACAAATTTATCTTTTAGTTCAGCCTATCATCCTCAGACTGATGGCCAAACTGAGGTTGTCAATCGGTCATTAGGCAATCTGCTATGATGTTTGACAAGAGAACATGGCAGTAGTTGGGATGTGGTACTCCCACAAGAAGAGTATGCCTATAATGATTCTACAAATAGAAGTACAGGTCTAAGTCCTTTTGAAGTTGTCTATGGTAGTCATCCTAGAGGAATTTTTGAATTAAGAGATGTTCAAGGGTTGGACAAAAGGAGTGGACATGCTGATACATTTGCAGAGGCTATGAAAGAGATCCATCAACAAGTCAGAGATACTCTACACCAGAATAGTTAGAAGATCAAGGCTAGAGTGGATCCAAGAAGAAGGGATGTGCAATACCAAATAGGAGATATGGTCATGGTTCATCTCAACAAGAATAGACTGCCCATAGGAAAACATAGCAAGTTGATGATGAGAAAAATTGGACCTTGTCAGATTCTGGAGAAATATGGTTCTAATGCTTACAAAATTGAACTCTCTGATGATATTGCTATTTCACCTATATTCAATGTTGTTGATCTAAAATCATATAAGAGTCCTGATACAAGAGAAGGTATAGCAGATTCTGTCTAAGACACTGTAGAGTGGGTGCAACATTTACCACCAAAGGAACCACCAAAGATGGAGTGCATCTTGGATAGCAGGACAGCCAAGAAGACAAGAAATCATACCTATTTTGATCATTTAGTCAAATGGCAAGGACTTCTAGACTCAGAAGCCACATGGATGTTGGAAGAAGCCATCAAAAGGTAGGGTGGTGATTTGCAGCAGTTAGTCTCTAAGAGGACTTCAGACAACTTTCACCCGGGGAGTATGGTGCAGGAGCACCTAGTAAATCATGTTTTCTTTTGTAATAAGGTCTATTTGACCAATGCATTTTCATTTTAGTTTGTATCTAGATTCATTTTGTAAGTCCCAAGTGACTTAGGGGATACTTTTGTCAAATTGTAACTGCATAATGCCAAAATAGGGCAATAGGGCAGTTGGAGGCTGTTTTAGACGATTGACTCCCAGTCGCTTGGAATCGGTCTCCCAGCCACTTGGATTGATCTCCCAACCACTTGGAGTCAGTTTGGTACTACTCAGGGTGAGTTGATAAATGCCCAGAGGAATGAACCAAATGAGGATCGAATGTAATCAGATCGAAGAAGGGTGTGAATGTAATTGTATTGTGCTCAAAAGAAATAAAGCTATTATGTTCTGTCAATTCAATTTTTGTTTCCTGTAATTGTGATTTGTATAGCTGTAGATTTCCATTCTCTCTGTGTTTTCCATTTTGTTGATATATATCATCGTGAAGCATTCCACTGGTAAGATTTCTGTCAAAATCAGTGGAATGGCTTCATTGTACAATATGTGTTTTTTGTTTCCTATTTTGTTCCAATGTTTGGTGGTGTAGAGGATATAGACAGTGCATTTTGCACAGTAAGTTGACCTAGCATCTCCATGTGCTAGGGTTCAGAGAAAGTTGACTGTATGATGATGGACCGGTGTATCAGCGTAGCAAACCCTAAGGTGGTCGATGGTAAATGTCTCACCGACGAGTAAAGCTCAAAGGTGATATCGGGGTGATCAAGGTATCAGTAGAAGGACGAAAGACTTGGCTGATAAAGGAGGTCTTGCCGACGATGGAGAGTTGAATGACTCAGTGTGAGTCCTATGTTATCTCGTTGAAGGTAGGTGAAGTGGAGTTATCAGTTTCCGCTAATCGCTCCTCATCATATCTCAACCTCATAACACCCCTCTTCACATTGTCGCCTTCATCCACAAGCACCGCATCAAGAGGGTTCTCATTGATGGGGGAGCCGGTTTAAATATTTGCATGTTAAAGCTAGTTCTTACATTAGGGTTCTCTGAAAACTCGGTTCATCCAAGAAAGAAGATAACTATCAAAGCCTATGATGAAGAGGAGAGAACTACAAAGGGAACAGTGGTGTTGCCCATACAAGTGGGACTGATAATAAAAGATGTTGTGTTGCAAGTCCTAGAGAGGGAGCTCGCCTATAATATTTTCCTAGGTAGACCATGGATTCATGCCATGAAGGTTGTTCCCTCTTCTTATCACCAATGCATAAAATTCCTGCATAATGGAAAGCAAGTCACCATCCAAGGAGACCCTGACCCCTTTTAGCATTGCAACTCTATCCTTTCAAAACCTGATTGCATCATACCGAACAATAGAGCATCTACATCCTCTACTCCACAACATGATCATACCTCTGAAGCTTCCTCATCAAAGCCCAAAGAGCAGAAAATTACCATCAAAGAAATCAGAGTTGGGGAATACTCCATTGAGCACAGCCTAAACCTAGCCAAGATGCCTTTATCCCCTAGATCCTTTGGTCAACCCAAGTATTTTCCAAAGCCATCTGCTCCTCCTATAGCTCCCACAGCTCCCTTTGTAAAATGGGGGACCTTATCTGATGAAACAGAGGAAAGAGATGTCCTACAATGGATTTATACCGAAGAAGAAGAGAACATACAACAGGAACCACCTAGGCTCCCAACAGAACTTTATGGGTGAGGAGAAGCTATCCTACATAGAATGGGTTACAAAGGACAAGGCCCTATTGGCCTAAGAAAAGAAGGAATCATAGAACCCATTCAACCTTCTTCATCCTCATTGGCTAGAAATACAAATGGCCTAGGATATAAAGGCAAGGGAAAGGCTAAAGAAAATGCTTGTCTTCTAGAAATGATCCATACACTTCAAGTGGACAGTGACACAGATTCTAATGAATATGAGTGGGATGAGCTGACAGAGCATTCCTTTGATGACAAAGAGGTCAATACCATTCAAACTTATAGCCCCTACCATGAGGGACAAACGCTACTGAATAGGCCATTAGAGTCTGATTTGCCTATCTCTGAGACTACAACTTTCGAGGAAGGTTCGAGTTCTATCACAATAAACAACTTGGAGGAAAGTACCATCCCAAACACTCCCCCTCCCAATACTCCTAGTATATCCATTCAAACTATCAATGAATTAGATCTATCCTTTGACTCCCTCCCCCTTGTACATCATGAACTTATTGACTGGGATCTATGAGGAACCCCTCAACTAGATATGTTCCAAAACGATGATGCTTATATTGACTATATGGAACTTAGGGACCACCTACCCAAAGGAGATCATAAAGTTAGTTTCGCTATAGAACTTAATACCGTGGGTTATTTTGGAGAGGGTGCCAAGCCTTCCACTTGCAAAAATATCAAAATAAAAATTGGATCTGACGATGAAAATTGCTACGTGACAGTGTCAGATCCCAAAATAGTAAAAAGAAAGGACGCATCCAAAGGTGAAAACCCAACTGTGGCACTTGACGATGGAAGGCTTGACACTCTCCCCAATGACATGCACCAAGAGAAGTCTCAGATTGTTGTGGAACCCACAAAGCCAGTTAACCTTGGGATAGAGGAATAGCCTAAGATCATTCATTTTGCTAAGTCTCTAACCCCACTAGAGAAGACTAAGTTTGTACCATTCTTGAAGAGAAAGCAAGTCAATTTTGCTTGGTCATACGTAGATATGCCAGGGTTAGATCCAGATTTGATTCTACACCATCTTCCATTATATCCAGGAGTGAAACCAGTGAAACAAAAGCTTAGAAAGATGCATCCACACATAGCACTTCTTGTAAAAGAAGAACTCAAGAAATTACTGGATGTAGGGTTCATTAGAGCTATAGACTATCCGGAGTGGGTCTCCAACATAGTACCAGTGTCCAAACCAGATGGCCGAGTCAGACTATGCAATGATTTTAGAGATCTAAACAAAGCTTGCCACAAGGATGATTTTCTGTTGCCAAATATAGATATCATAGTCGACTTAATAGCAAGGCATACCATGTTGTCTCTCATGGATGGATTCTCAGGATATAATCAAATCAGGATAGCACCAGAAGACTAGCATAAGATAGCATTTACATGTCCTTGGGGTACTTTCTGTTGGAATGTCATGCCATTCAAGCTAAAAAATGCTAGAGCCACATATCAACGTGCAATGACCACTATATTTCATGATATGATGCACGTCACCATGGAAGATTATGTAGATGATATCCTAGCAAAGTCACTTACAAGAGAATCACACCTGGATGTGTTAGAGAAAGTCTTTCAGAGACTTGAGCAATTCAAAGTCAGGTTGAACCCAAAGAAATGTGTGTTCAGTGTCACCTCAGGCAAACTCCTAGGTTTTATTGTATCAGCAAATGGAATAGAGGTGGACCCCACCAAAGTCAAGGCTATTATGGACATGCCACCACCCAAGACTCTTACTCAACTAAGATCTCTACAGGGCAAGCTACAAGCAATCCGAAGATTCATATCACAATTGGCAGACAAGTGTCAACCATTCAGTCATCTCCTACACAAGAACATTCCATTCAGATGGGATGAGAAGTGTGAAGAGGCATTCAATAAACTGAAAGAATATCTCATGAATCTGCCTATTCTCATGCCTCCTATCCAAGGGAAACCATTGATACTCTACATATCTGCTACACCTACAACTCTTGGGGCTCTTCTAGCACAACAAGATTATGAGAATAAGGAAAGAGCTGTCTACTATATTAGTCGCACATTGGTGGGCTATGAGTTGCAATACTCTTAGATAGAAAGATCATGTCTTGCAGTAGTTTTTGCTTCCTAAAAACTTCAACATTATATGCTTGCACATCCAGTCAAACTTATTGCAAAAATAGATCCACTGAAATACCTACTAAGCAAAGCAGCTCTAACAGGTCACCTAGCCAAATGGGTAATGTTCCTAAGTGAATACGACATTGAATATGTAGACAGAAAAGCTATCAAGGGACAAGTCATTTTTGATTAGTTAGTGGATGCACCACTACAAGACACCACACCAATGCAGTTTGAGTTTTCGGATGAATCCTTATTCAATGTCTCAACACATTCCTAGAAACTATACTTTGATGGGTCCTACACAAACCATGGATCGGGGGCAGGAATCTTGTTTGTAACTCCTCATGGTGACACCATACCAAAGTCTTACCGGTTGTTATTTCCATGTACCAATAACATAGCAGAATATGAATCCTTAGTCATTGGCCTCAAGATGGCAACAGATTGGAAAATCAAAGAGCTACATGTCTACGGTGATTCTCAACTAGTGATAGATCAGGTCAATGATGATTACCAAACCAAAGATGAGAAGCTTGTCCCATACAAGTGCATGATAGATGACTTTAAGGAATACTTTGTGATTATATCTTTTGAGCAGATACCTCGCATTGAGAACAAAGCAGTAGATGCCATGGCGACCATCGCCTCTCTTCTTGAGATACCAGAGAATGAGTCATGGTATGAGTTCTTAGTGGAAACTATTCGACAACCAGCTTATGATCTTCCTGAGACCCATACCATATGCCTTTTAGTTGGATCTGATTCACCTTGGTACGGTAAGATTTACACCTACCTTAAGGAAAACACCCTCCCACCTGACTTATCTTTAAACCAACAACGAACCTTTATATGCCAAACCTCTCGCTATACCATTATTGCTAACACGCTATACCGACGTGGTCTAGATGGTACTTTACTCCATTGTTTAGAACGAGAAGAATCCCTAACTACCTTATAAGACATACACGAAGGGATTTGCGGGACACACTCTAGCGGTCCTTCCTTAGCTAAGAAACTCATGTGTTTGGGTTATTACTAGCCGAACATGGAAACATATTCATACCAATTTGTGAAGAAGTGCAAGCAGTGCCAAATACATGGGAACCTAATACATGCACCAGCTTAAGAGTTGAGACCTTTAACAACACCCTGGCCCTTTTGCCAATGGGGACTTGACCTTATGGGAAAGATCCATCCACCCTCCTCCAACGGCCACAAATTCATCATAACCACCACTGAGTATTTTACCAAGTGGATTGAAGTCGTTCCCCTCACCATCGTCACAGGTAAGCAAATCTCCTCATTCATCCTGAATTACCTCATCTGCAGATACGGAATTCCCTCATCCATTATCACGAATAATAGAAGACCCTTCAAAAACCAAGATGTCCAAGAACTCTATGACTGATTCAAAATCCAACACCATTTCTCCACACCCTATTACCCCCAAGGCAATGGTCAAGCTGAAGCATCCAACAAGACCATCTTGAAACTCCTCAAGAAGACAGTCAACAATGCTGGTCGTGATTGGTACATCCAACTCAATCCCGCTCTGTGGGCCTAGAAAACTAGTATATGCACTCCCACAGGTGCTACCCCTTACGCCCTTGTCTATGGCTCAGAAGCTATCCTCCCCATTGAGGTCAAATTACCATCTCTCAAGGTGTCGCTAAAAGGTCTCATATCAGATGAAGAATACAGAGTTTACAGATTGCAAGAACTAGAGTTGCTAGAGGAAAGGAGACAGAAAACCTTTGACCATCTCAAAGCATATCAACAGATGATGTCACGAAGATATAACCACAAAGTTCGTCCAAGAATCTTTAAGGTTGGAGATCTTGTCCTCAAGGAAAACCCCCGCAATCAACAGAATAGGGAAAAGAAAGGCAAGTTTGAACCCAATTGGCTTGGGCCTTATGTCATTGTAGCTGCTTATGGATTGGGGGCATATCAGTTGGCAACATCAGAGGGTGAGCTGTTGGATGACCCACTCAATAGCATGCATCTTCACCGGTTCTATACCTAGGAGAACCCCAATGTAAGGGGGGCATAAAATACAAAAAAATCAAAAAATCAAAAAAATATTAAAAAATCAAAAAATTAGAAAAATACAAAAAAATCATCCTTTGGTGAAAACCTGGCAAACAAGCACCTTGGATAGGTATCATGATGAAAACCTAGCAAACAGGTGTCATGTGTACTTTCTAGCTTTTCGTACAAATAAAAACAAGTGGTGAAAACCTGGTAAACAGGCGTTACTTGTGATAAACCACTTCCTCCATCTTTGGGAAACTAATCACCTTGTATCCATTCTTCCTTATGTCCCATTCAACCCATATCCATTCCATAATAAAAACCTAATGATAACCTATCATGGCTTGATACTCTATCTCTTTGTTGCCTTGTCAACCAAGGTTTTGTCCCATATCGTATCCATCGTGTCAGCCTAGCATGGTCTCTCATTAGTGTCCATGGTCCAAGTCCATGAACTATGTTGCCTCTGCGTCATCACGTAGGCAAGGCCATTTCTCAAATGCGCCCCCGCGGCTCCCACGGTCCCATCCATCCCATTTCTTGTCATCTTTTCTTCTAGTCCATCCATGGTCCATTAGGGTTTACCCCGAACTACGTTGCCTCTGTGTTGTCACATAGGCAAGGCCATTTGGCAATGAGCCCCCGAGGCACTAGGTCAATCCCTTAGGGTCTGTCTCACCAATAAGGATTGTGGAATCCTCTCACCAGGCAAGCAAGCGCAAGCAAAACCCACTTTCAAGCAGAAATCCTGACGCAAGACATTAACCTATCCAAAGCAAAGCAAACTCCTAAGGCCTTCTAAATGATTTTACCCAAATTATGGTAAGAAACAAACACATCTAAATGCAAAAAATGTTTTGTAGATTGGAAACATGGTTAAAATACAGAGTCTTGATTTTTGCTATCATGCCTTTCTATGCTACTCGAGGATGCCAAAAGCTAGAGATGCTATGATGGGGGCATGATTATTTTCTTTGTTTGCTGCTTGTGGATTAAACTTTAGTAATGTGAAACCTTGTCTAAAGATATGATCAATAAAAGATCATCGAGGGCATTCAAGGTCTAACATGAAAAGGGGCAATCCTTGACTGTTGATATGCAAGAAATACTCAGGTCATCTTGGTTCAATTATACCTCAATGCTTGTATTAACTTGCTAAATCAAAATCCATGTAAGCAATGCTCAGGTCATCTTGGTTCAATTATACCTAGATGCCTGCATTAACTTGCAACATTCAAAAAAAGTACCAAAAAAATTGCCCAATGATGAAATAAGCACTTCAAAATACTTGTACCATCAAGATGTCAAAATCAAAGCATCCATTATACATCCATCTATACATCCATACATCCATATCCCATGCAATAAAAAGATCCAATCAATGCACAGTAACAATACAAAGTCAAAGCTTGTGAAATAGAGTCATTCTCTCAATCAATCTTCTATCTACCATTCTGTCATTTCTGTGTTGATAGAGTATATTTGGACATCACAAAAACATAGCATATAGTTGCATATCATATCATATGAGATAGTCATTTACATGATTAAATCAGTTGCATACATAGAAATTGCATTAAATCATCGATATACAGTTTGTTGCAATCATCATATAGTGTCAAAAATAGAAAAAATCAAAAAAAATAGATAAGTGCATCACATAAGTTACATAATCATATAGATATCATTTTGCACACACACGCATTAGAGACATATCAAAGTAAAACATCCAAGTCTGCATTAGGTCATATAGCATCACATAGCATCATATGAAAATCTGCATTAGACAAACATTGCATAACATCAAGTAAAAACATGAAAATCTGCATTAGATAAACATGTGCATCACATCATACAATAGAAATGCATCATAACCCATAGAAAGCACCAAAATAGCTACATCATCATATAAATATCGTAAAATATGTCCAAATGTACAATATCAAGTGGTTCGTCTCTGAATCAATGTCATATACAATAAGTACATCCCAGTGGATGGTGATACATGTCTCAAAATACAAAATTGATACAGGTCTATCCAGCTATCAAAACCATCAAAAAGGTACACATAGGATCCAAAACCTGTAACTCTCTGCTACCCCTGCTGCTGTGGACCACTACTCCCAGCAGTATCTCCCGTATCCCCTCCTCTGCTGGCCTTAGACTGCTGTGGGCCCATCACAGAGGCCCCTGACCTCGATGGACCTGCTCTCTGGAAGGCCGTAGACTAGCTCCTGTAACTTGAAGCCCTCTGACTCACTGGCACAACACCATGATATAGACCCCGGTAGTACTGCGCCTGAGCCTGCGCTCTAGCAAGCTCACCCTGTACCTACACTAGCTGTGTCTGTGCCTACGCTAGTTGTGTATGTACCTGCACTAACTATGCCTAAGCCTGATGCACCTGCCCAACCAAAAAATTGCTCACCATGTCTGTCCCCAAGGCTGCCACTGCGGTATCTCACTCTACCTAGATAACTCATATCCATGCATCTGCCATATCTCTCTCTGGTAAGTCCCACAATCACCTCTGCATCTATCTCTCACCGGCCATTAGCCCTCCTGAGTTGTGCCCGCAGCTGTCTAACCTCTCCCCTTGAGGTGGCTATGGTCCTCTCCTGGACATCTGCCTGAACTGGACCCTGTTGTGCCTATGCCTCTCCCTGTCCCTGTGACTGAGGTCCCTGCTGCTGTCCCACCTGCCGGGGTGGCAGCATCTGTGTCTACTGTGGTACCTGTTGTGCAACCTGTGATGGCACTACCTTCTCAGCATGGGATGGTCCCTCCCCACTTCTCCTCGTCTATCTGGGTTGACCTCCATCATCTCCGTCGTCTCCTCTCCCCCTCCTCCTCCTCCTTCATCCAACCTGGCCCTCGTCATCTAAGTCAGCCTCATCTATCTGAGGCATCAACACCCCAGGCCCTAAGTATCTCAGAAATGGGTGTGCAGTAAACCAATCCTCATAGTCCTGTGTCACCCCGGCATCTACAATCCCCCTCCTCATGTCCTAGGTAACATATGGTGTCTGCTGAAACTCATCCAGTGCCTCCTCATAAGATGCCATCGATCCCCACCTGAGTCTCTCAGCGTGTGTCCTAACAAACTGAGCCTACCCCTGTGGCATGCCTTGCCTCCTCCCAAACTGTCTCTGTACCTGGCTAACTATCTACCTCTCTAGGATAAATCATGTCCATCATATCAGCCACCGTGACTGATAGCAGTAAGGTAACTCATCTGCCTCATCCTCCCATGGCTCACAGTCTAGATATGGCCACCACTCGACCACATCTACTCCATCCAACGCGTGTCTCCAGTACTCCAGCTTCCCCAGCCTGTGCTGAGAAATCACTCCTGCATAGCCATAGCTATATGGCTCTCCTCTCTGTCTACTAAACACATGGATCGGTCTCGTGATCACTATGTGCTCCCATAGCCAAAACTGTAGCAATGACACGCCTGCAAATAAGCTCGTTCTCTTGTGATATACCACCTGATGCATATCGTGGTATAAGTGTGCAAGTACACAGACACCCCAAGCATACCGGGTGCCCTCTGTAATCATCCTCTCCATTATCCTACCCCATCCAATGGGGAACCCATGTGATCTTATGTCAGGGCATACCACACCTCCGATCAATCCTGCTACAATACCTGGGAAGTAGTCGTAACAGTCATAGATATCTTGCCATGAGATAACCTACCCGACTAGTTTAGGGTCATCAAACACTCTCCTGCACTCAGCGAGTCTCGCATCTCTCTGTGGATCATACTCCACCAGCTCACCCTAAATAGGCAAGTGAAGAATCCTATAAACATCCTCCAATGTGATGGTCATCTCACCAGTAGGGAGGTGAAAAGTCCCATCCTCACTGTGGAATCTCTCCACTGCAGCAGTCAGCAAACCACAGTTCGCCCGAACCTCGGGCATGAAGCAAACATAGTCTAGTGCCATCGTGCCAAGCACCTCCCTATCTATCTCTGTCAGCATGTATCTCTGCAAGATCGGCATAGGGAACCACTCCCTAGACTGAAGCATATCTCATATATCCTCCTACAAGCACACAAAGCAAGGCATCAACCTAAAGCTGCAAGTACCATACTCAACATATCTATAGAAACATATCAAATAACTTAGCATTTTAAAAATTGATCAAAACAGCAAACTACATCTCTTGACTAGATTCTTGCAATCTCAGAGATAGCTTATCAATTGACGTGTCAAACAAAACATCAATCGAGTCAATTTCACTAAGTAAACTGCCTATCTATAGCATATGCGCCACAACAGGTGGTAAATGTGCCATCCTATGCTATATATGCACTGCTTCAATGCATGCACCACTACATACCGTAAGTGCACCGCAGAATTATGCATGCACCGTCCTATCCTATGCATGTGCCGATTTCACAATAGTGCTGTCCTATATCATGTATGCACTACAAAAATACCTATGCACAGTTTCGCATGGCATATGTGCCACTCTGCATTCCAACGCATCTATCTAACCTTTTTTTCTCCTAGCATTTATGACATTCAAACTCGACCCTAGGGAAAATTTTTCAAGATACATATAGGGGGTCCTACCTTTGCTGGCCGGTCGAATCAACGAACGCACTCGAATCGATGCTCCTCACGTGGAATGTCCATCCTCGTGCTGACTGCTCTATGCCCTATACTCTCCAAAGCTCTTAGAAGGAAATCAAACCAAGACAAGTGTGCAAATGAATTGTCTTGTGGACCCAGCTCCTATTTATAGCATGCAAACCCTAATTTGGCTAAGTGGTGACTGCGACTACTTCCCGCACCCGTTTCTTCAAGTTTTCTTCCCATTTTTCTAGAACATGTCCTATTTTCTTCAAACCTAACCAAGTTTTCCCTTCATCTTCGTGAGATTGTCCATCTCACGCCTTCTGCCTTCTTCTCGTCCAATCTCCCGAGGGGGCATCTTATCATCATAACCTGTACCAGGGGCAAACTGGGACATGTATCATTATCAAACTATCTATTATTTGAAGCAACACCATAAGCTACATTGCATCAAAGAGGGGCAAAATGTATACGCCTAAAAATGACACGATTAAGTCTAAATAAATATTCTTAATATTTATTCCCTTCTAATTCCTCTATCAATAAATAAATAACCAAATTTATTTATTTGATTCATATTCTTCCAACAATTAAATAAAATCCTTCATTTAATTCAATTCTTCCCAAACAATTAAATAATTCTCAATTATTTAATTAAATCAAATCATTCTTCCAAATTTGAATAAATCAAATCAAATTTATTTAAATCCTCTCAATCTCCAAAAATAAAATACAATCAAATATTTTATTTATTCTTCCAAGTCATGCACAACAATTAAATAAATTTATTTATTTAATTTTCTTTCTTATCTTCTAAATTAAATAATTCCAATTATTTATTTGTTTTCTTCCAATAATATCTTCTCTAAATTTAAATAAATCAAATATTTATTTAAGTTGCTTTTTCTTCTAAATTGAGTTATCTCTAAATATAATTCAAGCTTTCTTGCACATGCAATTAAATATTCCTAATATTTAATAAAGCAAGATATCTTCTTATTCTCATGCAAATCCTTTCTTATTTTAAATCACTTAACTGATTATTATATTCTTTTAAATGCTTTAACTCATTCTTCTATTCTTGTTAACTCCTCTCATGCAAAAGAAAGCAAGACACTTGTCTTCTTCTTATTCGTTGCACGTTCCTCATCCATTCTCAATTGTTGATCTTCTCATTCTTTCTATACCTTTGATCTCTTCTTTCCCAAGTCTATAAGTACAACCCGCTTCTTCCATTTCATTCATCCAAGCTTTAAGTATTGTTACTCTACAAGAATTACAGCACGCCTTTGGCACTAATTCTTTCATTTCTTGTGATCACATTCGCTACTACGCACTACACACCACTATCATCATTGTGAAGCTCCTCTTCATTGTGGTATTATCATAGCCATTCCCAATTGATATTCTTGAAGCATAGCAAGGAAGTGCACTCTCTAAGGGCCCTATTTCATACATGCAAGATCAATTGTCATAGGCAATCAATGGAAGCTACGATCTAAGGAGGTTTTCTTTATTGTTTGTTCATTGTTATTGGATTTCCTTAGTTCACTATTTCATTAAAGTTTTGGGTATTTGATACTGATTATTATTGCATATTCATTGTTGATCCAATTTTCCCTTAACATATATAATTAGAGTCCACACAATGCATGTCTAGCATGCATGTCCACATTTTCACTGGCAACATATTCCCTTGTGCATCTGCCATCTTGACATGTAAGTTCTGATGCCACATACCTGACAAGGAAAACAAAATCATATCACACAACATAGAGTACCATGTGAATTCAACATGGGCATCCACAGTAAACAATTTGCTCTTAAGTGCCATCATTTGTTTTTGCATCTTATCTACCACATAGGAAGCATAGTCATATGGCTCCCTTGTCTCTTGATCTTGAATATTTACCGTCACCATAATTAGGGAGACTGGCATTCTATCTGAGGCATCCCTTCCAAGCACCTGGTACAAACTGTGGTAGGTTCTAATAAAAAAAATGCATGAACAGACTGCATTGAAAAGGCTCCTATCTAATATCTTCACCAATTGGCTATCAACCCCTCTTGATCTGTGTTTGGCCAAGTTGAAATTCTTGTACGCACGTTTAACAGTCTTATAATTCTCCTTCAATGCAACAAGGTTGATCAGCTTACTGGCTGCAAGGTTTAAATTGAACACAGTGGAGATGTATGCCTTTGTTAACTTGATTATTGTTGTGTCATTTCCTGCCAAGGCTGACCTTGCTTGAGGATCATACCTTTGTGCAATTTCCCTTACTAAATCAGGGTTTGGAAACACGTTAGGGCAATTTAGCTTGGCCAAATCAAAGTGCCAACCATTGCGGACCGGGACTTTATAATCCATCCTATGATGCTAGTGTTTGAATAAAATCCAATCAGGCACAGGGAATCGAGCATCCCTACAGTTGTAGCAAAAACTAGGAATTTATCATTTGGCCATTCGGGACCATGCAAATTTAGAGTACGCTTAGAAGACCCTAGGAGTTGGACCATAAGGTCCTCATCCAAACTACATTTTGAGGTGGAGGCTTGACTGGTTTGACCCATCTTCTTAGACTATTTGTGTTAACCTAGGGCTTCCCTCTTCTTATAATTCTCTACCCTTTCAATCAAGCAATCAACTTTAAAATATACTAAGCCTAGTTGAACAGAATGAACTTACTAGTTTTTATGCCTGTAGAAGCTTAGAATTCCTTCTTTTACTCGCCTGAAGATTCGCTATGCATCTGGACTTTGTTCGTGCTTGAGGAAATGATGCCAAAAGCCCTAATTCTTATTTCTTTTGAAGCTTGGTAGCATAGGTTCTAAGGCATTAATGGAAGTAGCCTCAACCTTAATCTCACATTCATGTCACAGGGTGCCTACAACATTCATAAAAATTTAAACTGGCACTGTTGATCTGAGTTTGTCCTTATGAAATCCACGGCCACCGTTTACCTGCCAGATTTGAAAATTTGGGTCATCATCATTGAAAAGTCTTTGACCAATAAGAACAAGCCAAATCAGACATACTCCTTTGTTGACCACATCACCTTTTGTACAATTTGGACACGTGGTGCTATTTCATGACGTTGCAAATGGAAATGGCCCACCACCTACCTACCTTGCGTGGATGCAATAAATCCTCCACACGTCTCTTTTTTATTTGTCTGTATTACTTTATTAAGACAAGGCCATGTGTCATCATCTCGCAACCGTGCAATGAACATTCCTCTCTGGAAAGATTCCCTTGCGATCTTGTGCAACCGTCAAATATAAGCTTTCTTGCATATCACTTCTTGCTTTGACACTTGGCAGAACATGGTTGCTCGAGGTAAGATTATCCGATAAGGGGGTTGTAAGCCTAGATCTCTTGACAGGTGCCACCTTGTCGTAGCCGCGCAGGGGGACGATGACGTCATTTGTGATTCTCTGCGATGCTGTGAAATACCTTTACACAAACTTAATAACCCTTACAAAGCCTTAAGACATAAATTTAATTTTTCACGGGCTATAAATGTTGGGAATTAAGGTGTCTCAACCTTGGTAATTCCTTGTTTTTATTTATTGTAATGTATTTATTTATTTCCTATTATTGCAATTAGGATGCAAATCCTATTTCGTCATCTTGCGGGAGTTGGCACAGTGATGTGACATCCTACATGGAAGGTGACCACATGTACTTTTGTGCTCACATGAGGAGATAGGTGTCCCACTTAGTGGTAGAGCAATTTTGCCATGTGTCGGCATCTTGACTAGTGTGTAAGTGAATCTTGACCAAAATGGTTATGACAGATTCCTATGACAGAATCTATGACGCATAAGAGTCAAAAATAGAAGGTTCTATGATAGGTGAAGACATGTGTCAAAGAGCATCTTGGAATAAGGAATCTTTGGGCATCCCAAGGAGGGTGATGATGTGTTGTAAGTAGAATATGCTATTTTTAGGTAATTATGACAGATTCTCTTATAGCTATAAGAGCTATCAGTTATGACAGATTCTGTGACAACCGTAAGATGCATAAGAGCATCTGTCATTGCCCAACTTGAGACTAGGCACCCATATTGGGATGGGGTGATGTGACAAGTGTCATCACCATGCTGCAGTGTTGGACAAGTGTCCCTAGGCATGGGTTTTGGGCCATGAGGCCAAGTTGGACACCCATTCCAAGAAAGGTCCAATTTTGCCTTGTAACTTCTATATAAACAAGTGCTTGGAGAGGAGATGTACTATGTGATTGACAGGTACTGTTATGCTACTAGAATATCTTCAGATATGAGTGTTGAAGACTCCTGCAAGAGCATTGGCTCTGAAACTATATTGTAACCTTGATTGTTTACTGTAATACATTTGAGTTGTGTTTTGGAGTGTGGGGTTTTTCACCCATAAGGGTTTTCCCCATGTATATCTTGTCTCTCTCTTCTATCTACTTTCTGTGTGTGTGTATTGTTGCAATATCTCTATTGTTGGGTTAATAACACTATAATTGTAAAGGTTAAAAATAATTTGCACTCATCTCTCCTCTTTAGATTAGCGTAAGTGTTTTCTGCACACCTTGCTTCCTTTCAGTTGGTATCAGAGCCTGGCCATTTTTGGTTCTAGCTACTAGGTAGGGGTTTTTTGAGCTAATCTTAGGTTGAGTGGGAGTCTGTGCAGAGTATTCTGAAACCTTGTTGCAGGAAGGAGATGGCAGGCACATCCGGAAGAGTAGAGATGGAGAAGTTTAACAGCACCAATTTCAAGTTGTGGAAACTCAAGATGGAAGACATGCTTGTTGATCGAGACCTATGGGAAACTATTGATGGCACAAAACCTATGATAACTCCACAAGCTGATTGGGATCTCAAAGATTAGAAGGCTAAGGGTCTCATAAGATTCTTTTTAGCTGACTCTGTCCTATTGAATGTCCATGAGGAGAAGACCACAAAAGAACTTTGGAAGAAGCTGGGAGATGTTTAGCAGGCCAAGTCCTTGGTGAACAAGCTTTTCCTGAAAAAGAAGTTGTTTGCTCTGAAGATGGAAGATGGAGGATCTGTTGTAGATCATATGAATGCTTTCAACATGATAGTTGCACAGTTGACATCTATGGGTGTGAAAATGGAGGAGGAGGATCGATGTATGACCTTTCTTTGTTCTTTGGCAGATTCGTGGGATCATCTTGTAATGGCCATTGAAAGCACTACAACCACCTTTAAGATGGATGAGGTAGTGTCTTCGCTATTATCTGAAGAAATATGGAGAAAGACAACCAACTCGGCTAAAGAGGCTCTTGCGATTCATGGAAGACCCAAGGAGAAAGGGAAAAAGAAGGACAAGAAAGCTAAGAAGGGTAGATCCAAATCTCCTTGAAAGTCCAAGGCTCTCTGTTGGAACTATGGAAAAACTAGGCATTTTCAAAAGGAATGCAAAGAGGAAAAGAAGAAGAAGAAGAAGAAGAATGTCCCAGATTCATATTCTGACAAGTCACAAAATGATGGTGATGCCTTCATTGCAGCCCTGGCCACCCGTGCATCTAATGTTGTGTGGTTGATTGATTCTGGTGCATCATTCCACATGACCTTGCATTGAATCTGGTTCATGAAGCATGAAGATTTCAATGGTGGAAGAGTGTACCTGGGTGATGATTCTCATCTAAAGATTGTTGGCCGTGGAAGAGTCTCAATCTGATTCCCTGATGGATGAGTGAAGGGGATCACTGGGGTCATGCACATCCCAAGCTTGGCACAGAACCTACTTTCTGTAAGTAAGTTGAATGATGCAGGTGTGCAGGTTGTCTTTTTGAAGGATGGATGCAAGATGACTAGAGGATCTATGGTGCTTGCTAAGGGTACTCAGAGAGGTACTCTGTTTTAGCTAGAGGCATGCACTTCACAATGCAATAGTTCTTCTGACTCGAAGAAAAGAGTAGCAATCACTTCATCCCCACCATCTGAACCAGCAGTGAAGAAATTTGTTGTATCAAACTCTAATGGTAGTGCATTTTGGGTACCCAAGGGTGCTCATGCTTTGGAAGTCAATCTTCCTGCTAAAAAGACAATGTTATGGCATAAGAGATTTGGCCACATTGGTGAGAAGGGTCTTAGAACCCTGAAAAATAAAAACCCCATTAAGGGGTTAAATGATTGTAATCTTGAGTTTGACTTTTGCAAACATTGTATATATGGAAAAAAAAACCGTGTTCAGTTTTACTCTAATTCTCACTAGTCTTCTGGTGTGTTGGACCTTATTCATTCTTATGTGTTTGATCCTGTTAGTGTTCCTTTGATTTCCAAATCTATATATTTTGTATCTTTTATAGATGATTACAGTAGAAGGACATGGATTTATTTTCTCAGAAGCAAGTCTAAATTCTTTAGTTGGTTCAAAGAGTTGAAAGCTTTTGTTGAGAATTAGACTAGTAAAAAGATTAAGTGTTTGAGGACTGACAACGGTGGTGAGTTTTGTTCGGCAAAGTTTGATAAGTTCTAAAAAGTACATGGGATTGAAAGACACAAGACAACTCCATACACCCCACAGCAAAATGGAGTTGCAGAGAGGATGAATAGGACACTGATGGAGAAGGCTAGGAGTATGCTTAGTGGAGAAAGCCACGAACAAAAGTTTTGGGCTGAAGCTGTAGCCACTACTTGCTACCTGGTAAATAGGTCTCCTACATTAGCTCTTGTTGGTAAGACACCTATGGAGGTGTGGTCTGGTAAGAAGCCTTCGGTGAGACATCTTTTTTGTTTTTGGTTGTGAGGCATATGCACATGTGCCTAGGGAGAAAAGGTCAAAATTGGAGAACAAGGTTGTTAAGTGTATTTTCATTGGCTATGGTGTTGGTGTGAAAGGATACAATCTTTGGGATCCTGTGGCTGAAAAAATTTTGTATAGCAGAAGTGTTATTTTCAAAGAGTTAACACCTTCTTCCATTGTTCTACAGCTAGAAGAGACAGAAAAGAAAGAGGATGTGGTTCAATTTCCTTCTACCCCTGAGAAGACTGAACTGATAGACCCTGTGAGACCTGATGATGAGGAGAGCTCTAGCAACTCTAAAATCTTAGAAAAAGAAGCAAAACCTCAACCTCAGCCTTTGAGGAGGTCTACATGAATAAGGAAGCAACCTGATAGGTATGGTTATTCATTGCTTGATTCTAGCTGTGCTTTTGCCTTGATTACTAACACTGATGAGCCTTGAACTGTGACAGAGGCTATGGGCATGAAATATGCAAGTTCCTGGAAGGAGGCCATGGAAGATGAGATAACTTCTTTGGAGAAGAATAAGACTTGGGACTTGGTGCCTTTGCCTAAAGGATGGAAACTTGTTGATTGTAAATGGGTGTTCAAGAAGAAATTTGGTGCAAATGGCAATGTTGAAAAGTACAAGGCCAAACTGGTTGTGAAGGGGTACTCACAAGTGGAGGGAATTGATTATGGTGAAATTTTCTCTCCTGTTGCAAAGATGACATCTATTCAGTTCTTTTTATCTCTTCAAGTAACTTATGATTTAGAGGTGGAGCAGATGGATGTGAAAACAACATTCCTTCATGGTGATTTGGAGGAAGAGATTTACATGTCACAACTAGAGCATTACATAGAGAAAGGTAACGAAAATTTGGTTTGCAAGCTGAAAAAGTTTTTGTATGGTTTGAAGCAGTCTCCTAGGATGTGGTATATGAAATTTGATGCCTTTGTATTGTCCATTAGATTTCTGAGATTGAAATTAGATCATTGTGTGTATTATAAGTTTGACAATGACCGCATTCTCATTATTGCATTGTATGTTCATGATATGTTGTTAATTCAGAATGGTAAGAATATGATTTCTGATTTGAAGTCTCAGTTGTCAACACAATTTGAGATGGAAAACTTAGGGGCAACCAAGTACATTCTAGGAATGGAAATTAGAAGAGACAGAGCTAACATAAAACTTTGGTTAAGCCAGAGTGAGTATGTGAAGACCATGTTGGATAGGTTCAACATGGCAGATTGTAGACCATTGTGTGTCCCTATTTCTTTGGGGACAAAGTTATCTATTAATGATTGTCCAAAATCTCCTTCTGAGGTGGAGGACATGAGTAGAGTACCTTATGCTAGTGTTGTTGGTAGTTTGATGTATGCTATGGTCTACACAAGACTAGACATTGCCCAAGCAATGGGAGTCCTTAGTCGATTTATGGCTAATCCTAGACGGGTACATTGGGATGTAGTAAAGTGAGTGTTCAGATATCTGAGGGGTACTTCTGAGTATTCCATATGTTATCATGGTCATCCTACAGGACCTCCGCATTCTATATGTATTCATGGATTTTTGGATTCAAATTGGACAGGTGACATTAACAGCAGGAGATCGACCAGTGCTTATGTGTTTACTTTATTCGGTGGTGTAATTAGTTGGATGAGTAAGTGGCAAGCTATGGTTGCTTTGTCCACAACAGAAGCTAAGTATATGGTAGAAACGCATGCTTACAAGGAAGCCATTTGGCTTAAGAGATTATCTTCAGATATTGGTGTTGATGCAGGACAGATTACTATCTATTGTGACAGTCAGAGTGCGATTTGCCTAGCAAAGAATCCAACTTTCCATGCCAGAACAAAGCGTATTGATGTATAGTTTCATTTCGTGTGAGACATGGTTGAGGATGGGAAGGTGAATTTGGAGAAGGTAGACACTGAATAATGTTACAGATGCATTGATGAAACCAGTGGGCACAAACAAGTTCAGATGGTGTTCAAAGTCTATGAGCATCTCGGCCTATAGCAATTAAATCCTGTCATTTTCATTGGCTCTTACAAGATGTTCGACAAGTGGGAGAATGTTGGGAATTAAGGTGTCTTAACCTTGGTAATTCCTTGTATTTATTTATTGCAATTAGGATGCAAATCATGTTTCGTCATCTTGTGGGAGTTGGCATGGTAATGTGTCATCCTACATGGAAGGTGACCACATGTATTTTTGTCCTCACATGAGGAGATAGGCATCCCACTTAGTGGTAGAGAAATTTTTCCATGTGTCAGCATCTTGACTAGTGTGTAAGTGAATCTTGACCAAAACGGTTATGACAGATTCCTATAACAGAATCTATGACATGTAAGAGACAGAAATAGAAGGTTCTATGACAAGTGAAGACATGTGCAAAGAGCATCTTGGAAGAAGGCATCTTTGGGGGGCCCAAGGAGGGTGATGAAGTGTTGTAAGTAGAATATGCTATTTTTAGGCAGTTATGATAGATTCTCTTAGAGCTGTAAGAGCTGTCAATTATGACAGATTCTATGATAGTCGTAAGATGTGTAAGAGCATCTGTCATTGTCCAACTTGGGACTAGGTGCCCATATTGGGATGGGGTGATATGATAAGTGTCATGAACATGCTGCAGTGTTGGACAAGTGTCCCTAGGCATGGGTTTTGGGCCATGAGGCCAAGTTGGATACCCATTCCAAGAAAGGTCCAATTTTGCCTTGTAACTTCTATATAAATAGGTGCTTGGAGAGGAGATGTATTATTTGATTAACAGGTACTGTTATGCTGCCGGAATATCTCCAGATACGAGTGTTGAAGATTCTTGCAAGAGCATTGGCTCTGAAACTATATTGTAACCTTGATTGTTTACTGTAATACATTTGAACTGTGTTTTGGAGTGTGGGGTTTTTCACCCATAAGGGTTTTCCCCACGTATATCTTGTCTTTCTCTCTTCTATCTACTTTCTGTGTGTATGTGTATTGCTACAATATCTCTATTTTTGCGTTAATAACACTATATTTGTAAAGCTTAAAAAGAATTTGCACTCATCTCTCCTCTTTAGATAAGCATAGGAAGCATTTTCCACACAACTTGCTTCCTTTCAATAAAGGTTTTGAGTTGATTTGATTTAATGTATTTGGCTGCCAGATTAGCGTTTGATTCATAAACTTAATCCAAGCCTTTGGCTAGTGCCTCTCCAGGAGTATGGAGTCTAACTTAAAACATGAAAATGACTTCCCATAAACTAAGAAAATATACAAATTTGAGAGAGTTTTTAGTTCTTTCCTTGTAGATAACTCCCAAGATTAGGTATTCTTATTAACTCTACTTACAAATATCCCTGTTATCACACATATTTCCCCATATTTGACTTAGAGAATTTTAATTTGTTCCTTAAACAGAATCAAGAAATCAAACATGAAATGCAATAGATATGCACCCTAGAACTCAGAAAACCCTTAGTTAGTTTGTTCCAAAGAAAGATGCAAATAAGAAAAGGAGACAATCAATAGAAATACATGCATACAACATTGCTCATATAATTCAATCTAGAACTGTTAAATAGCTAATGGAAACACATATATACATTAAAATGAAACTCACAACACCATGGAGAGAGTAACCAGTCAAAATTTTGTATTACGTTCACTCCTCAAAATCCCAATCCTCCAACAACCTTTACAAAGTGAGGCAACTAGTTCTTTATAAACACAGAACCTGGTGCCAGCATTCATTACATTTGGTTGGGTAGATGAGTTTACATTACAAAGCACCACCACAAGGGCATTGGAGCATTAATTACATAGAGCAAAGAGAAAAGACAAAAAATAATTTATCATCAGGACTACAATAGATTGGAGGAGCCCGACCACATAAATGCATGGGAAAGAGTAGCTGCTCGTTCACTTCAGGCACATTCACCCATACTTCTCTTTCCATTCGGCATATGATTTCTCTGATGGCCATTGGAATGAGATCAACTTTGAATTTTTTTCATTGTGTCATGTGTACCTTACATCCATCAGGATCTTCGCCTCCTTACAAAATAGTTCAAAATTTATTTCTAACACATCTAGCCTGTCTAAAGTTGAAATCAAAATTTTCAAGTAGGGGTCCCCATCGGTACAGCAAGTAGATATCAACTGGCCATCATTTCTGTTGAAGTCAACTCTCAACTTATCAAGACTTTTCACCTGCCCATCAACCTCCAATACACTTGGCAATATTTACTTATCAATTTTTTCAAGAAATTGTTTCTTTTCTCCCAACACCTTGTCTAGCTTTAGCTGAAAAGCCATGACCTCTTCAAGTATAACCAACATGTCAAGAGTTAGCTTCATTTGAGGTGGTGCCTCTACATCAAATGTTGAGCACCTATGCAGGTTTCTCAATTCACCTGTCCTTTGCAACCACACTCTCTTCATTGTCTTAATGCTTTCCTTATCTTGTTCATGTTTGTCAAGCGTAGCTCTTAAATTTGAATAAGACCTCCATGCCTCATCCACCCTTTCCAAAATCTTGGTCACTCTATGATTGATCAAGTTAGTAACCATCTCCTTAACTATTTTTTGCTTATCCTCTTTCAATCTTTTCACTTCCTCCTTCAATTCCCTAATCTCTGCTAATAGGGGCTCTGTGTCAGCTAGAAATGCTTCTGGAGTTGGTATGACAGGTGGAGGATTTGAAGTGCCAGCCCCTAGCAATAGTTGCTCTTTGCATTTGTTAAGCTTTGTAATAGCCTGTGCATACTAGAGCAGTAGCTCATCATGATCTTTCTGTAGCTTATTGGTCACTGCCTCAACAAATTGTGTTGTTTGCACATTCAGACTTGTAGCTTTGGGAGCAGGGGTGTTAGATACTCTCTTAATTATGACATCTCTTGTCAATTCCCCCAATCCAATCCTAGGTTTGTTATTGCATGGGGCCAAAACCTAAATTGCCAAAGTCTCAAACCTCGGATTGAAGGCTGCACCAGAGAGAGCCTTCTCAACATGCTCATCGGCCACATCTGAATCTTCTCTGGTAATAGTGTCAAATGCAATTGCATCTGACAAGGTCAAATGTGGGAGGAGAAGTACATTACTTTTGGCCACCAATGCCCTCCCCTCCTCTGGAGTCATTCTACTGTTGGCTTGATTCACCTCTGTCAACACCCACTAGGTGATGGCCTCATATTCTGAAGGATCAGCCCCACTCTTGGCCTCCTCAATTCTCTTCTAAAACTCCTCACTTCTTACTTTCAAGACATAACTCTTAAATTTAGGAGTATTGATGAATTCATCATCTTCCATAAAGTTATTGCAAGCCATCACCCTGATATCTTCTGTATCCACAGTTTGGCTTGTCATTGTTCTCATTGATCTATTATTAGGGGAGGAGTATGGCCTTATTCTATTAGGTGAATTCACCTGATGGGCAGCTTCTTGCACCTATTCTTGTGCCTCCCTCTCAAGGTCTACTACCTCAATTTCTTCCTCAGCTTCTTAATCAATAATCTCTGCCTTTTTGGTAGGGGAAGGGTCATGTGATTCCCTTTTCACAGCATATCCCCCTCTTGAGTTGCTTGGCTGATAAGAAGGTCTTTCCTCACCTGTAGGAGCACTAGCAATCAGTTGCTCTACATTCTCAAACATCATTTGAATCTTTTGACTAGGTCCTGCACTTCTCCAAAGGCACCCAGGTATGCAACATTCAGGTTTTTCCTCATTCTTTCTCCTACCATGATTGTGTCCCACTTAATTCTCAAGGTATGGACATCATTCATTGTGAAGCAATTCCTAACAGTGTCCTCATCAAAGTAGACCTAGTGAATGTACCTCGGTCTCTGTTTACTGATCCTCACTCTATCAATAAAGCCCTCAGGGTCAAACATCCTAGGCTGTTCAAAATACATCCTGTAACATTTAAGCATTGAATCAATCTGATCCAACCCTCCTTTATCAACTGTCAAGAAATCACTGAATCTTAGAGAGGTGGAGAAGAATGAGCCCTTCTTATGTCTTCTCAAATGTTCTTTGTCTGACTCATTCAGTTGCCTAATAATCTTAAGGAATGCAATTCTCTTTGGTACATACTTAGGCAAAATATGGGGAGGGGCCTCACACCCATAGACTCTGATGCAAGTGGTGTGTTCATGATAGAACCAATCACCCGAATTATGATCAATCCCCAAATTTGGGGTCCTGTCTAAAGGCCTCAAAAAAATAGTACATCTGCATGCAACCTTTCTCCTTCTGGCTCTAGGAAACCAAGAATTCTTCTCATAAAATATTCCTCAAAAATTACATAATCAGAGTCCACACAATGCATGTCTAGCATGCATGTCTACATTTGCACTGGCAACATATTTCCTTGTGCATTCGCCATCCTGACATGTAAGTTTTGATGCCACATACCTGACAAGGCAAATAAAATCATATGACACAACATAGAGTACCATGTGAATTCAACATGGGCATCCATAGTAAATAATTTTCTCTGAAGTGCCATCATCTATTTGTGCATCTTATCTGCCACATAGGAAGCATAGTCATATGGCTCCCTCGTCTCTTGATCTTGAATATTTATCGCCATCATCATTAGGGAGACTGGAATTCTGTCTGAGGCATCCCTTCCAAGCACCTAGCACAAACTATGGTAGGTTCTGACAAAATAATGCATGAACAAAGTGCATTGAAAAGGCTCCTCCTCCCTGTCTGATATCTTCACCAATTGGCCATCAACCCCTCTCAGTCTGTGTTTGGCCAAGTTGAAATTCCTGTATGCATGTTTAATAGTCTTATAATTCTCCTTCAATGCACCAAGGTTGATTGGCTTACTGGCTGCAGGGTTTAAACTAAACACAATGGAGATGTATGTCTTTGTAAACTTGATTATTATTGTGTTGTTTCCTGCCAAGACTGAACTTGTTTGAGGATTATACCTTTGTGCAATTGCCCTTACTAAATTAGGGTTTAGAAACACATTAGGACAGTTTAGCTTGGCCAAATCAAAGTGCCAAGCATTGTAGACCGGGACTTTGTCATCCATCCTATGATGCCAGTGTTTGAATAAAACCCAACCAAGAACAGGTAATCGGGCATCCCTACAGTTGTAGCAGAAATCTAGGAATTTATCATTTGGCCCACCGGGACCATGCAAATTCAAAGCACACCTAGCAAACCCTAGGAGTTGGACCATGAGGTCCTCATCCAAACTACGTTTTGAGGTGGAGGCTTGACCGGTTTGACTTATCTTCTCAGACTATTTGTATTAAATTAGAGTTTCCCTCTTCTTATAATTCTCTACCCTTTCAATCAAGCAATCAACTTTAAAATATACTGAGCACAGTTGAACAGAATGAACTTACTAGTTTTTACGGCTGTAAAAGCTTAGAATTCCTTCTTTTACTTGCCTGAAGATTTGCTACGCATCTAGACTATGTTTGTGCTTGAGGAAATGATGTCAAAAGCCTTAATTCTTCTTTCTTTTGAAGCTTCGTAGCATAGGTTCTGAGGCATTAATGGAAGTAGCATCAGCCTTAATCTCACATTTGTGTCACAGGGCACCTACAACGTTCTTCATAAAAAATTTAAACCTACGTCGTTGATCTGAGTTTTTCCTTGTGAAATCGACGGCCATCGTTTACCCGCTAGATTTGAAAATCTAAGTCATCATCGTTGAAAAGTCTTCAACCAATAAAAACAAGCCAAATTAGATGTACCTCCTTTGCTGACTACATTACCTTTTTTGTGGTCTGGACACGTGGCACCATTTCACAGCGTCGCACCCAGAAATGGCCCACCACCTACCTACCTTGCGTGGATGTGATAAAGCCTCCATGCGTCTCTTTTTTATTTGTCCTTATTACTTTATTAAGACAAGGCCACATGTCACCATCTCACAACCGCACAGTGAATATTCCTCTCTTGCAAGATTCCCTTGCAAGCTTGTGCAACCGTCAAATTTAAGCTTTCTTACAGATCATTTCTTTCTTTGACACTTGGCAGCACACAGTTGCTCGAGGTAAGATTCTTTGATAAAGGAGTTGTAAGCCCAGATCCCTTGATAGGTGTGACCTTGTCGCAACCGCGCAGGGGGACAATGACCTCATCTATGATGCGCTGCGATGCTGCGAAATACCTTTACACACACTTAATAACCCTTACAAAGACTTAAGACATAAATTTAATTTTTCACAGGATATAAAGGGTAAGACTAGGACATGGGGTCAGTCACCTAATGAACATAAAGGCTTCAAGTTACAACTTAGATGATCGAGGACCTACTACAGGCGGTCAATAGGGATTTAAAAGATAGTGCGTAAGACTTAGGGACTTAGGTATAAAAGATTTTAAGGGTAAAGACTTGCAATTTTATGGACCTAAAACCATAAACCCATACAGGTACCACCAGGTCAAAAAAGGCACTTTATGATAGTGTATGATCGATCCCTAATACTTAGCTCCAAAAAATCATTTTTTAATTGTGGCACTCAAATTGAGTTGTCAATACAAGAATTACAATTTTGCCTATAATTAACGCTAAGAAAATAAATGCCTAGAAAAATTAAATTTGGGGAAAAATAAAAAATTTGCATGCCTTTACAAATTTTTGACCTAAATGACTTTGGCCAAAAATAAAAAAAGCAAATAATATGGGAAGGGGTTGATTTAGGGAAGACCAAGAATTTGGGCTAATTTAGGGCTTTCTGTACAGGTTTCTGCAGGTTGAGAATCATCCTTTCGTGCAGGCATGTGGTGGCTTGAAAAGGCCCAGAGTCAACTTTTGATGCACAGAGACCATGGATCAGGTCTTCAAACGCCCTTTGGATGCCTTAATTGGGTTTGCAATCAGCCTTTTCACACCTTGCAAATAGGTTTGTCCCAGCCTCCAGATGCCTTGCAAACAAGGGATTTGGATGCCTTATGTAGACACCTGAACCTGACTTGCCCCGCAAGCCACTTTACTGCATCCTCGCATCACTAACTTATCCTTTCCCAATTAATTAAATAAATTCAATTTATTTAATTAATTTATCCTAAGCCATCTCTAATCATCTACCCTTAGCCATTTATCCTTTGTTATCAATTAATTGATTTAATTTATCACTACACCTTACAACTTCATCCCAATTAATTAAATAAATATGTTATAAATTGGTGCAGGAGCCCTAAGGAGACCTCCATTCATTTTGCATTGTTTTGATGTTCATGATGTTGTAATAAGGTCTTAAGGACCATTTTCCATGTTTGTAATAAGGACTATGTCCAAAAGATGTCATGCTTGCAAGAGGCAGTCATAGAATCATGCATTGTAATGGGGTAGTCATACATTGTAAGCCTTTTTGGCATGTGTCAAGGAGTGTCATGCCTTTTCAAAGGCTCATCTATCTTGTAAGGTTGTTTAGGAGACTTGTTTTCCATGTAAGACTACAATGCACATGACAAAACATTGTAATTAGTTGCAGAAGTTAACAAACAGGGGCAGTTTGGTGGTTGTGGACAGTTTACCAATCCTCCCCACCGATTCAAACTACCCTCCAACTGCTCCAAACTATAGAGGCAGGCTTCATATAGTACTGCAGATGTCCATTGTAAGAGGAGAAGTAATTTGGTGAAGGAATAAACAAGTAACAACAATTTTCTGCCTATGTATCCTAAGTTTTTCACTGTTGTTGCACATGCCCTGCTTTTGTACAGATGAGTGGTGACTTCTTGATATGACTGAGTGAAAGCACTATGAGTAACCTTTCAAATGCATGTAGGTTGAGTTCTTGAAACATTTTTAGAGCATATATAATTATATTTTTCTAAAAAATGATCTGAAAAACCCTCATCTAGGGTTTCTGACAAGAAACTATGGTGCCCTCACCATTCCACTGATTCCAAACCTCCTTGATCAGTGGGATGGATGCATTAATGTTTGTTTCAATGTTTTTCAAAGGCATTTTGGGCAAGAGTCTATTTTTTATGGAAATTTCTTGAGGAGACCTAGCAAGACCATGTGCTAAGCAAATGTAAAGAACAGTCTAAGCCAAATCTGCTACAGTTGGTGGTGGGGCCTCAAAACCTTAAAAAGTCTTGGTTTAGGCATGAGATTGAGGTGTCCAAATAGTGTAGAAAGTTCTGTGAGTCTTTGGAAGGGTGGTTGCTTCACAAAATAGGGCTAATTGGGGCTCTAGGCTACTAGGAGGGGTTATAGGTTAGACCATATTATCCAAAACAACCCATACCCAATTTGGGATATGTTGTAGGGAATCCAAAAGGGTATCTCAAGATTATGTAAGATCTAAGTTTGCATACCTGTATCAAAAGTTATTGCTGACTGTTGCTATTTCAAGGGCTACAAGGATTCCATTAGGTTTGTGAAGGAAGTCATAAGCCCAAACTTGCTAAACCTTAACCAATGGTCTAGATGGGTCCCATGGTAGGTCAAACAAGCCTTTACATGCTGTTTTCAGAGAAACTAACCGTTGTTCCCACTTTTGCATGATGATCCATGGATTTGGTTCTTGAATGTCAAGAAGAAAGTCTTGTCAATGGTGGAATCCTCAACCTATCCTAATTCCTCTACATCATATATTTATTTGGTTAATTTATCCATCTTTCTAATCTTGATTAAATAAGTAAATCATACTTATTTAATTAATCTACCCTATCCTATTGCCTAAACCTAGCCTAGTTGATTAAATAAAAAAAATTTAATTAACTACCCTAGCCTACATGATCCCTAGACATAAATTAATTAAATAAATCTTTATTTAATTAGTTTTAATCCTCCATTATCCCACTAAATAATTTTCTACAACCACATTAATTAAGTTAATCCCTTGATTAACTTAGTCAAACCTCACTTAACACTCTCTACCACACCCCACAAATAAAAAATTATCTTTTAATCAAAAGGGTCACATGACCCTTCCAACTCACCTTTCCATTTCCATGTAAGAGATTTTTTTTATGTATAGAGCACACACATGTGATTCCCAAAAGAACACATGTGTCACATGTCCTCTCTTCTACCAATAAATTTAAATTTTTAATTCAACACTCCCCCATGAAATGAATTTTTAATTCATTGACATGTCATTATCCACCCCTTCCCAAGATGAATTTTTAATTCATCTTTAATCCTCCTCATCCTTTCCAATGTGAATTTAAAATTCACATTTAATCTCATCCCTTCATCTTTGTTGATGAGATCTCAACCTTTGATCTCATCCTCTCATATCAAACCTTGATTCCAACTTTGAATCTCAATCTTTGGATCAAGATCCTCTCCAATTTGCCCATAAATACAAGGCCAACCCAAGCTATTTGAACAACTTCTCCATAGCATCAAATTCGTACCCAAATTCCTCCAAAATCTCTCCATCATGCCATCATAATGACAAAATCCTCCTAGCCTTTCATCTCTCATCTCATATCTCTCATATCCATATCCAAATCATCTCAATCTTTAGCCATTATCTTCTATCAAATCATTATTGTGTTGAAGACAAGGAGCAATCCACATTCAAATCAACAACACTTGGGTAAAGCTAGGAGCTCATGGGTGCAAGCTCCTCCACCTTATCAAGGAGTGGGAGATCTTCGAAGGTATAAACATAGTGTTTTTATGTATTTTGTTTGTCAAATCTCCTTTGTTGCATTTCCTAATCTTCACCTTGAACAGTCAAAACACCTCTCCTCTTCAAATAAAAATGTCTCTTACTCTACTTGGACGCCTCTTCCTCTGCTTGAATGCCTCGCACTCCCCTTTGTGCCTTCTACTACTTTTCTAGCTTCTAGCACACCAGATCAGTGCATGTGAGGGATGTCTCTGATGTGGATCAGGTAGATGTGGATCAGGCAGATGTGGATCGGCTCAGCCTCATCTACAGCAAATTGCGCCAAAGGGTAGCAAATCAAACATGGTCCATGACAAATCAACCTTCAAACAGGGATTTTGGGCGCCCTCCAACAGGCTCACACCTTTCAACGCTTCCAAATCCGCTTGAGTTCTACACCAAACGGGCTTGATCGGCCTCTGGTAGATTGCCTTCCAATGGCTTAGATCGACCTCTGGCAGATTGCCTTCAATGCCAAGCGAACATATGAAGAATTTTGGATCGGCCCTAAATCAATCTTCAAACACCCTTGCTAGACACTAGAGTAAATCAACCTTTGAGGCTTTCACTTTTCCACACACCTGGTTCAGCCTCCACACAATCGAATCACCTATGCAGCCCAGTCGACCTTTGCAGATGCTTTCCACAACACACAAATATAGAAACACAATTTCACTATAATGTAGTGTTGTTTTCAAAAAACTTAACCGATTACCAAACCATCAATCTAACCAAATCAGCTCTAATACCATGAAAGAGAGCTCAAGATCGATTGGCAGAATGACGACACCGGTTCTACAAGAATTTGACAAACAAGAATGCAAACAAGAATGAAAGCAATGAACTGCAATAGATTATAGTTGGCCATGTATTAAGCTAAGAAGCGATGTACATATAGGTGAGGAGGTTGGGTCGAATTAGGAGTCGACTCCAACACTCCACTAGATGTATCGAGTTAGCTCTGCAAAACCCGCTAGAAGTGGCACGCTGACTCGGTCAACCTAAGACACCTAACTAGGCTTAATGACAAGTGTATTTTACCCATGTGTAAGGTAATATATACACTAACATTAAACACCTATCAAACCCTTAGCCATGGACACGCATGTAGACCCACAAGCCACCAAATCATCTTTATTCATAACTTTGTTTCAAATCAATATTAACTCATATTTTATTAATAATATTTCAAAAAAACTAATTATAGTAAACCTAAATAACTTAGGTAGTGCTCATTAAACTTTTCCAAAAATTACCAATGCAAACACATATTTCAACTCTTAACACATTTGACCATAAAATTTCTTTTACTATCAATATTGCTTAGCTTACCATTCCACTTATAAGACTTTCAGTAAACGGTAAATTGCAAAAGTCATTCATTATGGATCTCTCAAAGTTCTTTCACCTTATAGTATTTCATCAAATTATGTAATTTGATTTTCTAAAAGTCACTTCTATAATTTTGAATGAAACTGAGCTAACCCATATATCATAAGTAATTGTGAAAAAGACCATCTCTCACGAATCGAAAGAAACGACTTCACGTACAAAAATCTAAATGTATAGTTTTAACATATCTGCATAATAATCATCTCTATTTGCTAACTCTCATTGCAAAATATATTT
This sequence comes from Cunninghamia lanceolata, assembly GCA_027924645.1. Lineage (NCBI taxonomy): Eukaryota > Viridiplantae > Streptophyta > Pinopsida > Cupressales > Cupressaceae > Cunninghamia > Cunninghamia lanceolata. The sequence continues at coordinate 3,999,058 of BSBN01001583.1, read as the reverse complement.
TAAGCTCTTTTGCTACTTTCAGATTGGGTACTTCAATTTTGAATCTGGTGCGCAACAAACTCTTTAATGTGTGTTTTTATTTTTAATAACTTTTAACAATTTTAACCTCTAGCGTCTTGCATCCTGCTTTATCCCCACATGTGGAGTGGGGCATTTGCATGTCGTCTATTTAAATTTTTTATTTACTCATCAAAAGGAGCTTTTAACAATTTCCTCTGGCCATTTCTGCAATACTATAGATTAGGACTTCAACAGTCAATTGAGAACAGAAATAGAATATTTTATGATAGTCTACTCTAGAGTCCAAGGATAGATTAACCATGGCCACAACTTACAGTTGTCTTGTTGAGCAGCAAGCTAAGCTGAAGTAAAGCCAATCAATGGCATACAAGTTTATACTGTGCCAAAATGTCATTTATCAGGAGCACTTAATGAAAGCAAATGTGAACAGAATGTGTAATGAAGGTCGTTTTAGTGTGGGGAGTTGATGTCCTGTCCTTCCTGTTTTCACGTCATATTTTTTTGGTGTTTCCACTGGTTAAAGGGATCTTCAGTGATAAGGTTATGTGAGATTGGACCCACATTTGAAATATGAAGACAGGAAATGTAAAATTTATTATTAGTTGTTGAAGATCCGTAACCCTAGAAATGTGACATTGGACCCACATAAAGAGAAAGGTTTGCCATAGAGCTCACATGTTTGTTGGACAGACCTGCACAACAACAGTAAAAGGATCTGTCTCTCACTTATGATGTGGGAAGGGAAAGATCTTTCTTCTGCCATACAAAGATCATTCATGTCTTAATATTTGCAGTTGTTGAAAGGTGGACTCTCCTTCCAAAAAGATCTAAAAACTTTTGGTGTGGACAGGTAATAATGGATGCCTTTTGGATTTGTGTGGCCAATTAAGCTTGTCAGATTTTGCTTTAGCATAGCTATCATCAGCAACGAAATTAACATGTTTGCAGTCTTTCCCTTTGAGGTGATTGATCTTCAACTTTTGGATGTCTAGAAGACATACACTAGCAATCGCACCTTAGTGTGCAATGGGTACGCTGAGGAATGTTGTAGAAAGTTTTAAATTGCATGGGCAAAGTAAACTATTTGATGTAAATAACTGTACAATGGGAATTGAGAAGTTCTTAGAATGGGGAAGAAAACAAGAAGAGAGTGTTGTTCATAGAAAATGTAATTTGTCAAAGCCAACATGTCACTTAATCTATACACTGTGGTTACAAATACATCTTAAATTTTCAGTAGGCTACCTAGAATTATTAAGCAATTTTAAGGTAAAACCAACTAAATTTTAGATATTACTGTTTAAAATAAATATAGTTTATTTAGTATGTCCCAAAGAAATAAATTAAAATCAAATATCCAAAAGTGAAAGGAGGATTTGCTTTCTTTACACAAGTATGCTCTTCCATATTTTTAGAAGCTTATATCATGTGTAGGATCCAAGACATGCAATTATATTCGAGTCAAGTTTAAAAATATTATCAAAAGAATCACATAATGATTTTTAATCCTTGCTTGAAGGAACCAATCAAAAGAATCACATAATGATAGCAAATGTGTATTGACAAATGGAGTAGATCCTCAATTTTGAATAACAAGACAACATCGAGTTGGAGACAGTATGGCAATCTTGTCAATTATACGGCTCTTCTTACTGATCCAAATGTTACTTCCAAGTTACTATAATCAATCAAAAGGATTTTAATTCTTTAATGGAAACCAATTAATTTGATTACACGAAAACAGCAAGTGTGTCTCAATGAAACTGAAATATCAACTTGGAAACTTAGTTTCAAATAACAGAGAAATAACAATGTGGAGACAGCCAAATAATTGTTCAGCTCAACAAACAATAGACACCAATATTAAATCATGAATTTATGCATTTTTCTCCATTATACAATTTCAAAAGATTTTACAATGTACAGCATAATGTTTTATTTTAGCAACTGGTCAATCCATCTAGTTATCTAACTCCTACTTCTGATCATGATGATTTTCCTAATCTACTGATGTTTTTCTTGATGATCCCCGGACCCCCTTATATATGTTTTGCGGTTGTAGGGTTATGACTCTTCATACATCTGGTGCAACCTTTATTTAAATCTCCTTCAATAACAAAATTTTAATCTTGATCTTCTTACTGTTAAAATGCTTTGGTCGTTGCAGGTGGCATGCCCTTTGCCTTTGTATTGTAGTGTATACGTATATCTTATGTATTTGCAACATATACCTGAGGAATCACCAGATTTGTGATTCTATATATACAAATCCTTTTGTATACCGCATACATTTTCTTCCATATACAAGAGTGGGCCCAATTAGATTTATGAAATGAATTTGAAATCTCCTTCGAATCTGCATATCACCTTTTTGTATATCGAATGCATGTGCTTTATATACAATAGCGGACCCTAGCTAAAATTCACAATATTTAATCTGTCTTTCAAATCCGAGCTTGTATAAACTTGTATATCCATTGGTGATGGGGCCCACGTGGTGTTTCATGCATTTGTATATACATTTCCTTTGTATCTCATATGCATTTGTCTTTGTATCTTGTATATATACAAGCATTTAAACATACAAAGACTTTTCTATATTGAACTTCTTTTGACATCCAGCTTGCATCTTCGCTTGTACATCGGCTTGTATCTTGAAGACATACATTGTAATTATGCAAATCTGATATGCAAGCGGTGGGACCCACCTTATTCGTCACTCGTATTCCATATTACAACACTACTTGTATCCAACCTTCATATACAATGCCTGATACACACAAACTCAATTGTATCTCCTTTCTGGACTTCTTGCTTTTATGAACCATAGTTCATTTATTTTTTACTCTGACTTGTATATACCGTGAAATGCATCCTCCAATATACATTAAGTCCTGATGCATCCTTTTAACCAGATTTAAATCTCTCATGAGTTTTGCCTTGCATGTGTACCACAATGTATAACCCGAAACATACATACATACAAGGCGCGAAACATACAACAATTACTCTTTATTTTATAAACATTTCGGTTCCGCGACATGTTTCATTCACTACTTAATGCATCGGTATGACTGTCACCGAAGGCTCTTTGGTTTCCATGATTGGTGTAACTCACGTAGTCGGCAGGACCCAAAGCTTCTGCTCTGATCATACAAGTCTTCTCGACATCATTGTTATTGTATTTGACTTTATCGGTGAGACCAGGTATTTATCCTTCCAAAAAGTCTATCTGTATGATCCTTGCTATCGATATGTTTTGGAAATCTCATCTCACTTTTATTTCTCTTGCCGATGGTAGAATGCTTAGAGTTTTTCAATTCATTTAAAAGCGCAGAAATAGGGTTTTCTGCTGCAATTGTTTGGTATGTACATCTGCAAATGCTTCTACAATAGGTTCTAGTGGTTGGTAGCCATGACGGGATTATTGTGTTGAAGTTAAATTTTTTATTAAGGGAACTTAAAATTTTGCAAAAATTGGTGTCAAATTTTTAGGTCCCAACAGTGGCTCTGTTTGGGGATGTATGCCCCCTGTGGGCGTAGCAAGATCCTAGATCTCTGGGGAGCAGACCAGTGCCTACTCTGTTGGGCAATAAAGTCAACTTCTTCTTTTGCCCTAATCTGATGTAATTTGAAGAATCATGCCACAGTAGATGATTCAATGCCACCAGAAAAGAAAAAGCCATGTTTCCCTCTGTCAAAAATCTTATTCTCATCACGCTATAATGAAACCAATCCATCAATATTTTTAAAGCTCATCTGATTGAATGCATTCATATCGTTGATCAACTTTCTATGCTCAATGTTGCTAGTATATTTTTCATCACTATGCATCTGAAAATCAAATATAATCTGAACAATCTCATTCCCATGTCATATATTTTTACTACATGAAGAGTATCCCTCTTTAATGCAACATTTTCCATTATTCTGCTTACTATCATGCATTGTGAATTGACCTCCTGGCTGATCTGGAAACTGGGAGTGCTCATTGTTCTCTTCATCATTATCACAATAATCAACTGTGCTCATTTCATCACATGACTTTCCTTTATTTATGGACTCATCATCAGCATTATCAGCATATTCATTTTCCTGACTGTCTGAAAGCACTTCATCCTCTTCATAAAATGGGTTTGCATACACATGAAATTCATTTTCTGGCACACCTTGGCAAAATGTCATCTGATCTTCTTTTACTTCTTTCTCATACAATGGGTTTGAAGAAATTTGAAAATCATTTTCAGATATGTGCATTTCCTCCTCATCGTGAGGCTGTCCTGTTTGCTAAGAACAATCATCCTCTTCCTCCTCAAACTGTTGATTTAGGTATTGCAGTGGGTGGGCTGGGACAAAAGGAAAATCCATATTCTAAAGATTACTCTCATCTTCAGGTATATGCTATGGCTCCAAATCTTGTGCAAAATTTTGATAATTGCAATCATGATCCCAGGTGAAGAATTGATCCTTTAAAACTTCTTCTCTATTTAAATCTGAAATATCATTATGAAAATTTTCACTTGCATATGTCTCATTTACTGGCTGCATTGCCTGATTAGATCCTCCATATTCATCTTCATAATAGTCATTGTAGCAGCTAAGGAATAGTCTTTTGAGATCTTCCCATGAAGAGATACTTTGCATAGGTAAGTCTATAAACCAATCCCTTGCGTCATCCCTCAAAGATCCTGAAAAACACCTCATAATGACATCTTTTGGAAAAATCTGAAAGTTCAAAATGAAATCCCAGAATCGTTGTATATGATAATGAGCTAATTCACACCATTCTCCATGAAATTTAGGGAGATGCTTTAGTATTTCTGTCAGCTTGTAGGGATAAGGATTTGGGTAGACTGGGATATTATTGCATTTAAATGGTTTATCGATGTCTGAGATAAAGTTTTGAGGGCCATATGGGTTTTGGTAGATGATTGATCTTTGGTCAAGGAATATGGGATAAGTATTTATTTGGTATGAGGCTTGCGATAAATAATTGTTTTGTTGTGCATGGTATGCATTATATCTGTTGCCTGAATCATGGAACACTTGTGAGTACAAAGGATCATTATACCCATTCTCATTAGTTGTTGGTATATGTTGTAATGAACTTGAAGCTTGTTTGGCTTCTAATCATTGTATTTCTTGAATCAACCATTTTTTTCTCCTTGACAACTCCAACGTTCCTTTTCTTCTAACATATTCATTTTGACTGCAGATGGTGCTGTTTACAAGTTGTATTTTACTTTCTTCATTGAATCCCTTTTCAGAGTCGCCACCTCTTTTCAAAAGAGGAATGATTTTTCTTTTTCCGGGTCCTTCTTGCCAGCAGAGTTACCAATTCGTGTCGGAATTCAAAAGTTTACTGACCCTGTAATGAGATGATCTTTAACTGGAGATTCTAGGTTCAATCCCCAGCAGAGTCGCCATTTTTTTAGGTCTCAAAAATGCAAGTTACAAACCCTAAGAGGATGCCAGGCTCTATGATCAGACTTGAAACATTTTTGAACCAACTAACAGAGTTAACCTAAATGGTTAATGACTCCCTACACTTCAGGCTCTGCTAAACCTAGACAGGTGAACCTTGAAAGCTGAAGTAGATAAAAGGAATGTATGACTCAAATGAATTTAGGGATCTACCCACAATGGCATAAAGTGTGGAATAGATGAAAGCTTGCAAACTACTTCTACTCCTAATACTAAGATCTGAGATGTAATTGTTTGAATAAGATTAAATATGAAATCCTAGAGTGGAATTGGTATGACCAGTGCTTGTTTCTATTAGGCTAATGAAGTCAAGGTGTATATGATATATGACTTATTTACTGGTTACAATTCTAATTGTTTGGCACTTGTGTTTGTTTATACCTTGTATAAATGTGCAAGAATGTGACTGACAGACTCTACTTATTGATCCACTCGATCCTACTAGGTTACTATGACTTATTGAAAGGGTTTTTAATCCTTGCTTGAAGGAACCAATCAAAAGAATCACACAATGACAGCAAATGTGTATTGACAAATGGAGTAGATCCTCAATTTTGAATAACAAGACAACATCGAGTTGGAGACAGTATGGCAATCTTGTCAATTATACAGCTCTTCTTACTGATCCAAATGTTACTTCCAAGTTACTGTAATCAATCAAAAGGATTTTAATTCTTTAATGGAAACCAATTAATTCGATTACACGAAAATAGCAAGTGTGTCTTGATGAAACTGAAATATCAACTTGGAAACATAGTTTCAAATAACAGAGAAATAACAATGTGGAGATAGCCAAATAATTGTTCAGCTCAACAAACAATAGACACCAATATTAAATCATGAATTTATGCATTTTTCTCCATTATACAATTTCAAAAGATTTTACAATGTACAACATAATGTTTTATTTTAGTAACTGGTCAATCCATCCACTTATCTAACTCCTACTTCTGATCATGATGATTTTCCTAATCTATTGATGTTTTTCTTGATGATCCCCGGACCGCCTTATATATGTTTTGCGGTTGTAGGGTTATGACTCTTCATACATCTGGTGCAACCTTTATTTAAATCTCCTTCAATAACAAAATTTTAATCTTGATCTTCTTACTATTAAAATGCTTTGGTCGTTGCAGGTGGGATGCCCTTTGGGCCTTTGTATTGTAGTGTATACGTATATCTTATGTATTTGCAACATATACCTGAGGAATCACTAGATTTGTGATTCTATATATACAAATCCTTTTGTATATCACATACATTTTCTTCCATAAACAAGAACGGGCCCAATTAGATTTATGAAATGAATTTGAAATCTCCTTTGAATCTGCATATCACCTTTTTGTATATCAAATGCATGTGCTTTATATACAATAGCGAACCCTAGCTAAAATTCACAATATTTCATCTGTCATTCAAATCTGGGCTTGTATAAACTTGTATATCCATTGTCAATGGGGCCCACGTGGTGTTTCGTGCATTTGTATATACATTTCCTTTGTATCTCATATGCATTTGTCTTTGTATCTTGTATATATACAAGCATTTAAACATACAAAGACTTTTCTATATTGAACTTCTTTTGACATCCGGCTTGCATCTTCGCTTGTACATCCGCTTGTATCTTGAAGACATACATTGTAATTATACAAATCTGATATGCAAGCGGTGGGACCCACCTTATTCGTCACTCGTATTCCATATTACAACACTACTTGTATCCAACCTTCATATACAATGCCCGATACATACAAACTCAATTGTATCTCCTTTCCAGACTTCTTGCTTTTATGAACCATAGTTCATTCATTTTTGACTCCGACTTGTATATACCGTGAAATGCATCCTCCGATATACATTAAGTCCCAATGCATCCTTTTAACCAGATTTAAATCTCTCCTGAGTTATGCCTTGCATGTGTACCGCAATGTATAATCTAAAACATACATACAAGGCGCAAAACATACAACAATTACTCTTTATTTTATAAACATTTCGGTTCCGTGACATGTTTCATTCACTACTTAATGCATCGGTATGACTGTCACCGAAGGCTCTTTGGTTTCCATGATTGGTGTAACTCACGTAGTCGGTAGGACCCAAAGCTTCTACTCCAATCATACAAGTCTTCCCGACATCATTGTTATTGTATTTGACTTTATTAGTGAGACCAGGTATTTATCCTTCCAAAAAGTCTATTGGTATGATCCTTGCTATCGATATGTTTTGGAAATCTCATCCCGCTTTTATTTCTCTTGCTGATGGTAGAATGCCTAGAGTTTTTCAATTCATTTAAAGGCATAGAAATAGGGTTTTTTGCTGCAATTGTTTGGTATGTACATCTACAAATGCTTCTACAACAGGTTCTAGTGGTTGGTAGCCATGACAGGATTATTGTGTTGAAGTTAAATTTTTTATTAAGGGAATTTAAAATTTTGCGAAAATTGGTGTGAAATTTTTAGGTCCCAACAGGGTCAATCCAAACAAATCTTTGATACCAAAAGTGGATTTGAAAATCAAAATTCATGGCCAACACCTTAACAATTGAGATTGAGAAATTCATTATAATTGTTTCACTCAATTTTATACCAACAATAATGGATCAAGATGAATGGGAGAAGGTGGATAGAAGAGATAGATCTACTATTAGGTTGTGTATTTATAATTCAAAATATTGGTAAAAATATATGAGATAAAATTATTACACTATATCAAACTATGTCTTGTAAATAATATTATTTTGAAGAGAAATTTGTATTACTTAATGATGAATGGAGACTTTGTAAACAAGTTACACTTAAATTATTTTCATGTAGTAGGGAGTCAATTGGCTTCCATAGATGTATAAATGGAAGAAGAGGAAAAATGTATCACTTTCATTTGTTTAAATTATAGGATACCATATGTTTTTTTGAAGCCTATTTATCTAAAGGGGATCAATATTCTTTCTTTGTTCACTAGAATTGGGGGTGCAAAAGTTGCTTTGCATCTGATGATAGGTGGAAGCCCCTATAATAATATGACAAGCAACAAAAGGAACACAAGGGATGGGCTAGAGGGGAAGTATTCCTCTATTTTCTATGAATTTTCATGGTTTGTGAATTACGTAAGGCATACAATGCATTCAAGCATGTAACTTGACAAAATGATGAAACCTTCATTTTGTACTAATATGGACTTCAATAGATTATAAGTTCCTTATTTTTCATAGCCAAGTTCCCACATAAATTGAAGAGGCTACCCAAAAAAAGTATTGAAAATTATGGACATTATTATTATTTTGATTCTATGTAGCAAATTTATTTGCATAATCAACAAAGGACTAATTGCAAGTATGGATGTTGCCAATTGTAGACCTATATGGTATTATAGTAATGAATTTTTTTAGCATTGGACTAATTGCAAGCTTGGATGTTGCCAATTACAATCCTAGGGTTATTAGTTTTATTATTCATGCTAACCATGGTTTCTTTTTGCAAGGATTGAATGAAATCCTAGAGGATGTAAACAAAAAATCATAAAAGAAAGCACTTAAATTTAGAAAAGGATTACTATGAAACCCATTACAAGAAACCATTTCAGAACATAAAGCTCAAAGAAAGTATGTGTTCCAAAGGTTTGTTTGTAGAAAATAAAGATATAATTTTTTGTTTACCACACCATGTAAAAGGATTAGTTGGCTTTAGAGTTCTAGATCACCTTATGGGTCAGCAAGCCCACCATGTTTTTACTTTGAATATGTGTATAGAATGCCAAAGGGTGTATGGGAAAACCATATCCTTATTTATGTATGATGCTGAACTAAAATTTATGGATTCAAAGTACCTTTCAATTTCAAGTAGAAAACATGGGTACATGCAAAACCTTCCTATGAATAATTATTTTCAAATTTTACCTTTACCACCCATAACAATTGAAGAGACCTTTCCTAAAACACAAAATCATTGGCCATCATGGGATTACAGAACTGAGCCTAATTGCATAAACATAGTGGCAAAAAGTGTTCCACTGTGTGATAGACTTGGGGCTATGGTCAAGCATTCTAATGGAAAACCCTACATTCGAGATTAGGGTATGGTACTTTTACAATGTAAAAATGGAGCTTGGTATAGATTCCAGTGTAGATCATCTAGCTCCACTAGAGCCTCATGAAATGGTACTTTTACAAAAATAGAGAGAGATAAGATCTTATGTTACTTTCTATTTTTGTTGTGTGATAAATTAAATTATTTTACTGATGCAACAATGTACCAACTATTTATGCATAATTATTTATATAAGTAAATTTATTTATTTTACTATATAATTTGAATGGATAAAAATTTAGTTTTATCCAAATTTAAAAAATTAAACTATAAATTTTGTTATCTAGATCGGTACCCTAAACTCTGTGCTTTTTTTCTTTTAAAACTCCTACTATATTCTAAAAATATGCAAAGTGAAAGGTGGTCCAATTAAGAGGAGACATGAACATTTAGGTCTCTACGCTCACAATATTTAAGTTTTATTTGGTCTTCTTTGGAAGAAGAGATAAATGACATGTTTCCAGGCATGAAGCACCTTGCATGCAACACAAAAGTGGTAGGAACAATTGCCTTGATGCTGTGTAATGTAGCCAATAGGGCATCCTTGTATATTTTGTGTTGGCAGAGGATATTAAACCTTGGTGGATATGGGGTTAGTGAGCATCTCCTCTCATGTATGTTTAAAATTCCATTGTAGTGAATGGATTTCTAACAAAGTGTTTGATGGATAACAAAATGGAATGCTCTATTAAATGTCTTATAAGAGAATCTCTCTCTCTCTCTCTCTCTCTCTCTATATATATATATATATATATATATATATATATATATATATATATATATATATATATATATATATATATATATATATATATATATATATATATATATTTCTCTCACTCTCTATTTTCCCTATCTCTCTTTGTCATCTCTTTCTCCCCCTTTCTCTCTCCACTTCTCTATTCCTCTCTCTAACTCTTTCTCCCTTCCTCTCTATCTCTTTTTGTCACTACCTTTGTAACTTTCTCTCTATTATATTAAATGTACCTAGCTCTCTTTATTTCTTTATATCTCCTTGTCTCTCCCTCTCTCTCTATCGTTATCTATATTTTCTATATCTCTCTCTATCTCTCCTTACTTCCCTCTCCCCTCTCTATCCCTTTGTCTTTATCTCTCTCCCCTTCTCTCTTTCTTTATCTCTCTTTCTTGCTTCTCTCTCTACCTCTCTCTAACTCTCTCCCTCTCTATCTAACTCTCTTTCTCTCTCTCCCTCTCTCTCTATCTTCCTCTTTCTATCCTCCTCATCTTCCTCTCTCTCTCTAAGTGAATGATGATTGTGTTGTATCCATATGGCCCATGTCATTATCTAGCATTGAAAAAGCTTTGCGATATTTAATAAATCCTATGAACTAGAACTCGTGGTCATCCACAGTCAACACTTGAATATACTATTAGTACTATAAAAATTATATCAAGATCAATTAATTATAAAAATATTTAAATGTACAATTAAAAATAAGTTATTAAATTAATTATGTATTTAGATTAAAAATTCATTATAATTAAATTTCAAATTAATACCAAATATCTTTTTATCCACTTCTAATCCAATATTGTCCATCAAAACTTTTAGTTTCTATCTTAATCTCTACTTTAAATAGAGTATTTTTTTTCCTTTTTTGATTTCAAATGATTCTTTCAAGAAATCCTCTAAGTTTTTATACCTTATTTTTTTTCTTCCCTTATGCCAACTTTCTTAGCAAGGGATTTTGCCAAATTACCAATGGAAAATTGTTCTTGTGTCATCTTCATTTGTTGCTTTGACATGTGCTCTTGATGTTGGCCCAACCATTGTTGATTTTCTTTCACTCCTTTGGTGTGGATTTTTAATGCGGTCTCTTGTGCATTCAATCCCTCCATATGGTCATTTTGCGCTCTCACCATTGTCATACAAACACCGACTTCCATAATCCATAAAGATAAAACCATTCTAACACCAAAATGATCTGTAAACTTTCAACTTAGTGGACTTTAAGAATCACAAAATTATTTCTACTATTCTAGTTGCTCCAACAACTAACAATATTTTAAAGAGGTATAAACATTGTAGAAAATAACAAATAAACATGCTAGGAAATAAATGAATAAACATAAATAACTCAAGAATTTACCCTAGAAACCCTTGAGAAGAAAACCAACTTTGGTAGAGGCAAATGCTTATATAACCTTGATGTAATTAATGAAAGAATAAATACAAATGGATACAATAATGGTTTTTTCCTACTACTCAATCTAGCCTCAACAAACTAAGAACAATTGAACTTTCTAATTTCTCTTAATTATAATACTCAAATATTTCTACTCTCCACCTCTATTTATAGTTGCTAGTGATGTTGTCATGTTCCAATGGCCCAAGAAGAATCCCCTAGAAGTTATAAGTGGAAAGGACAACATTTTGTTTTATTTCTAAGTTTTCAATAATTAGGGATCATTTCACACATGCGGATTTGTCTTAGTAAACATGGATTTGACTCAAAGTCATGAAAATGTTCCTATTTCCTCTATAGTTCTTGTTTTTTTGTCAACTTGTTTCTTTTCTTGTATGATCCCTCAATCCAAATTACTGTTCAAGTTTTATTTTCCTAATCTTTATAGATCAATATTACTTCTGGAAAATAATTTGCATACCACAAGCAAGTACCTACAAATCTTTCTTTGGGGGCTATAAAACTATCAAATTCATTTGGTCATCCATTCATAATGACATACCTACGATTTTAAGAAAGAAACTCTCTTAGAAGCCAAAATTTTGTGCCTGAATGTTTTTAATAATATGATTGTTGAATTAAAATCTTTACTCTAACATCCTTTTTGGATGTTCCATCTATATAAATTTATTTAGACCTAACTCATTATTTGCAAATGTTAAAACTCACCCTACAAATTTCTTTCAATATGGCGAATTCCTTATATTATATATAATATTATTTATATAACATTTATATATATTTATTATTTAATTTAAATTCTATTACATATAAAATCTATATTAATTTATTTTAATTTATATAATATAATAGTTATATATATTTAATTTAATATTGATTTTATATTATTTTATTTAATTTTCACATCTGTACTAAGTTATTTTCATCTTCGTGAGCTTTTTATAATATATAAGAGAGATTTATTTTTTTGAACATGGATTATTTCCAATTTTTTTCTGGTCTAAATCTCTTTTACAAATTTTTAGGAGAGAGAACGCCGAGATTTTTTAGTTTCTGAAGTTTTAGATTTAAATTTTGTTAATAGAGGCTTCAAATTCTACCAATCGGCAATTCTAACGCGGAAAACTATGTTTTTTCCCTGCTGGGCTGGAATATCCATGTCCAGGACAACTATGGGTAGTTTTCAAGCTAAGAACACCAGAATTAGCTGGAGCGAAGTTCCCCTGCAGAGGGATATCCGGGAATTGATGTTTCACGGTGGCGGTTTCTAATGAATTTGAAAATGCCTAATGGCGAAGGCAGTGTGGATAAAAACCTGCTGCAGAGCCCGGAAACTATTTTGGTGACGCCAACGGTGGTATTAAAAAAATGAAATTGACACGTGGACCAATTAATTGTTTGCATAGATGGATGGATGGGATGCGTTTGATCCGCCAAGGCAGGTCTCTGCTTACCAAAGGGAACGCCTTCGGCGTAAATATAGATTTTGTTGATAAGAATAAATCTGGTTGGCGAGAGCAGAAAGCTTATCGTTGGCTTCAACTGTTTATATGTCACGTGTACAGCTATAAATTGTTTAAATTTAAATTTTATAAATGTAAAGTATACATGACTACACAATCATTGGGTGGGAATTTTTGGTTCATGAAATTCAATTAATATCTTTAATTGAATTGTATATACTTGAAAAACTTTGCCAATGAAAAAAGGAGGTTATAACCTAAACAACCTAAAGTGGGCATTCCATCATTTCTATAATTTTATTATTGACTTGTCATTTAAAATTATAAAACTATTAAACAAGGTTTAAATTTTTGGAGTTATGATTGGGTCAAGTTTAACTTGTGGGTAATTTTGATGGACTAGGTAGCTTAGCTAAAGGACAACTTCTTATTTTGATGTATACACCCTCATAATATTATAATCTACTATATAAAAGTAGAGATTATGTTATCTATGTTATCTAGTTGTTTCTATCAAAATTTTTTATTAAAGTCATTTATAGTGTAAATGTGAAAGGAAGTATAGGCACAAAATACACTTTCTACACTAATCTATGAGAGGAGGTATTTGTAAAAGTTAATCCAAACATATATTTACAAGGAAATAAACACAAAAGCAATATACCAAACATAGTGATTTATGTGAAAAAACTTTTTGCCCAGAGCAAAACCCCACTCTAAAGAAACTCAATGTATTATTCAATAATCAATGGTTACAATACACTTGCAAAGTCCAAGTATTTACAAAAGTATCACCAACAATAGATCTAAAGTAATTCTAGCAACATAACAATACTCACAAAATTTGCTATCAAGATCTCCATCTCAACCACCCAATAAATAGGAGAAGCAATACATGAAACTATCAAACGGTAATTAGGAAACCATGAGCTAAAACCACCCAAGAATATGGCACCCAAATTTCTAGTTAGAAATCCAACACCCAAATCCCAAGATGAGTCCATGAGCTAAAAATAGCATATTTATTCCACCTGCCATATGTTTGTCATAATTCACTCATCGACTTAGGCACTCCATTTTGGCTCCATTATCTCCATTCAAAGATGTAATACAATCATGACCAGGGGGTTTTACCAAACTACCTAGTCATGCAGCCAATACAACGCTCTCTAAAAAATTCAACACACAATTTTGAATCTATTTTATTAAGAATTCACAACACCATCAATTACAAACTCGTTGGCCTTCCCGCTTCATCCTAAATCTTTACAATGTAATACTCAATCAATTATGTGCTTATAGTAGCAAATTGCTTTACAGGGATCACCCCCCCAATCTACTACTGTCTCACCTCTGTTCTGAGAGGAATCCTCAATCCACAACAATCTCACCTCTATTCCCCTGAGGAATCTCTACAATATGCATTGACTTCCCATTTATACATTGACTAGCAAGAAACTAAAAAGTTGACAGTTTCATAACTGAATTAGTTCAACGGCCACCAAGCAGTTGAATAGTTATACTATTGAACTGTCACCTCAAACATCTATGATGGCATATCCATTGTCATTGTGTACATTCAGCAATTTATACATACTTTGGGCTCTCAGACAGTCATCAGTAAAATGCCCTTTCCATGAACCATGGAGTTCTCTATTAGCATTCCTTTAAGTTTTTAAACTCAAACTTTCTCTAATACACCATTATAAAGAAGTTCTTGGCAAAAGTTGTACTTTGCAAACTTAAAAGTTTGCCTTCCCAAGCTATTGGAAAATGAGATACTTCGCAAACTAAAAAGTTTTCTAGTACAAGCCTTTAACCATCAAGCCCCCATTATCAGCAAAATTGACTTTTCCCAAACCCTTTTCAGCATATCAACAAATTTTAAAAACCATGAACTAGTTCGCAAACAAGAAAGTTTGTCAATACAAAGCCTTAAGTCATCAAACCTCTTTATCGATGAAAATTGTCTTTTACAAACTCTTTGTATTCTTCTCAAAAGCTTCGTTCTTATGCTTGTCAGTGAATCGACAACTTTTAGAACCCGTGAACTAGCTGAATACTTAAAACTTTTCTTTTATCGGCGATATTCCAATCCCACGAACCAAAGAAATTATGACTTCAACTTTGAAAGCCTTATCGGCAAAGAGAGTTATCAGTATATAAGTGAACCCTCGATGAACCTAAAGGTTCGCAAACTAAAGATTTTGCTGACTAAGTTTTCAACTTCAAACTTTCACCGACAAAAAGCTCATTTTCAATGAATTTGTAGCACTTGCGAACTTGCTTTAAAGATTAGTCAGAGAAATCACCCACCGACGAACTAAGCTATCAATGAACTAGCCAGTTCATGAACTAGAGATTTTTCCAACAAAGGCTTCCCTTCAACAAACTTTGAAAATGTGAACTCATCTTTACGGCTTATCAGCAAACTATCGGATCGGCAAACTATTGGGTTGGTGAACTGAACAATTGGCAAACTGGAGAAATCGCCGACTAGCTATAATAGTCATTTTTCACCTAATCTTCACCAAAATTGAACTGGGGATACCCAATTGGGTCTTTAACAAGATGATGCCCTCATTTTGGCCAAACAAATATGAATTTTCTCCATAAACACAAAACCAACACTGCAAAGAAAATAAAGCCAAAAACCAACTTAGAAAATAAAATATATTTTTGGTGACACAGGATTGCTTGTTCACCCAGGATGCTCCTACATCAAGATGTCTTATGGTATGTCATAACGCACATCATAAGTTGGTCAACAAGTATAACTGCCTCTTACAACTCTTTTATATGCCTTGAATGTTTTTATATTTCCAATACAAGAGGCCAAACTTCTCGAGGCCATAACTTTTGATCTAGGAGGTTGATTGGGCCCTTTTTTCTAAAATTGTAGAATTCAAAGAGGTTCACATCCTAGGTATCTGGGAACTAATATACCAAATAAACTAGAATATTTATTTGAGCCAAAAATGACTTCTATAGCCTAGAAATTGAGTTTTTCTATTTTATAGCTTGAAAATTATATTTTTTGTATTCTTAACATTAGGAGCAAGGTTGAGATGCCTTTTTTCTAATATGATACCACTTGTTGGACACATTACAAGAGAAAAAAGAATACAAACATTGTCAACTAATTGCTAAGGGCCAAGAGGTCTATATACTTAAAACACCATCTGAACAGGTTTATGCTTACTAGCTTCATCAATGCATCTACAACATTTTGCAAAGTGTCAACTTTCCCCAACATCAACCTCCCATACTCTACCATGTCACAAACAAAATGGTACTGGTCATCAACATGCATTGTCCTCGTATGAAATATCATTTTTTTTGCTAGACATATGGCACTTTAACTATCACATAGAACTATAAGAGCTCCTAGAGTCATCTCCGCATTTGAACACAAGCATTTAGGCTAGATGGCTTCATTAAAAGCATGAGTAGTTACCATGTATTATGCTTCTATAGTGGATAAAACAACCATATTGTGTCACTTACTCTTCCAATTAATTGCACCACCAATCGTAGTGAAAGCATATCCACTAATGGATCTCTTGCTATCAACATCCCTAACCCAAATTGAATCTAAAAATCCATCAATAGTCACTAAGTGTTGGTCTCCTATATAATTACCATGATAACAAATGGAGTACTCAAAGGTACCTTGCAAATATCTAAAGACCAGGTGCTTCACTACATCCCAATATACTCGTCTAGTATTAGTCTTGAATTAGCTCAAGCCTCCACCTACTTGGGTGATTTCTAGTCTAGTACAAACCAAAGCATACATTAAGTTCTCAACAAGGTACTTAGACCATATCCTCCATGTCACTAGGAGAAGTCAAACACTAGTCTATCAATAACTTAGTCCCCATCAAAATAGGAACACATAATGTTCTACAAGCTATCATGTTGAACCTCTCCAACAACAAAGTTCACATACTTGCTCTAACCCAACCAAATCTTTATGTTTACTCTAGATCTCTTATTATCTCCATACCCAAGATGAACCTTGCAACTCCTAAGTCTTTCATCTCAAACTATATTAAAATATAAGACTTCAATTTACAAATCATCTCCTTACCGTTATCGAAAAACAACATATTAGATCAACATATAATGTGATAACAACAAACTGATTATTGTCCATCTTATAATAGATGCAATGATCCTATTTAGATCTAAAAAATCTCTACCCCAAAAAAAGGAATCAAACTTTTTGTAGCACATCCTAGGTGATTACTTAAGACCATACAAAGATTTCAACTTACAAACTAAGTATTCTTTATCTTATTCAACATAGTGCTCTACTTGTGTCACGTAAATTTCTTCTTCCAAATCACCATGAAGGAGAGTTGTCTTCACATCCATCTACTCAACCTCAAGCTCAAAATTTGTTACACTAGATAATAAGAACTAAATGGATGTCAACTTACCAACTAGAGAGAAAATTTACAAATAATAGGTTTCTAACCACTAGACAAAGGTAGTAAGTCCCATGTGTGATTTTTCTTCAATGCATCCATCTCTTCATCCATAGCCACTCTTTAGAACTTAGTATCATCCATACCCAATTCTTCCTTCATAGTTGTAGGCATCTAAATTAGTAACCAAAGCAAAAATACACCCCCAATTAGGAGGATTATACCTACCTAATTGTTGTATTTGTTGAGTGGACCCCTCAATGACTAATGTGGAGTTCGTATTTCTTCTTCAAAACTCTTTGAACTATTTGAGTTCTCCTCCTCTTTAGGTCCTTCATGGGCTTCTAGTTTAAAACCTTCTTAGTCTTTAGGCATACTTGAACCACATCTTTCTTTTCATCCTTCTCTCGCTGCAATAAAATGGAAGGTTTAACTTTTCTTAAGATAGCACTTATGTCATACAATACTTTTTCATCCATAAGATCACAAAGCATGTACTCTTTCACACCAACTCCATAACCAATGAACATGGATTTTATAGGCTTGTTCTCCAACTTAGACTAGTTCTCCCTAGGCACATGTACATATGCCTATCAACCAAAGACTTGAAGATATCTCAATGAAGAATTTTTTCCTAACCAAACCTCCATTGGTGTCTTCTCAACAAGATCTGATGTAACAAATTGTGGTAACCGCTTCTACCTAAAAAAATTTATTCCAAGCTAGATCCACTAAGCATACTTCTAGCCCTCTCCACCAATGTCCTATTCATTCTTTTTGCAACTCCATTCTGCTAATGGATGTATAAAGTTGTCGTATGTCTCTTTATCCCATGATCCTTATAGAATATATTGACATCTATTGAAAAAACTCATCACCATTATTAGTCCTCAAAATCTTAATCTTCCTAGCAATCTGATTCTCTACAAGAGCCTTAAACTCTTTACAATGACTCAAGACTTCAAATTTTCTTTAAAAATATATATATCCATGTCCTTCTATAGTAGTCATCAATCAAAGATGCATAATATATAGATTTAGAAAATGAACATTAACATGAGGTCAAATACATTATCTAATGGATTAAGTCCAACATACCAAAATATTTATGGGAACAAGAGTAAAACTAAACACAATTATGTTTCCATATACACAAAGCTCATAGAAATCAAATTAAAGATTATAATCATTTAACCCCTCAACAAGGTTTTTAGTTTTAGGGTTAGTAAGTGCATGGAAATGGGGGACAAATTAGCGTCCATCCTTGATATTTTTAGCAAAACACATTCATGTTATGAAAAACATATCGTGTCCGTGGTTTAACATGTATGCATTTTTTATGTCTTGAGTTTAAATTTTTTATGATCCTCCCCATTTAGAACTTGGATTTCCAAGCCTAAGTGATGGACATGTCTTGTGGCTCCTAAATTCATGTTTTTAACATAAAACAACTTCAATTCAAACTTCAACCTCTTCAGGTTTACATGTTTTGCAATAAAAGTTTACAAAACCACCACCAAAATAAAGAGCTACTTATTACCTTTCTAGCAATACATTTTTTTAATATTTTGAATAAATTAAGGTATTTATTTTTATTTTATTTGAAGAGTGTCTTGATATTCCTTCAGTATATATGTATTGATTTTTTTAATAAATTTTGACCCGCTTATCCAAATTTGAAAAAATATATATAAGATTCTTCTACACCTTATCATATACACATTCAATTAAAAAATACATTTTCAATTAGTTTTGTGCAAGTTATGTGATGTGCACGCTCAACGATACAATTTTTAGGATGTATCCACTTCAAAAAATCACACAAAAAAAATTATTCAATAGAAAAATACTAAAAAAAAACAACTTGTAGTACTCACTCTTCACTATATTTTCACAAACAAATTTTTAAAAATACCTAATGTAGAAAAAAATAGGGGGGTGCACACCAAACACTATGTTATATTTTAGTGATAAAAATAGGAACACTTTTTGTGCGTTCAGCATTTCACCCCCTTAACCTTAACCATTTTTTAAAATCTTTAATATTTTAGAAACTAGACTTAGAGTACTACAATTCTTGTTCTTATCATATCTTCAAATTTTGAGTGTACACGTCTTGAATTACTTGTCCGCATTCAGCTTTAGCTAATTTTAGAAAAAAAAAAAGTGGCCACTTTTGACCCCCCTTTTTGTCCCTCATTTCCATGCACTTACCCAGTTCTTAGACCCTTCTCACCTAATTAGCCCATATCCTGGTGCCATGGCATTATCTTCTCAACTAGTAGCTTAGTCTCCAAAGCACGACCATCAAAATTGGATGCAACACTCCTCTTTGCTATTGGTTCCACTAGTGAAGGAGTAAATTCTATAGATCTCTTTATTGTAGGAACAAAAGAGCTATTGCACTGAACTATGCATGCATCTAGCTAAAATAGAGTTCCTGTGTGAACACCCTTAGCAAGAACCATAGCCCCTCTCACCATCTTCCACCCTCCACTCGAGAAAACAACCTACACACCTGAATCATTAAGTTTACTTACAGAAAGTAGGTGCTATTCCAAACCAAGGATATGCAGAATATTATTAATCCCCTTCACTCATCCATCAAGGAACCAATCAAAGACTCTTTCATGGCCAACAATCTTTAGATGAGAGTCATCTTTAAGATACATCTTCCCACTATCATATTCTTCATTTTTCAAGAACCAACCCCAATGTGAGGTAATGTGGAAAGAGGTGTCGAAGTCTTTCACCATGTGCTATCTAATGCATGTGTAGCCAAGGCCATGAAAAAGGCATCACCATCATCTTGCGAGGACTTTTTGTACTCATCATCAAAATCACTCTTCTTCTCTTTCGCATCCTTGTAGTCTCTTCTAAAATGGTCAGGATTGTCATAGTTCCAACATTTTTTCTTGGTCCTACCTGGAGATTTTGATCTCCCATGGGATTTAGATATAAACTTGTCTCACTTCTTATCCTTCTTCTTTCCCTTCTCTTTCTATCTTTTACAAATAGATAGGGCCTCCTTATCAAATTTGAAAATCTTTCCATCTCTTCAAAAAGTAATGATGCCACCAGTTCATCCATTTTAAACTTGGTGGTAGTGCTCCCAATAGCCATAACAAGGTGGTCACATGAATCTAGCAAAGAACATAGCAAAGTCATATAGTGATCCTCCTCCTTCATCTTCATTGCAATGGAGTGCAACTAGGTCATAATCATATTGAAAGCAATTAGATGTTCAACCAAAGAACCACCATCCTCCATCCTAAGGGTATACAACTTATTTATCAAGAAAAGCTCATTTACCAGGGATTTATCCTAATAAATCTCACTCAAATTCTTCCAAAGGTTCATTGTAGTAGCCTATTCATTTGTATTCAACAATACTAAATCAGCCAAATAGAGTCTAATAAGACCCTTATCTTTTCTATTTATTTTGTCTTGATCTTATTGTGACATGGAAACATGTTTAGATCGAAATACTACAGCCTATAGATCTATATCCACAAACATATCCTCCATCTTGATCTTCCAAAGCACAAAGTTTGTCCCCAAGAACTTTTTCATTTATGTCATTGATGTGCTTGCCATCTTGTTAGTATTAATGTGATATAAAACTTATAAATCTAATTAATTTAATTACTCCTAATATTGTAATTGTAAATGTAAACATAAGGAATGTAGGATCCATCAACTGTAGTAATTATTTAATTACAATGACTATAATATTTATTTACTTTTTACCTTAGGATAGTAAATAGGTAAATATGGGGCATCCAAGTTTATTAATTGGCTTATGACAAGTGTAACAGCATCTTTTATTATTGGATTCTTACATGTTATAAGGAATCAGTTATTATTGGACCAATATGATAGAGCATCTTATGACAACTTGTAAGAAGGTGTAAGAGGCTATTTTTACTCTATTTGTTGACTATTCCTCATGAGGGCATGGGATATTTTCCTACTTGGATGCATTATTCAATGTGGAGGTTATGATAGATGTAAGACACTAAAATTATCCAGATTCCCAAGTTGGGCGCCATATTCTTGAAACTTCCTCTATAAGCTTGTATTTTTCTATTTAACAGAAGCTAGATGAGAGTTGAGAGATGAGATTTGTTTTGTTTACAAGTACACAAGTGTAGTTAGATTGGATGCAGGATTGAAGGAGACTGATGTATTGTAATCTCTTTGTAGATAATATAAATTTTCCCTCTTTTCCTAGTGGATTTTTTTTACCCAAAAGGGTTTCCTCCACATAAATCTATGTATTATGTGTATGGCTCATGAGTATTTTTTATTTCATTCTTGCTATTTCACATCTCCATTGATATTCTATAGTTTATATTTTAGATTTGTAATTTTATTTAAGATTTCCATATTGTAGTGGTTTCCTTCATTTCTAACACATGTTTTCTACAACAAGATCTTTTTATGTGCAAATTCAAACTCAATCCAAGATTAGTATAAAAAAGCCTTATTGCTAACACCTAGAATATGAGATGATCAAGCTCTGATACCAAATTAAAGGAAGAAGAAGTGAATTTAAATATGCTTCCTACACTAATATATGAGAGGAGGTATGTGAAAAAATCAATCTAATCATATAGTTAGAAGGAAATAAATACAAAAGCAATATACCATAACATAGAGTGTAACAAGCTTCCCAATGATTCACTAATAATAGGGAATAATACTTTTAAAAGGAAAGAACTCGGTTTGAAAGAATCTAACTTTTTCCATCACATAGGCTTAAGTTTTTAAATATAATAAAAGTGTCTAATCTTTAAGATTCAAGACATGAGAATAAAATGCTAAATCTTTTAAACCCCTAAGTTCATTACATATAGAGGATAAAGCTATTTATTTATTATATCGAATGATACAACATTATTTAAATATGTGAAATTGATACAATGAAATATAAACTAGAATTAGAATTGTTGTCCTATAAATCAATCTACAAAGATAATCAGTTGTGTCGTTAGGGAAAAAACTAGGGCAGAAATCAAAATTGTAGAAATGAAACCCTAACTAGCACCATGAAGCACAAACTAGAATGAAAATGAAAATAAACAACTCAAATGCAAACCAGATTCAAACTAGAGTTGATTGACCTCCATGGCTCTTCTCAACCTCATATAAGCATGTAAGATTTTGAAGGATTGATCAATGGGGGATTGTTGGTTGCTCAAGATTTCACCAGCATAACGGTATGCAAGGGCTTGATTGTATTATGATTCTAGACTGATTTTGGCAGCATAACAATGCTTGAAAACTTGATATGAAAATGACTCGTGAGAGGCTAGCTTTATAGAAAAGGCAAATTTGAATGAACAGTTGAGATCGATTAGGGTTGATTAGGGTTTCCCACTTCAAGATGGATTGTAGTCATGTGACAAGTGTGTGATGGAGGATAAATGAGACCTAATTTAAATAAAAGATTATTTAAATTAGTTTGACATGTGAAGGGGTTAAGTGGAAGATGTAGCATGTGACACTTGTTTGAATGAGACGAAAGGTGAGGGATTTAATTCAAATATTTAATTTGAATTATGTGATACATGTGACAAAGGGGGAATTAATTAAATAAATGTGATTTATTTAATTAATTGGGAATGTGATTAAGTGGGATGACCTAGGTCCTAGGGAAAAACATTACAAGGTCATGTCGACTAGGGTATGGTCAAGACATGGACAAAGTTTAGTGTCTACATTTTGCCTCTCTTTGAGATGATGTTCAAGATGATGTGATTTATGTCGAGTAACATCATTTCAAAGAAGCTAAATAATGGGATGATGATGCCCCCTTGAGAGGATAGGCGAGTTGGACAAACACGAGTAGGCTCTCAAAATGAAATGGATTGGCTAAGGGTGAAAGATAAGGGAATGGATAGAAGAAAGGAAAGGATGTGTTATGCTACAATGAAGGTGAGCAACCATGATGTTTGATATAGCACTAGACATTATGCACCAAGGTATAAGGACCAAGGTGATGATGTGTCTTGTGCCCCAGCGTAATACAACCTTGTCTAGATACAAGATATGAAAATTAGCTGGGTTGGATTTGAATGTGAAATAAATGAAAGTTGAAAATGATAACATACACAAGCAAGCATGCAAAAATGATACAAAAACAAACAAGGTATTCCCCCTATCAAGTTGTAAACCAATGATTGATTGATTAATTGATTTGATTGATGGTTGATTATGATGATGATGATGATGTCTAGTTTCAAGAACTGAAACATGTCGTCTAATACGCCTGGTCTAGTTTCGACAATGCAACATCCTATCTAAGACAATTGATTGATTGATTGATACTAGTGTTGTTGGCCATGCGAGCAACACTAGGATTTGATTGATTGATTGATTTGGTTTACTTCAAGATTAGGATCAAGACCATTAAATGTGATTGGATAATTGGACTTGATTGATTGACTTGATTGGTATGGATTGAAGATTACTTGCATTTGATTTATTGCTTGGAATTGATTGGAAGAATGATTGGATTGATTAGAAGAAGTGATTTGATTAGATCGATAAGGACGATTGGATTGAATTATTTTGAATGATTGAATTGATTGGATGAGTTGATTGAAATGTTTGAATTGAATTAGGGTGAAGGATTGATTTGATGAATTGGATTGATATGACAAATGGGTGATTGGATTTGAATGAATTGGAGAATTGAATTGATTGGAATGATTTGATGATTGGATTTGAATGATTGGAAGAATTGATTTGAATGTTTGAATGAATTGATTAAGTGGATTGAAGAATTAGATTGACTAGATTGATGAAGTGATTTGAAATGAATTGAAGAATTGATTTTGATGAAGTGTCTTGATTGAAATGATAATTAATGTATTTGAAGAATTGGGAGATTGATTTGAATTGATTTGATTGGAAGAATTGATAGATGTGAAGGGTTGATGTGATGATGTGATTGGTTTGATGTGATTTGATTGATTGGAAGAATGTGATTGAGTTGGATTGGAAGAATTGGATTGAATTAAAGAAGTGATTTTATTGCTTGGGTTTTTTTATTGATATTTTTTTTTAATATTTTTTATTATATTTTAATGTTTTTGGGATTTTTGATAATATTTGGATGTTTTTGGATTTTTAAGGATATTTGAATGTTTTTTGGATTTTGATATGTTTTGGTTTTTTTTGGTTTTTGAATGTTTTGGTTTTTTTGGTTTTTTGGAATGTTTTGATTTTTTGGATTTTGGGAATGTTGTGATTTTTTTTGTGTTCTTTTTGAAATGTTTTGAAATGGCATTGGATGATAAGTTTGGGTAGCCTTTTTGCTAGATACCAATGACAAGGGGGAACCAAGTCTAGGTGCAAGAAAGAATGTAGGATGAATAGATAAAAAGATAGGTGATAATGGATGGAAAGGATGCGGAAGAGAACAAGGATGTGATCTCCAAGGACTATGTCACATAGGAATAACTTGCCCCATTCAATTTAGGATTTGAAATGACAAAGTTTGTGAAAATAGGATGATGATAGGATGGTTTGGAAAGGATGAGGTATATCAAGAGATAACCAAAGCATTTGTCAACAATTTGCCCCCAATCTTTATCAAGATCAAAAGAGGTAGGGAAGATTAGGATGAGTGGACCCAATAGGATAGGTAAATGTATGTGGGTGGATGGAAACGGCATGGAAATGGTATGATAGGAAATGATAGGATGGGAATGATAGTGTGGATGAGACAACGTGCCCCCAAGTGTAAGTGACATAGAAGATCAACTTACACATGACACCTGTTTGCCAGGTTTTCATCATGGTACTTATCCAAGGTGCCACCAAGGGTGGTTTTCACCATTGGACGAAAGGATTTATCTTTAATTTTCTTCTTTGATTTTTTCTTTTTTTGACCTTTTTTATTTTTTTGACTTTTGTGAATGAGATAGGTGGATAATGGAAAGGTGACTCAAATGTCTAGTTCCATGAAGGTGAAAGTCCCACTAGAGATGGATGCCGTTGCATGGACCATGTCAAGTGTCATTGTGCCCATTGATGTTGGTAAGGAGATTACATGAAAGTGAGATGGATTAGGTGGATAGTGAATTATGAAAGGAACGAGAGTGGATTATGATGTGGATTATGGAAGGAATATAGTGGATTATGATGTGGATTATGTAGGGCTGATAGTGGATTATGATATGGATTATGTATGGAAGATGGATGAAATGTTTATGCAAAAGCATGGACCATGGGGATAGGATGAGTGAAATATGTAGGACAATAGTTGAATGATGGGGTGATGGATATATGGAAAGGAATCATGACCAACGGTTGCACACACTGTGATAAACATGGAAGCTTTTGAGTGTATGGTGGTGTAGGAAGCAATGGAGATGTTTTCTTAGGAAATGGATGATGTAAGATTTTTGGTACCCACATAGACTTTGTATTTTTATGATTTTTGCTTTTCATGTGGGATGGAGGAATTTGATATTTTTGAATGGAATGGGTGGAAGAGGATGGTTGGGATTTTTGAGAGGTGCATGCCTCATTTGATTTGATTGCTTTTTGTTTAGGGACCCAAACAATTTTAGTTTTTGACTTTGCTTGTGAAGGTATGGGCTTGTATAGCTTCTTGATTGTATTTTGTTTTGAATTTTTGCATTGATATCTTAAGGCATTAGGACCCTTAGGATTTTTGGCATCCAAATGTTTATTTTTGAATCCCATGGGGTGGATGGAATGAGTGGAAGCTTCATGCTTAGGCAATATGTACATTTGTTGGTCATGATTAGGAATGTGAGAGAATTTATGGATGATAGGAATGTTAGGTGTTGGAAGCAATAGTGGCAAAGTGGACGGAGGAATAGTAGGAGTTGGAAGTAGTGGGGGTAAATTGGATGGTGGAAGGTATATGGTCACATGCTTTTGACACTTGTAGGATGAGGGAGGCGGAATGGCAACATATGTTTTTGGAATATGATAGATTTTGTGATGGAAAGTGGCAGACTTAGGAGGAATGAAGTAACAACATCATTATATTTCTTACCTTGGGGTGTGTATCTAAGGCCATATGAGCGAGGGGGAACATTGACATGGATTGGCTCCAAAATCCCTTGTTCGTGAAGGCCTAAGCCTTTACCTTGTGTTGGTTTACAGATTTGTCATTCAACTCTATGTCCACTCGCCCAAACAATGACAAATGTAACCACGGTTGAGTTAGTTACAATAGTATTTTATAACCAACTCTCTGCTTATTTTACAAGGTGGCATTACCTTCAAATGATATACAATGAATTAAACTTTGTATTGCTTTTAACTAGAAAGCAAGGGAAAGGTAAGTCTTTTGACTAGAAAGCTTTGAAAGGAAATTCACACTTCTAATATACTGAACAAAGAATTATAAATCCATCATCATGAAGCATTCATTCAAAGATAAATATTCATAGAAATGGAACAAAATGAACATATGAGACTTCAACACAGATAGAGAAAGCAAACATTGGTAATATATTCAACTTAAAAAGAATAATATCCAATCACCATAACACAAAGATTATGTCTGCTTGAACATCCAATCTAAACTTTCTTTCTATATTGCAGAGAATTGAAACTAAAACATATCAAAAATATCTTACTTAATGAGTAAAACAAAGTTTGCCCAAAAAGAAGATCCATACTATGTCCCGACTACATCTTACATATATCGTCCACATAATAACTGTCTTTAGAAAATAGAACGGTTTCTTGAAGACAATCATTTTTTTAAATAATAAAGTTTTAGAAAAGTCTTTGAGCCAAATATTCATAAATGCATAAAAGAAATAAAGTCTAATTTGTCGCCCCTTCACCTTCCTTTAGGTCTTCAATGCTTTCCCTGCCTTGATCCTTTGCCATCTTCTCTCGCATCTTTATTCTCAACTTGTATTTCCAATACTTAGTTATGACAGCAGTGATGTTCTTGCTTTGTGGAGTAGTAGTAATCTGCAACCTGGTTCTAAATCTTGCCAATGTTTTACCTATCCCTGCTATAGCTTCCTGAATATCATCACCTCTATTCTTGAAACCATTAAGGTAAAATTGCATAAGGCCCATTTTCCCAAGTGATTACCCAGTGATACTGTCAAGATCTAAGAGTTCATTACAAAGCATGTCCTTAGCTTTCTTCATGATTTCCTTAGGATGTAATGCCCCGCCATGAACACCTTAGAGAACAACATATCTATGCTATGCAAAGCAGGATAATTTTTTTTTTTATATGAATAAGATAACAAAGTAATGTTAACACATCTATACACATCATTTGAACTAACAACTTGTCCTCTAAGATTTCATGGTTGCATTACTTGCCAAATCAATTAACATAATTCAACATACATTATTAACTAACATTAGTAGATCATTCTAAATCTATAGCATTAAATGAATAAACATATATATCTCCATATCATAACATCAGATGAATAATTGACATGATCAGGATTACATGTGAATGTACAAATTCCTATACACATGAGTAATTCATTACATTGATTACATTATCACCTTTCTGGATACATACATTATGAATCGACTGTCACACAAGGCTAGACCATGAGTATGCATAATCATCTTCCTCAAACTGGTACAAGATCTGATATCTAATGCACAAGATACATCCTCCTCACCCATGAACATCGGCAAGGGAAAAACCAATGGAAATAAAAGCTCTTCCACCCGACCATGTGGAACCCTAAGGTCCACCCCCCGAGCTAGGAGATAACACAAGATCCCACACTCACAGATAGTAAGGAGAACAATAGACTAACACAAGCAGTAGGGTTATACATGACACCAATTATCAAACTGTCCACAATAAACATCACTGACATACTTAACTGCACTTCCAGAGGCACTTACGCAATTGAGGGAGGAAATACAACTAGGGAGTGCTAGACTGCAATAGGGAGGAGTGTCATCACATGGATTGATATGGGTGTCCTGGTGGACTTCACTAGGCCCCGACTCCCATCTTTGGGTTGTCTTGGCAGCCTCTCCCGATCCCCGGTCCCCATACAAACTCATGCAGAATCAATGTACCTTTCATGGGGACAAGGTAGTTGATCTTACCATTCCAGGCCTTCTCATCTCATCTCAAGCCTAAATGAGCATTTGAGCCACGAGTGAGGCATACATTATCTTGATTAATGTGAATTCTACCCATTCCCCTATTTCATTATTAATGTTATCACTGGATTAAGAAACCCTTCAATGGGTTGTCCTGGACATCACTATGTGTTCCGGCCCCCATTGAGAGCCACTCCCCCTACTTTGCAACTAGTAAACCCTACACTGGGCAAGGCATTGACCATCTTGCACAACCATCATAACCACATAATCCATACACCAAACAAGGCATTAATCATCTTTGAATGTTCATCACAATTAAATGAGTTCATGTCAGAAAAGGAGACAACATTTTAGGGTTACATATCACAAGGACCATACACACAACTACACCCTTCTTAGCCTCTACAATCCAACTTCCCAATGACACAGAACTTACATCCCTCTATAACAAAAGCATGAACATTTAATCCAATAGTCTAGATACATTGGTTACTACAGAGAATTTATCATAACAAAGTTATCAATATAAGATTGTAACTTGGTTATTATCCAATCCCAATTTTAGAATAGACCAATTTCATAATTCTATGCACAGTGTAAGTAGATAGTAAACATAAAAGACAATTACCTATATGTAATTATTTCACAATAATCTATTCTTACTTAACACAAAGAGCCAACTTTTATTATAACAGAAAATTAAGAAAATCCTATATTCTAAACATGAGATCCTTCTATGATAACTCTTTCTCTCTTTATTCAAAGATAGCATATAAAAAGATAATTCATAATTAATTAAAATCTAATTAAGATTAACTACTTACTATTCTTACCTATACATGACTCTACTCAATTAAAACATCAACGAAGCCTTAATTTGGAACTTAAGTCTCTAGAGTTGTTGTATGGTTTTAATTTCTCTGCAACTAGTATATTGTAAATTCTAACTAGAAGAATACATTTCAATTGTCATCTATAAATAATTTATTCTACGTAAAGAATATAACCTTTCCATTTATTCCTAACTAAATCTCATGAACATTTAATGAGAAATCAAAATAAACAAAACATTGTTTAAATGGTATAAGAAACGTTATAACTACTTATTCCTAACAAAGTTTATAATTAGACATAATGTAATTTATTTATTTATTTTAAATGTCCCCAACTCTCAATGACTTATCTATAAGAAGTAATCAATCCACTGACCAATATATTTATTCATCACTAAAAGCTTGATTTAATTGATAAGTACACAGTTAAAAATCCTTTCAAACTTATGTCCTTATGCTTATGATCTCATAATCCCATTTCATATTCATAATAATTTTTATATTCACTTTCATATTCATATTTATATCCATTTTCATATATGTAAGCAGATTTACCTTATTTCTACACTCCTATTTATTCTCATATTATTATACCTATTCTGTATGCATACTTATACATAATGAATGTATATACATCAATGATGGTAATATATTCCAATTATTATTATGCTGATATAAGCAGTATTCATTTATTTATATTCATATTATTCATCTACAACATTTATATTACCTAACCTATTAATAAAGGAAAGTGCACGTACCTCTTTATGCTGCTTGTCTTGTTGAATCTGCTCACTGGATTCTATTCTCTTTCGCCTATTCTTTAATATTTATATATTATAGTATTTGTTATAATATTAATAATATCTCTATATTATATTATTATATATGCTATTAATATTATTGTATATATATATATATATATATATATATATATATATATATATATATATATTTACTTGAATAATTCCTCCCTATATGTATTTATGCTATCTTTCCTACTTATGACTCAGAAATATATATATATAAATATAATGCAGATTTAAATATATAAATATAATGCAGATTTAATTATATTTATTTATAATGCCGATATTCCTTTTTTTATTTATTTCCCATATATTTATAATACTTCCTCTTAAATTAAATGCAAGCTACTGTTATTCCATACTTTCTGACTTTCATATTTAAAGACTTCTGTTTGCTTACTTTAGACTTCCTTATTTTCTTATATCCCCAAATCTGATCCCCTTTCCTTCCTTGCTGCTGCTATTTATATTATATATGTTCCATTATACCTCTTACGAAGAATGGTGACTCTTCAAAGAGTCACATACATAATATTAATATCTAATATATATATTATTTAATTAATTAATTCATATTAATATTATATATTATAATAATATTTATATCTATTAATATCTTATGAGTATAATAATAATAATATTTGATATTTATATTCATGTAATATGATAATATATTATATAACTTATTAATATTTAATTATTAATATTTGTGTAATTAAATATATTGTTTAAATCTTCAATTTAAACAAGGCTTTAATATGGGGACATGACAATATAGTACTGGAAATAAACCCTAATAAAATAGTATATTTTACCCTAATAGTATATTTTATACCAGCTTTACAGTAAATAAAATGTAGTGTTGGAAATAACCTTTATAAAATATAAAATATTGTACCACACTTGTAAATAAAATAGAGTGATGTAAATTTAAAAGATAGTATAAAATATTATTTTATAGCACTATATTAAACCCTAACAAAATATAATTATAAACAACAATGAAAAGATAATAATTTAAATTTCATTGTGTAGAAAACATAAGTAAAAATTGGTGACAAAATCTATAAAATATAATGCACTTACCATTCAATTAACTTCTGTTCTTTGGGTCTAAAATATTGCAACAACCTCTTAAAAAAACTCCATGGAAATTTATAATGCACACTGTTCCCAATAAAGTAATTTCCAAAAAGATTAAAAAGCCCCCAAATTCTCCAGGTCAAAATTCCCCCTCCCCATTTAATAAATAATGAAGGGAGGGAAGTTATTTTTCCCACTCCCGTACAAAATAAATTTACAGCTACCCCAACTAACTACCTACTAACCCTTATTAAAAATAAATAAAATATATGCAACCAACATAATTTAAACATACACACAATAAATAATTTTACAGAAACGGGTAAAACCATTTACCCACACTCACTCACATATTATAATTAATTATATAACCAACTTTATAATATTCTATTTATTTACTATTTTATTATTATTTCTTAATTATAATATTACACTATAATTTTATTTTATTATCAACTAGGATTATATATATTATTTATCAATCCATTTTAATGCATAAGATAACCAAGGCATATTATCAGACAAATTAAACCAAAAGCCAAAACAATTACCTAACCACTAACCAGGGTCAAAAGGCAAAACTTCAAGCAACACTGACTGGCCACTGATAGTACTTGACAAGGTATCAAACTAGGTACTCATCCTCTTCAAGGATGATGGTTAGGGTGGGGGACCAAGTGCTATCTGCGGTCAACTACTTCCATTGGGTGCAAGGCATGCTCAAACCTGCCAATTCAGGTGGAGTCGATGTCTGGTACATGTTCACTCAAACATACAAGTTAGAGCACATGTACATAATAGCCAAAGCACTAGGGAAGGGACTCTAGCAATCATATATCATACTCGTATGTCACCCATACATCCAATGGTATGATGCCACCCTTTCCACCTGTCCTAACAACATACTACTGCATCACCTTATCCAAATAAATCTCTGCATAATAACAATATGTATCATGCTCCCAAAAGTATTAACAGAAACTCTTGTTCCATCCTCATCATCAAGTTCCTTAGCCAAACTACCTGCACATCCAAGGTGAGAATGGAGGGATGCTACATAGGATCCCACAAGTTCTCTCCAAACTCATCTAAAATGTTTACATCTAGTGCTCTGCAATCATTCTAAATACCAATAATTATATAAAGATAATCACGCAAGGCTTTGTTAATTTGTTCAATGAGATTGCCATACATGCCCAATTTCCACTTCAATGAGTCAACCTAGGATGGATCAATCTCACAGGGATCACTAGCCAAATTTTCTTTTAGAAGAGTTAGAGAGTCCATGGCAACTAATTCACAAATTTATTTTGAGAGTACATAAGTACTACCTTGCTCTTTCCTTACCTATTGAAGCTCATTGATTAACTCTTTCCTTTTATTATGCACTTGAGTATAGCACTGTGTTACCCTGGTAAAGAAAAATAAATTTTCACAGGATATTTTTCCACCCATTCAGTAACAGCTTTGGAAAAATTTAGATTCTTTTTTATTTGTTGCACAGTGCTCGCATCAACTCCTACAAATTCTGCACTAGAAGCATCTTGAGATGTGGGTGTCACAATGGATTGGATTTTATTTGCTTAGAGATAAAACATGAGATTGAAGTTTTATATTTTCTTTCCTCTCCTCCTTGGCTCTCTTAATTAAAGCACTTACAAAAAAATTTGCATGATATTCTCCCTCCAGAGTAGAAGGACCCAAGTCTATATGACTTATTTTGTAATCTGCTTCAGTTATCTCATCTTCATTTAGGTCCTTGACCGGGTCAGCAATCTCTAACATCTGATGTCCTGATGCAGCATCATTTACCATTCTAGACATCCTTTTGGCTTTTTAGGATTGAAGGTAGTTTGCAGCAATTTGGCAACTGTATCCACCTCAACTGCTATTATGGGCACAACCTTTCTCTTCTTATTCATAGCTTTCTTTAACCATATTGGTGAAGATGACACCATACTAGTATCTACATTACTTGAAACAGTTTTAATTTGATTATCAACAGGAACAGAAATGGATACTTCCTCAATAGCAGGAGAAGAAGGAATTTCCATGAATGGAGGGAACGAACCATCATCAACAATTTGTTCGAAAATAGAATCAGAAAGAACAGGCGCAGGTTTAGTTTGGGCATTTTTCTTTTTCACAATAGGCAAGGGGAGACTATCCAATTCATAGGCCGATTTTAACTTTAGAATTTCCTCTAGCCTTTCTCCATCGCCTCCAGATTGTGAATTAGAATTAGACTGCAATGTCTCTTGCATTCCAGAAGAAGTACGCGCGCCAAAACTAGGAATTCCCTTGCTCATGAGGAGAGCCAACACATCCATGCCATCTCCTGGCCAACCAATCTTCAGTCCTTTTAATCACAGTAGCAGAATGAATTCTTAGATCCACAACCTCCTTCTCAAACCAATTAATTTGAAGAAGGGGTTTGGAAAGTAGGGTTTGATATTCATCATCAATTATTTCAGAATTTTCCTCAACACCGTCTGGAATGTATATAGAGAGGCCAAATACTTGAATTTGACTTAGTGTGAGTCTCATACAATTTCTCCTTTGAACTTCCTGGTCATCTACACAATCTTCCCAAAAATCTTCTAAACTTGGATGTTGTTCATAAGAACTAGAACCATGAAAGTTCAGTTTCACATAATTTTTGTTGTCAAAGTTGGGCCTCATAGACAAGGAATGAAGATGAAATTCACCCTAGACATGTTCTTCCTCTTTAGCAATATCATAAGTTTTGTAGGAATATGAAGATAGCTTCAGTGGGAAATTGTATCCTTTCTTCCTCATGTTCCGGTATTTAACATTTACGACAGACATTTGTCTACAGACTTCCAAAAAAATAACAAAGTCAGTAGGGTACCTGGGTAATTTTGTTGGGGCATTTTCATAGCCCCCCACTCTTAAACAAGTGAACCTGTCAAACTGAGTGTAGAAACTTCCAAACTCCATGAGCAGAGAAGTAGCTTCAGGTGAAATTCTCAACTCAAAATTATCATCCAATTTTCTCACTATAAACATTAAAAAGGCATCATTTACACAGCGGTAATCTTTCATTCCTACATTTCTTTTCAGCTGAGGAAAATAATTATACACAGGTGTGTTTGGAGTTAAAGACCCATGTGGCCTCAACCCAGCCCAAACAACCTCTTGAAAGGCTAAAATATATACCAAGTATGAACACATGTGAAAAGTGAAAGTCTCCTGAAACTCAACCAGTTGCTTGTTCAAATGATAACTAATAATTTCAGCCCAGTTTATAAATTTATCTTCACTGCATATCAACAAGATAAAGTGACACATCCACTCTTCAAAAGAATCTGTGTTTTCACTTCCAACTACACGATGCAGCAAAGTAATAATATCTAAAATTTCATCCTTAAAATGGGCTCTCTTCAGCTTTTGGGGCAATTGAGACTTACCTCTATTTTCAGACTTTAACCAGTTCCACACGATGGAATTCTTGCACTAGTTTTCATTTGTTCAGAAGAACTCCATTCCAATGGCAACCGACATGTCTTCAAATTCTTACTTTTTTGGAATTCTTAATGCGCGGGTGATAGTTCCAAGGTCAATCTTTCCTACCACTAACCCATCCTTTGCTCTAATTTCAAGGGAATCAGGGATCTATCTTCCCGCGCAAGCCACAACTAGTTCCTCACTTTATACAGGAATGGGAAAATCTCCTGCATGTGCTAAACCGCTCTGTAAAATCTTTTCCACAAAAGGTTATTTATCTTCCTGCTGCAACTGGGACCAGAATTCTTCCAAATCGATATGACCAAGCTTAGTATCGCTTATACCAGACCAGCTGCTTTCAATACTTGAATTGTGAGGAGTTCCTTGATATTTAAATTTCATCACCGCTGGATACACAGAGAAGAATGTCTAAATACTGAAAAAGCAATGGCACAGTACAGGAGTAATGGCAACTGCATAACTTAGAGAAAAATATGCCACTGGGAGAAAATATGTACGTTGGAAGAATGCCACAATATGTTTTAAATGTTGAGTTGATGTGGCATTAAATTTATTCCTTGAGAAAACAATCTTAAGATTTGCTCGCCCTATGAAAATCCTGAAAAGACATCCACCTCGTGTGTCATACTCATCATTAAATGATCTTTATTGCCTCGTAAATCAGTCTCCACCTTCCATGTCGCGGAGTCGCTAAAACTTGGAACTTTAGAACCTCAAGTCAAGGGTTTCAAAGATTCAAAAACCTCTGACTTGGTGACTACAATGGCAAACCAACGAGAGTTGAAAAGACTTCAAAGCAATACATAGTCGGGTGGTCAGCGGGTTTGGTAACTTTAAAACCATGTGACAACATTAGAAATCTTAGAGAACTAGTGACCAAGTTAAGGAAACACAAGTGCACGTGACTCTTAATGTTTTTCAAAGGCAACAAAGGCAAAAACAAAGCCCCTATGACTAAGACAAATTGATGAACCACAAAAATGGGCAATAAAATACGTAAGACCTAGAAACAAATAAATAAAAAAGGGGGGTAACAACGGGCTTTGAATGGGGACAAGGACCATGGGGACACAAAGAATCTAGAAAACCATGCCATAAAGCCTTATTCATTGGGCAAACAGAGGGAAAAATAATACAAAAGGACAGAAAACAAAAAGAAACTATAATACAGAGGGAAAAACCCAAGGCCATTACCAATTGAACACTTTCAAATCTTTCCCATTATAGGAAAGAGGTAAAGGAGTACCATCTAGATAAGTCAATAGGAAAGAATTATCACCAACAACTTATTTAATCAGAAATGGCCCTTTCCACACAGAATCAAACTTTCTATGAGCACCCTTTGGCTCTCTCCTCCTGTCCCAAAGAAGTACAGAGTCTCCAACAACAAATTTTCTTTGTTTTGCTCTTCTATCAAAGATCTTCTTAACCATCTGCTAATGCTTAGCAATTTTGTCCACAACAATCTCTCTCTTCTTCCAGTTTGCTCAAATACATAATTCTCTTTTCCAATGCAAACTAAAACTCTTCATTTTCTATAGCCCTTTGCAAATTCAATGCTGAGAGTTCTAAGGAGATAGGTATAGTACTATCAACTCCATATACCAACTGAAAAGGCAACATACCTATAGCTCTTTTATAAGTGATTTTGTTTGCCCATAGAGCATCATTAAATTTCTTATGCCATCCTCTTTGGCTTTCATCCACCAGCTTTTTGACAATAGAAATTAATTTTTTGTTGTTGGACTTAGCCTGCCCATTGTCCTGAGAATAATAGTCAGATGAATGTCCCAAACTAATACCATACTCATAGAAAAATAAAGTGATTTCAGTGGATGAAAAAGAGCTAGCATTATCAATAACTATCTTCTTTGGGATACCAAACCTTACTATGAGGTTTTCCTTTAGGAAGTTACACACAACCTCTGATGTAGTCTATTTCACTGGAATAGCTTCTACCCCCTTCATAAAATAATCAGTAGCAGTAAGAATGTGTGTATGTCCAGCATTTG
Source organism: Cunninghamia lanceolata (assembly GCA_027924645.1). Lineage (NCBI taxonomy): Eukaryota > Viridiplantae > Streptophyta > Pinopsida > Cupressales > Cupressaceae > Cunninghamia > Cunninghamia lanceolata. The sequence goes on along the minus strand of BSBN01001583.1, from coordinate 3,962,078 downwards.
AATTGGGATTAACAAGGCTTATGAAATCCAATCCCTATTGTTGGAATGGTTCATTAATTACCACAAGTTTCAAAGGTAAAGCTGCGAGATGGGGCCTGCCAGTAAATCTTAAACATTTTTCACATTTAGATACCCATTCATGAGCATCTTTAAACATACCGAGCCAATAAAAACACTGGCACAGGATCTTAAAGGCTGTTATATAGGCTGAGAAATGTCCACCACAAGCTTCATCATGAAAAGCCTTTAACAATCTCTTTTGTTGCTCATCATCAACACACCTAAGAAGTGTTCCATCTACACCCTTTTTGTATAGGTTTCCTTCCCAAAGAATGTACTTACTTGCTTTAAGCATTAAGTTTCTTTTCTCTTTGGCTGATAAGTGTGATGGACAGTCACCATAAGTCAAGAAATATGAGACATCTGAGAACCACTCATCAATTGTACTGGTAAAGAGAACTAGAGGCGGGTGTTCTTCTTCAACAACTTTATTTTCTGCAATCAATTTACATAAACCCTTACCCCTGACCAAATTGGTAGGCCTAATATCCACATCATACTCTTGCACTTTTGTTATCCAAGAACCCCATTTATTACATCCAACTTCTTACTGAGTGAGGATACTTTGGCAGTAGTTTCGGGTACAAAAACAATGGTGTGGGAATGCAAAATATAGAACCTAAAGCTTTTCATAGCCTTGACCATAGCAAATGCATTATTTTCCAATGGGGAATACTTTAGTTCATACTTTTTAAGAGGAGTACTCATGAAAGAAATGGGGGCTTCCATACCTTGTTCATTTTTTTGCAGTAAGATGTCAGATAAGGTATGCTCCAATTCCTAACAATATATGAAGACTTTTGTGAAGTCGAGACGTACCAATGTGGGTACATTTGTAATAGCAACTTTTATGTCTTCAAAGGCCTATTTTCCTTCACAACTCCATCTAAACATAGGGTGGTCCTTCATCATGTTTGCAATAGGTTTTGTTAATTTAGCAAACTCAGGTACAAACCTTCTTAAAAAGTTCACTTGGCCAAAGAATGATTTGGTGCTATCTTTATTTGTAGGTAATCCTAGTTGTGTGATAGCTTTCACTCTTTCAGGATCAACTCTAATCCTGTCTTTTGAAACAATGTGTCCCAAAAACTTCCCCTTAGTTACTGCAAAGATAGACTTTTTAGGGTTTAGAGAAATACCCTGTTCTCTGCAACGTTGTAGTACTACCTCTAAATCATGTAAATGATTATCCCTTTTTCTAGAGAACACCGTCAGATCATCTAAATAAACCACAATAATTTTGTTTTTCAAATCCCTGAATGATAGATCCATAGCCCTTTGAAAATTTGCTCTTGCATTCACAAGACCAAAGGGCATTCTATTGTATGCAAAGCTGTCAATGGGTGTAGTGAAAGCTATCTTATGTTGATCTTCTGGAGCCACTTCAACTTGATTGTAACCTAAAAATCCATCTAGCATAGACATCATTTTAGAACTAGCAACTGTTTGCAGTAAATGATCCATAACAGGTAGTGGGTAGTTATCTTTTAGCGAGGCTTGATTCAAGTTCTAAAAGTCAACACAAACTCTTATTTCACCATTCTTCTTTCTGACTAGAACTATATTGGCTACACATGTAGAATGATGGATTGGATAAATAATCCTTGCCTTTAGCATTTTGTCTATTTCATTAAAAATGGCTTCTGCTACCTTAGGATTATATATTCATTGTTTCTTCCTATAAGGTGTAGTACCAGGTTTCAAGGGGATTTTGTGTTGTAATTCTCCATTTCTATTTTTTTTCAAATCAGCATAGCACCATGCAAACACATCTCTATAGTGAATCAACAAGGAGATCAACCTTTCCTTCTATTGAGGTGAACAGGACTTTCCTATACAAACAATTTTTGGATCTTCCTTCATACCAATATTAACACGATCAAAATCTTTAGATGATTCAATGGAAACTTTGCTTTTCTTTTTCAAATATTAATCATGTCTATTAAATAAATCCTCAAGAGAGACTAGACCCTTAGGAATTTTGTTGCCCTTCAATTGAATAACCTCATATTCTTTACTATTAGGGATAGCAATGTTGCCCTCCAAAATATCATTACTTTTATCATCACTACCTTCAAAGAAAATATTTGCAGAGGTTTCAGCTTTTCCAAGGAAATCAATGATTTGTTTGTCATCATTAAACACTTGCCATTGATTTACATTGTTAGGGACATTATTGCAATAGACCAGTTTAATTTTGTAGGGCTTATCCATGAAATCTGGATGGGGCAACAACAAAGACGTAGAAACTGCTAATGAATTAGCCTTAGTATTAGATTCCCTAGGCACTGCTTCTATAGAAAAGGCATCAAAATCTTCAATGCACTCCCATACTCTATTTTTATAATGTCTTTACTTGCCATTTTCCACAGTATATTGCTTCCTGACTTGCTTGACAATTAATTCTCCATCCCCTCTAGCTTTTAGCTATTTTATGCCTCTTTCTTTAGCTAGGGTTAAGCCAAGAAGAAGAGCTTCATATTCTATTGTATTGTTGGTGTTTTCAAACTCCAATTTATAAGCATAGGGAAAGCTATAACCATCTGGAGAAATTAAAACAACTCCTGCACCAGAACCAGCACTAGAGCAACTTCCATCAAATTCCAGTATCCATAACTCATTCACTAAATTAGGGCTAACTAGGCTCGAATCTTCTGACGAGGAGGAGGTGCACATGTAAGTACCTGGCCCAGTTTCTACAAATAAAATGTTTGCCCTTGGATCCCCAAATTTTAACACTGTGAATTTGGCTTTGGGCTCTGGGTTAAGACATACCTTCTTTCCATCCAATGGTATTATAGCATGAGACCAATCCAGTTGTATCTCTCTGCCCAGATCTCTACAAAAACTCCTACTCAACAACATCCTATAACTAGCAGGAATATCAGCAACAAGGATGGTTAACTTTAGTCTCTTCTTTGGAAAAGCAGCTAAAGAAACTTGGGCATCTTTCATTTGACCTAGGATCAGGACAAGTCAGCCATCAATAGAGAAACATTTACCATGGGAAGAAGTATAAAACAATCCTAAGGCTCTAACCATTTGAGCTGGCATCACATTATCAGAAGCCCTAGAGTCAATAACACAATTGCTCAATCTAAAACTAGATATAAAAAGAGATATATAGAATGGTTCGGGTTTGGCAAAAGGATTCTATTGACTCGAGTCTTTATAATGGGAATTTGAGCAAACTTTATCTTCAACATGCATTTCAACATCACTAGACACCTGAGCATTACTCTAAGATGGGGAGGGTTCTTGTTTGATGTATCTCACTAACTGGTCTAATTTAGATGGATTGAGTCTAAGGTATTCATCTTGGGAGATCTAAATCTTGGTATTTTTGCATGACTTGATTATATCAAATGAACTAGTAACAATTGTATCAGAAGAGGGAGTAGAAGGTACCTCAGCAGATATATTCTTGGGCACAATATCTTCAAGCTTTTTAGAACTAGAAGCAACTTGTTTCGACAAAATGTACTTTGGAGTAAAAGTTGAACCATTTGCTTGACCTTTGGAATCTGGGACTTTTTGAGCCTGCTGCCCTCTAGTAAAGATTGCATAATTAGGATCAATTTCTGTGTACACATCTTCTCCTATCTCAGTATCTGACTCATATTCAAAAAAGTTTACACTAGAATCATGAGATGGACTAGGTTCTTCCACATATGGTGGCTCAACATGTTCATTGGTGGAAAGCATTTTCATGAATTGGACCATTTTTGGACAGGTAGATCCATCGCGGTCTCAAGTTAGATGGAAATTACACATCATATTGCTCTTACTAGTAGAAGGTCCATTTTCAATGGCCAACCTCTAAGTAGGGCCAGTCAAAAGCAAACTTTTGTTATAACCACTTGGTGTGCAAAAATCTTTCCTTGGTATGTCTCGATATTGTGACTGAAAGTGTCCCTTTAGCATTTTCCTTTTCAGTGTGATTATATCATTAGCTAATCTATGTATGACTAGGTCAGTAGAATTTATAGCTGAAGGTTTACCAATCTGTAATTCCTTCTTCCATTTTCCAACAATAATTAGGTCATCTTCTATAGATATAGCCCTTTCTTGAGCTGTATGTAGATTAGTTGCACCTTCCCTCTTAATGGTAAAACTAACATCTGGAAAAAGGGTATTGATAAAGAAGCATTTCAACAAGTCATCTACAAGCCTCATGTTCTCAGGAATTCTATTGTATAACTTATTGAATTTAGCAACAAATTCTCTCATTGGTTCATGAATTTCCTTCTTCATAGTAGCCAATTGAGTGACAAGGACTTGCTCGTTCTCTGCGGACTTGAATCTACTTTCAAACTTGGTCCTTAGAGTAGCCCAGTTATTAATAGAACCATTTAGAAGATGGTAAAACCAATCAACAGTGATATCAGTCAGAGATTCTACAAAGAGTCTCATGGCAACGTCTTCATGTTGCATGGCAAGAATTGAGAAAGCAGCAAAGAAAGCTTGCATGTGCTCGTCTAGAGTAACTTTTCCATCTCCTCAAAACTTAGGTATAATTTTCCCTGAGAATTTAGGTAGGTCATGTAGTTGGGCTCCTAGGTTAAGTGGACCTATTGTGGCTCCCCACGGGACAGGTTGAGGCTAAACAATGATAAGAGGATTGTGAATAGGAAAATTTACTTGTAAATGGAGAGTAACCCTGTGCAAAAGAAGGGCTTGACAAGATGCGGCTGAAGTATTTACAGTGCTTTGACTAGGAGGAGGGGAAGGAGGTCTACTGATAGACTTAACCTTTCAATTAAGTGGGAAAGAAGAGAAATTTATAGCTTCTAGTAATTCAAAATCTTTGTCCCAAATCCCTTTCTTTCTATCTCCTCTAGTGTACCTTTTAGAAGCCAGATTTAAACAATTAAAAAGCTTCATATTATAGAATCACCAACTTCACTTACTGATTGATTCGTGGAAGATTTTGCTGATTGTTCAATTGGTTTCTTTGATTAGCCGCTTGATCTCTACATCTGTTGTTGGGAAGTTCTTGAACAGGAAAGACTCTTTCTCTTCGTGGCACAGGTACTACAGCCTCAACAAAAATGATTTCTTGGGCGTCACCAAAACACCTGGCATTATCTATTATGATTTCCCCAAGTTCTTCTTCTTCTTCTAACACTTCATTAACTTGGTTATATTGCAAATTGGTTCTTCTATGTTGCCAGGCAAGCAATCTTAAGCCAGTAACGATATCTTCTTGACACCTACAAGCCAATCTACATTAGGTTGAAGGATTGGAGCATTACGTCTCTAAAGAAACATTAAAGCAACTCACAACACATATCTAATGATAGTTTTCCCTAATAGAGTCACAAAAAATCTGTTGGTTTACATATTTGTCATTCAACTCTATGTCTTCTCGCCCAAACAATGACAAATGTAACCACAGTTGATTCAGTTACAATAGTATTTTATAACCAACACTCTGTTTATTTTACAAGGTGGCAACTACCTTCGAATGATATACAATGAATTAAACTTTGTATTGCTTTTAACCAGAAAGCAAGGGAAAGGTAAGGCTTTTGACCAGAAATCTTTGAATGCCGAATATGTTGAACAAAGAATTATAAATCCATCATCATGAAGCATTCATTCAAAGATAAATATTCATAGCAATGGAGAAAAATGAACTTATGAGACTTCAACACAGATAGAGAAAGAAAACACTAGTAATATATTCAACTTAAGAAGAATAATATCCAATCACCATAACACAAAGATTATGTCTTCTTGAACATCCAGTCTGAACTTTCTTTCTATATTGAAGAGAACTTAAACTAAAACATATCAAAAATATCTAACTTAATGAGTAAAACAAAGTTTGCCCAAAAAGAAGATCCATACTATGTGCCGACTACATCTATATATATCGTCCACATAATAACTGTCTTTAGAAAATAGAACGGATTCTTGAAGACAGCCATTTTTTTAAATAATAAAGTTTTAGAAAAGTCTTTGAGCCAAATATTCAGAAATGTATAAAAGAAATAAAGTCTAATTTGCCACCCCTTTGCCTTCCTTTGGGTCTTCAACGCTTTCCCTACCTTGATCCTATGTCATCTTCTCTCGCACCTTTATTCTCAACTTGTATTCCCGATACTTATGTTGGCAAAAGACACTATATGGAAAAATGATTGTTGTCATTGATGGCAACAAAGTTTATCCCACACATCCGCAGGACATGGTGTGTCTCTACCGGAAGTTAGAATGAAGATTGTTGAGGTCCAATAAACAAGAACAGAGCTTGTGGCAAGGTCTGACAGACAGGTCCGGATCTCTCAGAGAAAGTATCTTGGTGAAGTGTGGATTTGGGAAAGTCAAGAGGACTACCTTGAGTAATAGATTCCAAGGATTTAGCCTCCGGTGATGGACAAGGAAAAAGATATGAATAGTTGAGTACCGGATTCCTGAGTGACAGTGTGAACAGAGGAAGAACTGACTGACAGAACATCAAACTACTTTTCGGATGTGTTACTGATGGTGTTAAAGGTTATGAAGGCATGAATCATGTTTGGCCGACATGATTAATGATTTCTACAAGTATATACTTGATCCGCATTACTTGATGTGTAAGGATTCAGCCGACAGAACAGAGTTTGTGAGAAGATTGACTGTTCCGGGTGCCGACTAGAAAGATAATGAAATCACTTGTGCAGATATATATATATAGGATGGATTTAGTTGTGAGAAGTTTTGTTGTTATATGTGATATGTGAAAAAGCAGAGCAGAGCAGAAGCAGTAAGGAAGGTCCGGTATGTGAAAGGAAAGCAGCATAAGAGAAGAGGAAAGATGAAGTGCAGCAGATCAGTGTACTGAGCCTAACCGGAACTGAACTCCAGCATATGTGGATGCTTCCAATCAGTTCAAGTATTGTATAACGTTCTTTTGTAGACAGTGTGTCTCCTTGTAGGCAGTGTGCCTCCTTTGTGAGCAGTGTGCTCGGGCAGTGAGCCATAATTGGCAAGTGCCATTTTGTATTTCCTTATTCTTCTAACAGAGAATAATCTTTGGGTTAATCACCCCGTGGTTTTCTCCCTTAACAGGGTTTCCACGTCAAAAATATTGTGTCATGTGTTTTTCCATTTCATGATAATGTTTGCTTATTTGAATTAATGTTGCATTGATTAAAAAGAAAGTTCAGATAGAAGAAATAATTAGGATAACTGATTCACCCCCCCTCTCAGTTATCAACAATTGGTATCAGAGCTAAGTCCCTCCTAACAGAGCCTAATAGCTTGAGGAAGATCTGGGAGCTCAAATGGATGCATATGGCTTAAGAGAGCAACTCAAGACTGCCCTTGATGATCTTGAACAGTCAAACTCTGAAGTCAATGAATTAAAGGAAAGACTCAAATAGGTTGATGATTTCATGAGAGAACTAAAAGATAAATTAAGTCTCTCTATGAAAAAGACAAAGGAGCTGCTTCAGCAATTGGCAAGACAAGGTGAAGAAAATAATACAAATGAAGAGCTGACTAAGAAAACCAAGTTATGTGAAAAGTTATCAAAAGAAGTCATTATGGTAAGACATGAAATGGAATCAGGAGTTATTAAGTTTACTCAAGAGATTGAAGAGAAAAGAAAAATTGAAGACAATCTAAGATAATCTCTCAAAGAGAAATTAGAAGATTGCCACCAGATGGATAGAATTATCAGACATCTTGAATCTGATCTTGAAGATGCTAAAGATAATGAAGAAAAACTTGAGGATCAAATTATCTCTCTCAAAAAGGATCTTCAAACAGCAAATGAGTATAAAGAAAAATTTAAAATAAGTTCTGCTCAACTTGAAGTTCTTCTTGGAAGTCAAAAGAAGGTAGATGACAAATGTGGTTTGGGATATGAGAAAGGAGAAAGCTCCGGATCCGGTCAAAAGAATTTTGGATCAGAAAATTCAAGGAACAGGCCTAGAAGACCTTCGGTAAGACAACCCAATGCTCAAAGATATCCATCCTTCAATGGATACTACCATAACTGCAATCACTTTGGTCACAAAGCTAATCAGTGCAAAAAGAGAATGAATCAGACTAATTCATCCTTCTCCAGATAGTGTTTTAACTGCAAAAGGTATGGTCACAAGTCTCATGAATGCAGAAATATGCAAATGAACAAATCATTCAATGGTAGATGCTTTGCATGCAATAGAGTAGGTCATATGGCTGATCAGTGCAGATCAAGAGGATATCAGTCAAATATGCAAAGAAATGTTGTTTGCCAAATCTATAATAGGTCCGGTCATAATGCAAAATTCTGTAGAAGCAAGAATCAGGAGAAAAGAGGTCCGGTATATCATAATCAAAATCAAGATAAGGGTAAACAAAAGGTGAATGCGGATGACGTAAGGAATGAGATGAACAAGATTTGGGTGAAGAAAAGTTTAGAGAATGTAGAGGTTGGATCCACACCAGACTCTGGTGCTGATATTCCTTCTTGAAACTAAAAGGTGAGCTCTGGCTTAGGGGGAGACACAAAGAAAACCTTGTTCCCCCAGCCAGTTAAGTGGTGCCTGAAATTGGCACATGAGAAGCTGCGGATTAAAGGGTTTCTAGAGAAATATGTAAAGAAGGTTAGGTAAAGATCTGAGAGATCCGCAAGAAAATTTAAAAAGTTTAAATCCTTCAGGATTGGTCTAGTTAAGCAAGTCTTCCGGTAAAATGATTTCTCACAAGATTGGCCCGGTATGAATCCAAATTGATACAGCTTGATCTGCGGATACATAAGATGATCAGAAGGACAAGTGGATATGATGATTCATCACTAACATCGATCACAAGGGAATCATAATGATCTGGATGAGTTTCTTCCTCCTTGAACAAGGAAAACCAGGCAAACCAGAATAATGTAGGTCAAGCATTTATTGCAATCTGATATTAGGGCTCGCGGAGCAATATAAGGGTTTTTCATTAATCACTCATTCATTCTGCACTCAAGAAGAAATGAAAAGTAGAGCTCTGCAATGAAATTCCTCAAGTTCATCGAAGATCACTTGCAGAAGTCATTACTTCCAGAGATCAATTCAACCTACTCCGTGAAACCGATAGGCGCAAAAGGTATTTTTTGTTTTCAAATATCTCACTGCAAATCTCTTGATAATGGGTACTCTGAATATTGTAAAGATTTCTGATAGACCTCGCCCTACATTTAAGAAACATCCATACAAATCCTTGGAGATAGACCCCCTAGGTGCATTTTCTAGTGTTCCGCATGGCGTTTTGCACACTGAAGATATTAGGGTTTATATACATGCAAACATTGAAGAGTTTGGGGAATTCAAACTAAGAGACTTATACCACAAGCAGTTAATAGATGATTCTTTTGAGATCAAACCTCAGTATAAGAGCATCCGGGAAAAACACTTTGATCAGTTCATTCATTTTCCCTACTTTGAAGAAGATGAATGGGTCCGGTATGTATTGAGTAGGGTACATGATAACTTTCTATGGCTGAATAGACCTTGCAAAATCACCAAGGAAGCAATTAGGGCAGTAACTGGTTTACATTCCTCCGGAGGAATTCCTATCCTCAAATCTGTCAAAAACAACATTGTCATAGAGGCCACCAGATCAAAATTTGATAAGAGGGCAGTGACCATTGAAGATATTACTGACCCGAATATCAAGTATGCATCTATGATAATAGGATACAAGATATATCATTCCAGTAGGGAGAATTCCGTATCCAGAACTGCAGTATACACGGCCTATGAGATGCTGAGAAAAAATGCAGAATATGATCTCTGTGAACTTCTCTTGAGCCAGTTAATGGAAAACATACAAAAGATCAAAAAGGACAAGAAAAACTCTTTCAAATATGGTACACTAATAGTATGTTTATTTTTCTACTTCATGAATGAGTTGCCCGGATCAAATGGATGGGTATGGCAGAATGACAAACCGGTAGCAGTTCAAATCAGAGACTATTTGCATGGGCTTGGGGATGCTAAAGCAAGAAGTACAGCCATGTGGGGATACTTCAAAAACTTTCAGAACATGATGCAATCAAGAGAAAGGATTCCCCAGTCTCTTGTTGAGAAATACAAGGACACAGTCTGCTTTATGGTAGAGACTGATCAGTGCCTAATGGAGGCAGTAGAACCAAGGACAGTCTGGATCATGCCCATGGGGTATGAAGTTGATGAACAGATTGTGGAGCTGCATGTTCAACACATGCTGAGTCAGCCTAAAGATCCAAAGGCAGAAAGGTTTGGAACCTTTGAGGAGCTGAGTGTAAAGATCCATGTGGAACTCAGAGAACCACAGATGAAAAGGAAGGTGAGAAAAGAAGTAGAACATATTGTACAAGGCCTTGGGATCTCAAAGGAGGCACTTGATGCCAACCAAGAAAAGAGACAAAAAGTTGATGAAGAGAAGAAAGAGGTAGAAAAAGGAAGCAAGAAAAGTGCTCCAGTAGAAACTTCCACCCGGACCAGATCTTCAAAGAGACCAGCACCTGTCCCTGCTAAAAGCTCAAAACTGGAAGTCCAAGCATCCGGCAAAGGAGAGAAAAGGTCAAAGACAAAAGCCACAAGGGCTTATGCAAGTCAAAGAGATGAAGAAGAAACTGAATCAGATGAGGGGGTAAAGGAAATAAAGAAGTAGAAGAAGAAAGGATCCGATAAGCCCTCCACAGGCCAAGACAAGGAAGAAATGGCAGAGGAATTTGTTGAAAAGCCCACCCTATCCCTAGAAAGTGTAATCAAATCAGTCACTGTGGATGGAAACCTTCAACCAATGGCCGAATTCTATGATGATTACAATGAGGCTGACCAAAAGATCCTGTAGGAAGCTACAATCAGGTATCTGAACATTTACAATAAAGCTTTTATTGAAATTATCTCTCTAATTCCTAAGAGTCTAGAGAAGGAGTTGGAAATGAGAAAGACCAATGCCATGGCAAAAGACCTTGAGATCCGGGAACAGATAGCTATTCAGCTATATCCTTCAGTTGATCCCAAGACAATGAACATGGTATTCAAAGACTGCAAGGATGAGTTTAGGAGCAAAGCAAGGATGAATCAGCTCATGCTTGGTGAGACTGATAGGGTAGCCAAGGATATAGAAGAGATCCTCTAGAAGGTCTTCAAAAGATTTAATCTTCCTATTGTAGAGGACTTAGGTACTGACCCTTCAACCACAAGTGTTGCCAAAGAAACTTCTGAGAAAATGACAGAAGAGGTGGGCCCTGAACAGACTAACACTTCTCCTCCAGTTTCTCCTACAATCTTCAGATCCAAAGAAGAAGAAAAATTATAGGAGAAAGAAGCAGAGGTGAAGGAAAAAGAAGGTGACAGTGCAAAGGTTGCAGAGGGACAGAAGACTTCAGCAGAGAAAACCACAACTGCTATTGGTGGGAATGTAGAAGGAGAGAAAACTCCAAAGGACAGCTCCAAGACTACAGAAGAGAAGAAACATCTGTCTCCAGCAAGAGACACTGCACAAACTGTCCAAGAATTTCTGAGCAAAGAAACAATGGAGATTGATGAACCGGAGCTTCTACAAGGTCCATTCAATTTTGATTCTCTTTCTCCGGTACAGACAATGAAGATAGCTTCATTTGCAAATGCTAAGGCTAATGAAAAACTCCTAAAGTCTCATATGGAAGACTGTGAGTTGATAGAAGCTGCATCCAGAGTGCTGGAAAAGATCATACCATCTTTTCAAAAGGATCCCACTGCCTCCTCTTCCGGTAATCTCAAAACCTTGGTCAGCAGTGTTAGTACACATTTTGATTCTCTAGAAAAATCAGCTAAAGAAAAGGTTCGGAAGGAGTTTTTGGATAAGAGATTCTCAGAGGTACAAGGATTAATCACTAATGATAGAAGAAATATGAGTATTGGGATAAAGAGTTTAGAAAATGCTCTTAAGGATAGTGGTGAAATATACAAATTTTGTATCTCCTGGTCCAAAGTAACACTGGACATTGAGAAGAAAATAAAAGAACAGGAGAATAAACTATCAAACTTATCAAAAAATTTTGATCCTCTCTCCTCCTCTATAACAAATCAAGAATGTCAAACTATCACAGTCTTGAGTGAAATCAAGAAGTTGGAGAAGGAAAGGAAAAATAGAATAAGTAGGTTAAGTGAGCTCAGGGGGTTAATTGTCCCTAACCTAGAGGCCATGCATGAGGCTATAACAGAAGCCCAAATTATAGCCCAGACCAATGATTCGACAAATCTAAAAAGGGCAGATGCGTTTGCATTCCTGTTGAGTGAGCATATCTCAATTTTGGACAGGATGAAGCAGAGTTGGGTGATAGAAGTTGTACAATTGAAGACAACTTTTGTAGACATACTTAAGTATATGTAAGTATGCCATATGTATATACTTATGCGGCTAAGTATAGTAAAATTTTTGAAAATTTTGGTGTGCCGACCCTACCCTTTGCCATTGATGTCAAAGGGGGAGTGAGGAGTAGTGAAAAATGAGGAATCCAACTAAGGGGGAGCTCTGGAAAATGTATATAAAGACAGAGCATCAGCCAAGGGGGAGCATAGTGTAAACACTTAGTCATTTTTCACTAAGTGTTGCCATCAATGCCAAAGGGGATATTGTTGGCAAAAGACACTATATGAAAAAATGATTGTTGTCATTGATGGTAACAAAGTTCATCCCACACATCCGCAGGACATGGTGTGTCTCTACCGGAAGTCAGAATGAAGATTGTTGAGATCCAGTAAACAAGAACAGAGCTTGTGGCAAGGTCTAACAGATAGGTCCGGATCTCTTAGAGAAAGTATCTTGGTGAAGTGCGGATTTGGGAAAATCAAGAGGACTACATTGAGTAATAGATTCCAAGGATTTAGCCTCCACTGATGGACAAGGAAAAATATATGAATAGTTGAGTACCAAATTCTTGAGTGACAGTGTGAACAGAGGAAGAACTGACTGACAACATCAGACTACTTTCCGGATGTGTTACTGATGGAAGGTTATGAAGGCATGAATCATGTTTGGCCGACATGATTAATGATTTCTACAAGTATATGCTTGATCCGCATTACTTGATGTGTAAGGATTCAGCCGACAGAACAGAGTTTGTGAGAAGATTGACTGTTCCAGGTGCCGACTAGAAAGATAATGAAATCACTTGTGCGGATATATATAGGATGGATTTAGTTGTGAGAAGTTTTGTTGTTACAGGTGATATGCGAAAAAGCAAAGCAGAGCAGAAGCAATACGGAAGGTCCAGTATGTGAAAGGAAAGCAGCATAAGAGAAGAGGAAAGATGAAGTGCAGTAGATCAGTGTATTGAGCCTAACCAGAACTGAACTCCAGCATATGTGGATGCTTCCAATCAGTTCAAGTATTGTATAACATTCTTTTGTAGACAGTGTGTCTCCTTGTAGGCAGTGTGCCTCTTTTGTGAGCAGTGTGCTCGGGCAGTGAGCCCTAATTGGCAAGTGCCATTTTGTATTTCCTTATTCTTCTAACAGAGAATAATCTTTGGGTTAATCACCCCATGGTTTTCTCCCTTAACAGGGTTTCCACATCAAAAATATTGTGTCACGTGTTTTTCCATTTCATGATAATGTTTGCTTATTTGAATTAATGTTGCATCGATTAAAAAGAAAGTTCAGATAGAAGAAATAATTAGGATAACTGATTCACCCCCCTCTCAGTTATCAACAACTTAGTTATGACAGCAGTGATGATCTTGCTTCCTAGAGTTGTAGTAAACTGCAACCTGGTTCTGAATCTTGCCAATGTTTTACCTATCCCAGCTATAGCTCCCTGAATATCATCACCTCTATTCTTGAAACCATTAAGGCAAACAAGCATAAAGCCCATTTTGCCAAGTGATTCCCCAGTGATACTATTAGGATCTGAGAGTTCCTTGCAAAGCATGTCCTTAGCTTCCTTCGTGATTTCCTTAGGATCCCACAAGTTCTCTCCAAACTCATCTAAAATGTTTACATCCAGTGCTCTGCAATCATTCTAAATACCAATCATTATATCAAGATAATCACGCAAGGATTTGTTAATCTGTTCAATGAGATTTTCATACATGCCCAATTTCCACTCCAATGAGTCAGCCCAGGACGGATCAATCTCACGGGGATCACTGGCCAAATTTTCTTTTAGAAGAGTTAGAGAGTTCATGGCAACTAATTCAGAAATTTCTTTTGAGAGTACATAAGTACTACCTTGCTCTTTCATTACCTATTGAATCTCATTGATTAACTCTTTCCTTTTATTATGCACTTGAGTATAGCACTGTGTTACCCTAGTTAAGAAAAATAAAATTTCACAGGATAATTTTTCCACCCATTCAGTAATAGCTTTGGAAAAATTTAGATTCTTTTTATTTGTTGCACAGTGCTCGCATCAACTCCTACAACTTCTACACTAGAAGCATCTTGAGATGTGGGTGTCACAATGGATTGGATAAATCTTCTCAAAGATAAAACATGAGATTGAAGTTTTATATTTTCTTTCCTCTCCTCCTTGGCTCTCTTAATTAAAGCACTTACAGAAAAATTTGCATGATATGCTTCTCCCTCCAGAGTAGAAGGACCCAAGTCTATATGACTTATTTTGTAATCTGCTTCAGTTATCTCATCTTCATTTAGGTCATTGACTGGGTTAGCAATCTCTAACATCTGATGTCCTGAAGCAGCATCATTTACCATTCTAGACATCCTTTTGGCCTTTTAGGCTTTGAGGAAGTTTGCAGCAATTTGGTAATTGTATCCACCTCAACTTCTGTTCTGGGCACAACCTTTCTCTTCTTATCCATAGCTTTCTTTAACCATCTTGGTGAAGATGACACCATACCAGTATCTACATTACTTGAAACAGTTTTAATTTGATTATCAACAGGTACAAAAATGGATACTTCCTCAATAGCAGGAGAAGAAGGAATTTCCATCAATGGAGGGAACGAACCATCATCAACAATTTGTTTGAAAATAGAATCAGAAAGCACAAGCGCAGGTTTAGTTTGGGCATTTTTCTTTTTCACAATAGGCAAGGGAGACTATCCAAATCACAGGCTAATTATAACTTCAAAATTTCCTCTAGCCATTCTCCATCAGCTCCGAATTATGAATTAGAATTAGACTGTAATGTCTCTTGCCTTTTAGAAGAAGTATGTGTGCCAGAACCTTGTGTGGGCCTTTTCTCATTAGACCTAGAATTCCCTTGTTCATGAGGAGAGCCAACACATCCACGCCATCTCCTGGTCAACCAATCTTCAGTCCTTTTAATCACAGCAGTAGAATAAATTCTCAGATCCACAACCTCCTTCTCTGACCAATTAATTCGAGGAAGGGGTTTAGAAACTAGGGTTTGATATTCATCATCAATTATTTTAGAATTTTCCTCAACACTATCTGGAATGTATATAGAGAGGCCAAATACTTGAATTTGACTCAGTGTGAGTCTCATACAATTTCTCCTTTAAACTTCCCGATCATCTACATAGTCTTCCCAAAAATCTTCTAAACTTGGACGGTGTTCATAAGAACCAGAACCATGAAAGTTTAATTTCACATAATTTTTGTTGTCAAAGTTGGGCCTCATAGACAAGGAATGAATATGAAATTCACCCAAGACATGTTCCACCTCTTGAGCAATATCATAAGTTTTACAAGAATATGAAGATAGCTTCAGCAAGAAATTGTATCCTTTCTTCCTCATGTTCTGGTATTTAACATTTAAGATAGACATTTGTCTACAAACTTCCAAAAAAATAACAAAGTCAGTAGGGTACCTGGGTAATTTTGTTGGGGCATTTTCATAACCCCTCACTCTTAAATAAGTGAACTTGTCAAACTAAGTGTAGAAACTTCCAAACTCCATGATCAGAGAAGCAGCTTTAGGTGAAATTCTCAACTCAAAATTATCATCGAATTTTCTCACTATAAACATTAAAAAGGCATCATTTACACGGCAGTAATCTTTCATTCCTACATCTCTTTTCAGTTGAGGAAAATAATTATACACAGGTGTTTTTGGAGTTAAAGACCCATGTGGCCTCAACCCAACCCAAACAACCTCTTGAATGGCTAAAATATATACCAAGTATGAACACATGTGAAAAGTGAAAGTCTCTTGAAACTCAACCAGTTGCTTGTTCAAATGATAACTAATAATTTCAGCCCAGTTTATAAATTTATCTTCACTGCATATCAAATAGATAAAATGACACATCCAATCTTCAAAAGAATCTGTGTTTTCACTTCCAACTACGCGATGTAGCAAAGTAATAATATCTGAAATTTCATCCTTAAAATGGGCCCTCTTTAGCTTTTGGGGCAATTGAGACTTACCTCTCTTTTTAGACTTTAACCAGTTCTGTGCAATGGAATTCTTGCACTAGTTTTTATTTGTTCGGAAGAACTCCATTCCAAAGGCAACCGACATGTCTTCAAATTCTTACTTTTCTAGAATTCTTAATGCGCGGATGATAGTTCCAGGGTCAATCTTTCCTACCAATGACCCATCCTTTGCTCTAATTTCAAGGGTGTCAAGGATGTATCTTCCCGCACAAGCCACAACCAGGTCCTCACTTTGTATAGAAATGGGAAAACCTCCTACATGCGCTAAACCGCTCTACAAAATCTTTTCCGCAAAAGGTGATTTATCTTCCTACTGCAACCAGGACCAGAATTCTTCCAAATCGATATGACCAAGCTTAGTATTGCTTATACCAGACCGGCTCCGTTCAATACTAGAATTATGAGGAGTTCCTTGATATTTGAATTTCATCACCGCTGGATACACAGAGAAGAATATCTAAATACTAAAAAAGCAATGGCACAGTACAGGAGTAATGGCAACTGCATAACTTAGAGAAAAATCTGCCACTGGGAGCAAATATGTACGCTGGAAGAATGCCAAGATATGTTTTAAATGTTGGGTTGACGTGGCATTAAATTCGTGCCTTCACAAAATAATCTTAAGATTTGCTTGGCCTCCGAAAATCCTAAAAAGACATCCACCTCGTGTGTCGTACTCATCATTAAATGATCTCTATTGCCTTAAAATTTGGTTTCCACCTTCCATGTAATGGAGTAGCTAAAACGTGGAACTTCAAAACCTCAAGTCGGGGGTTTCAAAGTTTTAGAAACCTCTGACTTGGTGACTACAATGACAAACTGACGAGAGTTGAAAAGACTTCAAAGCAATACATAGTTGGGTGGTCAGCGGGTTCGGTAACTTTAGAAACGTGCGACAAGGATAGAAATCTTAGAGAACTAGCGACTAGGACTAAGACAAATTGATGAACCACGAAAATGGGTGGTAAAATATGTAAGACCTAGAAACAAATAAATAAAGAAAAGAGGGGGTAACTGTTGATTGGTTTGTGATGTCAGTCACAACCAAGCACACAAAACAAAAGTCACACAACAACCCTTGTTTATCCTGAAAGATACGATGAATTCCAAGAATTCATGATCCCAAGTCCCCGTCGATTAGTTCATAATCTGCTGATGTTACTCTGTGGTTGATGTGTATTGTTGTTTTCCATTTTGGGGCCTTACGTAGATTAGTAGATTTTGTTCCTGTAACAATACTATACAGGGAAGTTACTCTACACAGCATATATCTCCAAATGATGTGTCTAAGTTGATATTTGCATGAGTTCTACCCTTATTTGTGATTCTCTGCATGATATTTTCAACAGTGCATGCATCTAGCTTAAAATTGGCTAATGATATTCAGTTATCTACAAGATGTCAGCATATTTCTCTATTCTGCTTCTGATTTATCATGATGTGCAATTATGAAAGTGGTTTCAATGAAATTAAAATGAGAAAAAGGTTAGAGAGTGAGATTCCTAAAATTACTTGACTGAGATCATTGATCCACATACATCTTCCCATACAACAATGGAGAGAAGAAAACTAAAATCATACTTCACCAAGACAGTCCACAAATCCGCATGATTCAGTGTAAATCTTCAGGGGAAAAGTTGACAACAACATGCAATGAAATGAAAGTGCTTCTATAGAACACAGCGTTCACCAGTACATATCCAGAAATCAACTTGAAGACTACTTAAGGTTTACAATCACGGTATAGTCTGAAACTTCATCTCCATACAGTATGTTCATAAAATAGGTACATTTACAATGATCTAAGGAAGGGACCTTGATTATTTCAACAATCTACTCTCAGTAATCCGATCTCTCCTAAAACTATTACAGGTCTGATTTTTTTTTGTATTATTGACCTCCTCCTCCTTTTGTATAGTACAGGGGCTCAATATATATCTCTAGTTTTTTCCCAATCTGGCACCCAAAAACCCTAGGAGATCAACGGTCAGCATCTTGAAATGCAGTATCCAGTAGTGAGAAATGAATCCTACCAAGAATTTGAGCAACATACCCAGACAGGGCACCACTCCTTCAATAATGTTTCCATCTGCAAACTCCCCCGCATTAAAAACTTCGTCTCCTTCTAGTGTGTTTGGCTTCTCAGGATCTGGCCCGCTGCCTGGGACGTCATCGTCATTTAAAACCCCGCCTTTGCGTTCATCTGCACGCCGTTACTATGTCGGCAACTTTGCTTCTTCCCAGCTACTCCAACAATCTGCAATAAACAAGCAAGAATTAGCACCATCGTTTAATAAATTAGCAGGAAAAATGAACATCTTCATTAAATCAAGCTCCAAATGCATAAACACAACCATCAGGCTCAAAAACCATGGAAAATGTGCATCAAAATGCCTATACAGCCTTAAAACCAGTCGAGTCAACCATCGTTGACCAAAAACATGCATTCAGGATCCAAAAATGGATTCAAAAATCTATCGCTTCTGCCTTCCCGCCCTTTTCCTATTTAAATCTTTGTATACGGCGAATGCATGCCAATCGGAATGTATATTCTCGATATACAATTCGGACGTAATATAATGAATTAATCGGATTCTAATCTCTTTTGGGTTCTGTGTTGCATATATATTATATTGTATCCTCCTATATGCACTGTTTAAAACATACATGGATTTAACCCCGTTTGATAAACTTTCGGCTTCGGCACTTGTATATGTGCAATGTATGTTTGATAAAATATAAGTCTGATACATAACAACTTTTCTTTTTTGGACTTTTATTTCGAATCTGGCTTGTATGTATGCAATGTATATCAGTTTGTATATAAGAATATACAAGCCTGATATACATTGAATTAACTCTGCTTTAAAACTTTTCTTGTACATTTTGTGATGCATCTTGGCTTGTATGTATCGAAATATACAAAGTGCGAAATATACAATGATTTAACATTATTCCATAGCTATTTCGATTCCGCCCCTTGTATATTTCGATGTATGTTTGCTTTGAATGTTTAAATATACAAGTCCAAAATGTACAAGGAATTAATCAATTTTCATAACTCCCTTCGGGTCCACCGAATGCACAAAGTGTTTGTATCTTGGCAGTGTATGTAAGATATATACATCACAGATACATGCAATGAATTAACCACTTTTAATAAACTTCAAGTTCGTGCGATGTATATTTGTAATGCATACCACCGAAATATACAAGCCTGCGAAGATACAACGATTTAACACCGTTTAATAACCATTTCGGGTCCGCTATGTATGAAGTGCCCTGTATATTCTACCTGCCAAACATACAAACGTGGGATACAAAGCGGATCTTAAACATCAATTCATTCTAACTTTAAAACCATTTCAGGTCCACCTTGTATGTGTGCATAAACCTTTATTAAAATGCATACAAGGAAAAAGACATACAAGCAGCCTTGTATATGAACCCAAATGCAAAAGCGACTAAGTACAAAAACAAAACCCTTTGCATATACAAATGACCCTGTATATGCAAAGCGATATACAAACCTGAATGTACATTTTACCAAAATGATCATAACTTGCAAAATATGGTGAATTTTAAGATGGTTCAAAAAGCAACCCTAGCTCATTTTTCACAAGGAATCCAACCATATCATGCTCTGGTACTAAAAATGCATTTTTTCTCTATTTTTACCAAAGTCTGCAACTTTAACCCCTTTTCCCTTTACCACCGAGCAAAACAAAACACACAAAAGCAAAAAAGCAAAGCCACAGCAGGGGTCCTCATTTTGCTAAGGAGTAAAATGGGGCATGTTGTGAACATCACAACAACTAGCAACCAAACAAAACAATTAAATTCAAAGTGTTCAAGAAAACTAGATGAAATAAATGCATAATTTCCAACTATCCTTCCTGCAAATTATTATTCAACTTGAGACCTAAGGTATTCAATAAGGGTGCATGAATTTTCATTTTCAGTTTAAGTATGTGCACGTGATTAATTATCCTCATCTTGAAGATCGGTTGAACAAACCAGTGATTGACATTAGCCTACGTAGCTGAGGACATTCCCTCATAGCTGACCGGATAGAGCCTTGCTACCAACGAGCATCCATAGCCCCGACAAGGTTATCGTTACAATTCTCCTAAGTAGAGCCCCACTGCCAGCGAGCATCTATAGCCCCGGTAGAGTTACTTAGATGGCTTAATCTGGATTTTCAATAGAATCCATTTTATTAATATATTTTTTTTATATTTTCTAATTTTTGAAAGAGATTTCACAAGATATTGCAGTTGTAACTTCATGATGCAAGGAGTGAACACTTGCTAAAATTAAACCGAGAATAGGTCACTGGTAGGTTCAACAAACCCAAGGATTTTAGGTGTGTCATCATGAGAAACCTTCCTTGAATTCTCAATCACTATTATTGAATACTAAACTTTAGAAGCTCAACAACTCTCTACGTTCATGACAGTCACAACAAGTTATGTATAAATTGCAAATAATTACCTGAATATTCTGAATTTTATACTATTTTCAATGGTTGTTAGCTTGCTCCTTAATACTCTAAGTCAAAAGAAAAATCCCTGCTAAGGAAACAAAGCAACCAAAACAAAACAAGTGAAACAAAGCCACTATACAAACAACTATACAAAGAAAGTACACTATGATACACATGACTGTCATGATGCAATCCTCAGGCCTGAAAATAGTGTTTGAGGAACTGTCCATTAACTAGTAATGGAACATCCTCACCTGTTAAGGACTTGAGCCTGTAGGTGCTGTCTCCTAGAATTTTAGAAATTTGAAAGGGGCCTATCCAGAGTTTGTCAAATTTACCATGATCACCCTTCCTTTCATGTGCTTTGTTCCACATCAGGACCAGATCTGAGATCCTGAAAGCCTTGATTCTAGCCTTTTTGTCAAACCAGCGCTTGACAACAGCCTGATGTTTAGCAAATCGGTTAATTGCTACACTTATTTTTTCCTCTGGGTGCATTAATTGTAGCAATCTAACTTCCTGTTTATTATCTATGCCTAGGTACTCTTGTGCAAACTGCAGCGTAGGAATCTTTAAGTTAACAGGGAGGATGGGATCCACCCAATATACTAAGTGAAAAGGTGAATTTCCCAATGCAGCTTTATTCCTGGTTCTATCTACCCACAAGGCATATTTCAATAGAGTGTTCCATTCCCTTGGGTTCTTATCTATCAGCTTTTTTATGATGTTCAATAGGTTCTTGTTTGTGGATTATGCTAATCCATTCCCTTGGGGGTAGTAATTTGAGGAGAATTTTAAAATGACCCCATGATCGAAAGCCCAACTTGACAATTTAATTGAAGAAAAGCAGGCCCATTATCACATACTAAAGCATATGGAACTCCATACCTAGTCACTATATTGGTTTCCAAAAACCTAATAACATCCTCAGTATTGCATGTCCTACTGCTGACAGCCTCAGTCCACCTGGTACAGTAATCAGTAATAGTTAAAACATACCTGTGGCCTAAGGATGAGGGAGGATTGATGGGTCCTATGAAGTCCATTCCCCATTGAGCAAAGGGACGCATCTCCATCACTGGCTACAAAGGTTGAGCAGCATATTTCTCTCTATTGGCAACAACCTGACACATATGACAGCATTTGATGTGTCCAACTGTATCTTTGAAAATTGTGGGCCAATAGTACCCTGCCCTGAGGATAGCATGAGTAGTGGCGAAGGACGACCCATGCGCAGTCCCAAATTTATCATGTAATTATGTTAGCACCTTATCTACTTCTGATCTTTCTAAGCATCTTAGGTATATCCCCTCATAGTTTTTCTTGAAAAGGACTCCTCCTTTTAACATAAATTTCAATGATCTTATCTTCAGGGCTCTCCTTTGTGAGTCCTGCAGTCTTGAGGGACATCTCCCAGTGGTCAGGATGTGCCTAATGTCTGAGTACCATTCTCCGTCATCTTTTGCATTTACGACGTACTGCTGGCTCAGGATATTAGGATCAACCTATGATATCATCTGGCTTAATGCATGCCCTCTTACCAGCTTCATAGGGGTAATGTCCATAGCATACTCCTGGAGGACAGTGATCCATTTAGCCCTTTTCTCACCTGGTTCACTTTGCATTAGTAACATTTTCACTGCTGCATCAAGTACAACAGCAATCACCTTACTTCTCAAGATGTAGTGCCTGAACTTCTTGATTGCTCAGACCAAAGAAAGCGCTTGTCTTTCAATGTCCATATACCTGAGCTATGCGTCTCTGAAAGGGCGGCTCATGAAGGCTATAGGCTTTTCTTCCTTTTCTTCATTTTTCTGTGTCAGTACTACTGCAGAGGTATGTTCTAAAGCAAAGGAGTAGCTGTAGAAGTCCTTGGTGTAGTTTGGACTGATCAAGACTGGAGCATTTGATATGGCCTTTTTAATGTCTTCAAAAGTTGCTCTAGCTTCTGGGGTCCATTCAATTTTAGCGTCCTTCTTGAGCATGGCGTTCAAGGGCCTGACTATCTCTGCAAAGCCAGTGATAAATTTCCTAACAAAATTAATCTTAACAAAGTAAGATTTGAGCTTCGTCTTGCTTCCAGGCAGTTGTATCTTCATGATGGATTTTATTCTGTCAGGATCAATGATGATCCCGTCTTCAGTTATCAAGTGGCCTAGCAATTTCCCCGTGGTCATCCCAAATATGCACTTCTTGGGAATCAAGGATATCCCATACTACTCACACTTCTTCAACACCTTTCTCAGGTCCTCTACATGGTCCACTCTATCTTTGGAGAACACCGTTAAGTCATCCATGTATATTACTATGCACTTACCAATCAAGCCTCTGAAGGCTATGTCCATTGCTCACTGAAATGTGGCTCCAGCGTTTATCAATCCAAACGGCATGCGCTTGTAGGCGAAGATCCCCCATTTCGTGGTAAATGCGGTTTTCAATCTATCAATTCTATCCACCATCACTTAGTTGTATCCAGAGAAACCATCCAAGAAGGACATCATCTTAGCATCATTCACAATCTGTGGGACTTCATCTAGAGAAGGCAAAGGATAATTATCCTTTTCAGAAGCTCGATTCAAGTTCCTGAAGTCCACGCACAGTCTGATGTCACCATTCTTCTTTCTCACTGGGACCAGGTTTGCCACCCACATGGAGTGTCTCACAGGAAATATGATCTTGGCATCGAGCAGTCTTTTAACTTCTTCAAAAATGATTGGCTCCAGTAAAGCATTGACGGGTCTTTGCTTTTGCCGAAAAGGCTTGGCGTCTGACTTCACAGGTATCGTATGAGTGATGACTGATGTATCAAAAGTTTTTAATTCATCATACGTCCAGGCAATGACATGGATGTAATCTTTGAGGGCTTGAGTTATCCCTTTCAACTCTTCTTCTGTACAGACCTTCCCAATCAGAACATTTCTTCTTCTATCACCTTACCCAAGGTTGACCTGCGAATACTGTCCCTCATCAGCCTTTTGAAGATCCCTTTGTTTTAGCATGCTGTCCAAATCAAATGCTCTCTCCAGCTCTATCATTCCCCTAGGGATTTTGTTACTTGGTAGCTCCAGGATTTCTTCTTCCTCCCAGACATGATCTTCTAGATTCTTTTCATCAATGATCTGTGCCTCAAAAACATCTCTATTGGAAATAAAATCCAATATATGCTGATCATCTTCAAATACTTGGAGATTAGTTACATTATCAAGTACTGAAGGCACTGATACTAATTCAACTGAGAATCTTTTTAAACCTAATATGGATAGTGGCTCTAGAGTACTGGCAGCCTGGGCCAAAGCATCTGCTCTGTGGTTTTGCTCTCTAGGTACATGGTTGATATTGAATGCATCAAACTCTTCTATTAAGTCCCACATCCTGTGTCTGTAATTGGACAGCCTCCTATAATTGCAAGAGTATATACCTCTTACCTGTCTGACAACTAATTCTGAGTCCCCATAGACATGCAGAATTTTCACCTTCTTCCTAAGAGCAAACAGTATCCCATGAATTAGAGCTTCATATTCTGTCACATTATTTGTACATGGGAACTGCAATCTGTATGCTGCCAAATAAGATTTTCCAGATGGGTCAATGAGGTCTATTCCTACTCCAGCGCCTTGTTTTGACTTGGATCCATCAAATCTGAGGATCCATGGCTCATCCTCAGCTAAAAGCTTGTCTGGTGCTTCCTTCTTTCTTTTGGCTCTGGCAACCGCACCACTGGATATCCATTTTAGCTTTGGTGTCCCAGTTTTCTCAAACACCACCTCATTGGCTTTATGGGGAGCTGATACTTCTTCTTTTCTCTTATCACCAAGAGGAACATTCTCTGGACTAGGCAGCATATGCCTTCTCAAGATATGCAAGCACAATGAGCAAGATGTCTCTGAGTGAGGTGCCTCATGCAACCTGCACCACTTCTCAATCAAGGCATCCTGGGGAGGCCTATGCTGCTGCGTCATCTTTTGGATTTCTTTTGACAAAAACTCCTCAAACTTGGACAGATTGCTGCCACTATCCTCGTCAGATAACTCGTAATCTGACTCCACTAAACAATCACTCCTAGGGGTGATTTTCTTCTTGTTCTTATCATTACCCCCATTGCATACCAGTATCTCTTCTATCATCTGGACAGAACCTTCATCCTTCTGTGTGCATCCTCATGTTCCTACAGGAGACAAACATAAATCAATATCACTATCGTTATCCGTGGAACTCACCGTGGGTGAAGATGCTTTGCCATATGCTTGTTCTAACTCTAACATGTCTAAACAGGCATCACAAGTTTTTTCAGAATGAGCCTCATCATGCAACCTGCACCATCCATCAATCAGAATATCGTGAACAGGCACACTTAATAATTGATATCGTTTCACCTATCTAAACAAATGCATCTCAAATTTCTTGAAATGATCCAGTTCTATTTTATTTCCAAGATTACAGTCAGGATCTAAATTTATTTCATCACTCCAAAGGTCACCATTATGATCATGTGTGTCAAGCATCAGGATTTCTTCTATGCTGGCAGTTTGAGGTCTGATGGAGTAAACTCCAGGTTCCACATCCACATACATGATTTCATTGGTTCTGTTATATTTGGTGATCATGTGTCTCATGTGAGGTTCAGCTTCGATCTTTATCTGATTTGGTATACCCTTTCAAGGTAGCCACATATGGCTGAAATCAGTTGACATGTATCCGTTGAGGGTTTTTGACCAGTCTCTGCTAAGTAACATTCCATATGTATCAGGTATATCTACTACCTGAATATCAATATAGTGCTAGATTCTGGGATCCGATGCTAGCTGCATGTGAATGTGGGTCAGTTCTCCTACCACACTTACTTCTGTTTTGTCCAATTGTGTTACCTTCTTCAATGATTTAGTAGGATGTAACCCTAAAGCGTTGCATATGGATAGGGGCATTACATTGGTAGATGCTCCTGAGTCTACTAAGCAGTTGTGCAAATTTTTACCAAACATCCTTGTGGTAAGGAGGAAGGGAGGTGACTCACTCTTGTCTTTGTATAGGGTCATGTGGGAGGTATCTATAGCTTGAACAGTAGTCGAGGTTTTAGGTTTGACGTTAACGTCCTTGGCATCATGATCTTTATTTCTAAATTGGCCCGGGGTATGGCTATCTTCCTTTTGAGTAGAACCGTCCAATGATTTCATGAAAGCATTCTTGATAGTAGGGGTTTTAAGCAACTCTAACATTGGTAGGCTGATCTTTCCTTTTTTCATTTCATCTATCAGATATGTAACCAAATTGTCAAATTCAGGAAGTGCATTTGCAGCTTTTGATGCTGTGTTATGCAGTGTCAGATATTGAGCATCGACCTTGGGGAGTCTAGGGTTTTTACTTGCCTTGGGATCAGGTAGAGTATTGAAATTGTTTGGAGGCAATGAGGTAGTCAAAGGATCAGCAGATCTATTTGAGTTATTCCTTAAGTTGTAGTTATGCCTACCCTAAGGTTGTTGTTGATAAGCATTGACTTCCTTATGCTCAATTGATGGCTCATTCTCATCCTCAAAGGGAAAAACATAGTTAGACTCAAAAGCCATGGCTGATTCCTCACATGTTGAAGTGTAATCCTGATGTGATGATATTGTCTGCTGATAAGGACAGTGCATGAAGCTTTCTAGTACTAGGGCAGAATCATACTCACAGGGGACAATTTCATTTCCCTCTGCATAAGGTGGGTTACCTGAGGTACTGGCCACTTCAGCTTAGAATATGCTAGCAGCAATCCTGAATTGAGGACAGTCCAACTCTGCATGAGCGTTGTTGTTATGTATTCTACACCAGTTCGTAAGTGTTGCCTCTACAAGGTTTACTCTGGTGGTCTGCCTAGGTTCACCAGGAGGCTGATTGTCTAGGGGTGATGGCAAGGAACCATTGTTAGGCCTGGTGTTCCACACTCTAAGTTGTCTAGGAGGATTATTGTTGCCATTGTTTTTATTGTAATTGTTGTTGTACCCCCTATCAGGATAATTAGGTTTGTCATTGGCATAACCTCTGTTTTGATTAGGTTGAGAGTAGAAATTCTGATTTCTTAGATGAGTGACATCAGTAGTAAGTTTTCTTAACTAAGCTGATATTTCTTTAATTTCTTCCTTCTCTTCTTGAACCTTGGCCATCACATTCTCTGTCTGGGGCTTGAAAAAGGAAGACCCATTGTTATTGTTGGATTGTTCTACACCCTGAGGCACTTGTGTTTGATATGGTAACATCTGGTTACTCCCACTTGGTGGGGGCATGACACTGAGTGGTGGTATTTACAAAGGGGCTGGCATCATAGCTAAAGGCATCATGGCTCCATTGGTATGTTGGTGGACAGGATATGTAAGATAACCAAGAAGTGTAGGGAAAGCAATATTTGGTGTGGGAGTAGGAGCCAATTGCTGACTAACTTTGATAGCTTCCTCAAAAGCCTATGCTAAAGTTGTTACACTAGGGTGTGTCCTTCTGATAAACATGGAGGTCAGGGGATCTAAAGTTAAATAATAAATACTCCTAGCAGCCTCGTCTGCTACAACGTAGGGAGCAACCAGTTTAGACAGCATCTTCTGGAATCTAGCGTTGAAGTTTGCAATGGGTTCTCCTTCGCACCTCTTGATGGTTGCAAATAGATGATAGTTCATTAAAGGATCTATAGGCACCTTAAACCTATCCTTGAAAGCTTTCTCTAAGGCATCCCATGAACGGACTGAACCCTGGCCTAGACTGGTATACTAGTTATAGGCCTCTTCCCCTAAGGAGAATGGAATCAATCTGCATACCACATCCTCATACTCAATTCTAGCCCTACAACAAGCTTCCCTGAAGGTCATGACATGATCATCAACATCTTGATACGGATGGTACCTAGGACAAATTTTATCTGGATTTTTAGGCAAAGCATGATACGCATTGAAGGCCAGTGGTGACTCTGATGTGAAAAATGACATCGCAACTAGTGGAGGTTGGATCTGGGGTACGACAGGCTGGGCCTGAGGTGTGATAGGTGGTCCTGTGGGTATTTGAAAGCCAATAGGGGTTACAAGAGCATGCTCTGGTGAGGCTTCTGTTGCACTAGAATCAGGAGTGTGATGAATGTCCACAGTCCTAGGTCTAAATCCCCTGATAGGCAGTTCTTCGAAGAGTCCACTAGATCTGGACCTGGTATTTGGCCTGAAAGCTAGGATTTCTCAAGTTTTTAAGGCAAAATGGTGAGTTTATGGATAGAATTCAAACCACCAGAATGCTTAAGCAATGTATGCAGGAATCTATGGTTTCCTTTCTCAACTGCCCTCCTTCTAGCGCTAGTTTCCTATTGATTGGTTTGTGATGTCAGTCACAACCAAGCACACAAAACAAAAGTCACACAACAACCCTTGTTTATCCTGAAAGATATGATGAATTCCAAGAATTCATGATCCCAAGTCCTTGTTGATTAGTTCATAATCTGCTGATGTTACTCTGTGGTTGATGTGTATTGTTGTTTTCCATTTTGGGGCCTTACGTAGATTAGTAGATTATGTTCCTGCAACAATGCTATACAGGGAAGTTACTCTACATAGCACATATCTCCAAATGATGTGTCTAAGTTGATATTTGCATGAGTTCTACCCTTATTTGTGATTCTCTACATGATATTTTCAATAGTGCATGCATCTAGCTTAAAATACGCTAATGATATTTAGTTATCTACGAGATGTCAGCATATTTCTCTGTTCTACTTCTGATTTATCATGATGTGCAGTTATGAAAGTTTTTTCAATGAAATTAAAATGAGAAAAAGGGTTAGAGAGTGAGATTCCTAAAATTACTTGACTAAGATCATTGATCCACATACATATTCCCATACAGCAATGGAGAGAAGAAAACTAAAATCATACTTCACCAGGACAGTCCACAAATCCGCATGATTCAATGCAAATCTTCAGGGGAAAAGTTGACAACAACATGCAATGAAATGAAAGCGCTTCTATAGAACACAGCGTTCACCAGTACATATCCAGAAATCAACTTGAAGACTACTTAAGGTTTACAATCAAGGTATAGTCTGAAACTTCATCTCCATACAGTATGTTCATAAAACAGGTACATTTACAATGATCTAAGGAAGGGACCTTGATTATTTCAACAATCTAGTCTCAGTAATCCGATCTCTCCTAAAACTATTACAAGTCTGATTTTTTTTGTATTATTGACCTCCTCCTTTTGTACAGTACAGGGGCTCAATATATATATCTCTGGTTTTTTCCCAATCTGGCACCCAAAAACCCTAGGAGAACAACAGTCAACATCTTGAAATGCAGCATCCAACGGTGAGAAATGAATCCCGCCAAGAATTTGAGTAGCATACCCAGACAGGGCACCTCTCCTTCAATAATGTTTCCATCTGCAAACTCCCCCGCATTGAAAGCTTCATCTCCTTCTGGTGTGTTTGGCTTCTCAAGATCTGGCCCACCACCTAGGACATCATCATCATTTAAAACCCCGCCTTTGCGTTCATCTGCACGCCGTTACTGTGTCGGTAACTCTGCTTCTTCCCAGCTACTCCAATAATCTGTAATAAACAAGCAAGAATTAGCACCATCGTTTAATAAATTAGTATGAAAAATGAACATCTTCATTAAATCAGGCTCCAAATGCATAAACACAACCATCGGGCTCAAAAACCATGGAAAATGCACATCAAAATGCCTATACAGCGTTAAAACCAGTCAGGTCAACCATCGTTGACCAAAAACACGCATTCGGGCTCCAAAAATGGATTCAAAAATCTATCGCTTCTGCCTTCCCGCCCTTTTCCTATTTAAATCTTTGTATACGGCAAATGCATGCCAATCAGAATGTATATTCTCGATATACAAGTCAAACGTAATACAACGAATTAATTGGATTCTAATCTCTTTTGGGTTCCGTGTTGTATGTATATTATATTGTATCCTTCGATATACACTGTTTAAAACATACATGGATTTAACCCCGTTTGACAAACTTTCGGCTCCGGTACTTGTATATGTGCAATGTATGTTTGATAAAATATAAGTCTGATACATACAACAATTTTTCTTTTTTGGACTTTTATTTCGAATCCGGCTTGTATGTATGCAATGTATATCGGTTTGTATATAAGAATATACAAGCCCGATATACATTGAATTAACTCTTCTTTAAAACTTTTCAAATCCGTGGCTTGTACATTTTGTGATGCATCTTGGCTTGTATGTATCAAAATATACAAAGCGCGAAATATACAATGATTTAACGTTATTCCATAGCTATTTCGATTCTGCCCCTTGTATATTTCGATGTATGTTTGCTTTGAATGTTTAAATATACAAGTCCAAAATGTACAAGGAATTAATCAATTTTCATAACTCCCTTGAGGTCTACTGAATGCACAAAGTGTTTGTATCTTGGCAGTGTATGTAAGATATATACATCACGGATACATGTAATGAATTAACCACTTTTAATAAACTTCAAGTCCGTGCGATGTATATTTGCAATGCATACCACCGAAATATACAAGCCTGCGAAGATACAACGATTTCACACCGTTTAATAACCTTTTCGGGTCCGCCATGTATGAAGTGCCCTGTATATTCTACCTGCCAAACATACAAATGTGGGATACAAAGCGGATCTTAAACATCAATTCATTCTAACTTTAAAACCATTTCGGGTCCACCTTGTATGTGTGCATAAAACTTTATTAAAATGCATACAAGGAAAAAGACATACAAGCGGCCTTGTATATGAACCTGAATGCAAAAGCGACTAAGTACAAAAACAAAACCCTTTGCATATACAAATGACCCTGTATATGCAAAGCAATATACAAACCTGAATGTACATTTTACCGAAATGATCATAACTTGCAAAATATCGAGAATTTTAAGATGGTTCAAAAAGCAACCCTAGCTCATTTTTCACAAGGAATCCAACCATATCATTCCCTGGTACTGAAAATATATTTTTTCTCTATTTTTACCAAAGTCTGCAACTTTAACCCTCTTTTCCCTTTACCACCAAGCAAAACAAAACACACAAAAGCAAAAAAGCAAAGCCACAGTAGGGGTCCTCATTTTGCTAAGGAGTAAAATGGAGCATGTTGTGAACATCACAACAGTAACAACTAGCTCTAAATGGGGACAAGGACCATGGGGACATAGAGAATCTAGAAAACCATGGCATAAAGCCTTATTCATTGGGCAAAGGGAAAAATAATACAAAAGGATAGAAAATAGAAAGAAGCTATAATACAGAGGGAAAAACCCAAGACCATTACCAGTTGAACATTTTCAAATCTTGCCCATTATAGGAAACAAGTAAAGGAGTACCATCTAAATAAGTCAATAGGAAAGAATTATCACCAACAACCTGTCTAATTAGAAATGGCCCTTTCCACATAGAATCAAACTTTCTGTGAGCACCCTTTGGCTCTCTCCTCCTGTCCCAAAGAAGTACAGAGTCTCCAACAACAAAGTTTCTTTGTTTTTCCCTTCTATCAAAGATCTTCTTAACCATCTGCTGATGCTTATCAATTTTGTCCACAACAATCTCTCTCTTCTTCCAGTTTGTTCAAATACATAATTCTCTTTTCCAGTGTAGACTAAAACTCTTCATTTTCTATAGCCCTTTACAAATTCAATGCTGAGAGTTCTAAGGAGATAGGTATAGTACTATCAACTCCATATACCAACTGAAAAGGTGACATACATGTGGCTCTTTTATAAGTGATTCTGTTTGCCCACAGAGCATCATACAATTTCTTATGCCATCCTCTTTGGCTTTCATTCACCAGCTTTTTGACAATAGAAATTAATTTTTTGTTGTTGAACTCGGCATGCCCATTGCCCTGAGGATAATAGTCAGATGAATGTCCCAAACTAATACCATACTCATAGAAAAACAAAGTGATTTCAATAGATGAAAAAGAGCTAGCATTATCAGCAACTATCTTCTTTAGGATACCAAACCTTACTATGATGTTTTCCTTCAGGAAGTTACACACAACCTGTGAGGTAGTCAGTTTCACTGGAATAGCTTCTACCCCCTTCATAAAATAATTAGTAGCAGTAAGAATGTGTGTATGTCTAGCACTTGAATTGGGATTAACAGGGCCTATGAACTCCAATCCCCATTGTTGGAATGGTTCATCAATTACCACAGGTTTCCAAGCTAAAGCTACGAGATGGGCCTACCAGTAAATCTTAAACATTTTTCACATTTAGATACCCATTCACAAGCATCTTTAAACATATCGAGCTAATAAAAACACTAGCGTAGGATCTTAAAGGCTGTTATAGAGGCTAAAAAATGCCCACCACAAGCTTCATCATGAAAAGCCTTTAACAATCTCTTTTGTAGATCTTCATCAACACACCTAAGAAATGTTCCATCTACACCCTTTTTGTATAGGTTTCCTTCCCAAAGAACGTACTTGCTTGATTTAAGCTTTAAGTTTCTTTTCTCTTTGGCTGATAAGTGTGATGGGTAGTCACCGTAAGTCAAGAAATAGGAGACATCTGAGAACCACTCATCAGTTGTACTGGTAAAGAGAACTAGAGGTAGGTGTTATTCTTCAACAACTTTATTTTCTGCAATCAATTTACATAAACCCTTACCCCTGACCAAATTGTTAGGCCTAATATCCACATCATACTCTTGCACTTTTGCTATCCAAGAACCCTGTTTATTACATCTAACTTCTTGCTGAGTGAGGATACTTTTGACAACAGTTTTGGGTACAAAAACAATGGTGTGAGAATGCAAAATATAGAACCTAAAACTTTTCAAAGCCTTGACCATAGAAAATGCATACTTTTCCAATGGGGAATAATTTAGTTCATACTTCTTAAGAGTAGTACTCATGAAAGAAATGGGGGCTTCCATACCTTGTTCATTTTTTTGCATTAAGATGGCCGATAAGGTATGCTCCGATGCGTAACAATACATGATGAAGACTTTTGTGAAGTCGGTACGTACCAATGTGGGTGCATTTCCAATAGCAACTTTTATGTCTTCAAAGGCCTATTTTCCTTCGCAACTCCATCTAAACACAGGGCAGTCCTTCATCATGTCTACAATAGTTTTTGTTAATTTAGCAAACTCAGGTACAAACCTTCTTAAAAAGTTCACTTGGCTGAAGAATGATCTGGTGTTATCTTTGTTTGCAGGTAATCCCAGTTGCTTGATAGCTTTCACTCTTTCAGGATCAACTCTAATCCTGTCTTTTGAAATAATGTGTCCCAAAAGCTTCCCCTCAGTTACTGCAAAGATAGACTTTTTAGGGTTTAGAGAAATCCCCTGTTCTCTACAACGTTGTAATACTACCTCTAAATCATGTAAATGATTATCCCTTTTGCTAGACAACACTGTCAAATCATCTAAATAAACCACAATAATTTTATTTTTCTAATCCCCGAATGACAGATCCATAGCCCTTTGAAAAATTGCTCCTGCATTCACAAGACCAAAGGGCATTCTATTGCATGCAAAGGTGTCAATGGGTGTAGTGAAAGTTGTCTTATCCTGATCTTCTGGAGCCACTTCAACTTGATTGTAACCAAAAATCCATCTAGCATAGACATCATTTCAGAACCAGCAACTATTTGCAGTAAATGATCCATAACAAGCAGTGGGTAGTTATCTTTCAGTGAGGCTTGATTCAAGTTCTGAAAGTCAACACAGATTCTTATTTCACCATTCTTCTTTCTGACTAGAACTATATTGGCTACCCATGTAGAATGATGGATTGGATAAATAATCCTTGCCTTTAGCATTTTGTCTATTTCATTAAAAATGGCTTATGCTACCTTAAGATTATATATTCATTGTTTCTGCCTGTAAGGTGTAGTACCAGGTTTCAAGGGGATTTTGTGTTGCAATTCTCCATTTCTAAATTTCTTCAAGTCAACATAGCACCATGCAAACACATCTCTATAGTGAATCAACAAGGAGATCAACCTTTCCTTCTCTTGAGGTGAACAACACTTTCCTATACAAACAATTTTTGGATCTTCGTTCATACCAATATTAACACAATCAAAATCTTTAGATGATTCAATGGAAAGTTTTCTTTTCTTTTTCAAATATTGATGATGTCTATTAAATAAATCCTCAAGAGAGACTAGACCTTTAGGAATTTTGTTGTCTTTCAATTGAATAACCTCGGATTCTTTACTATTAGGGATAGCAATGTTGCCCTCCAAAATATCATTACTTTTATCATCACTACCTTCAAAGAAAATATTTGCAAAGGCTTCAACTTTTTCAAGGAAAGTAATGATTTGTTTGTCATCATTAAACACTTGCCAGTGATTTACATTGTCAGGGACATTAAGGTGATAGACCACTTCAATTCTCTAGGGCTTATCCTTGAAATCTGAATGGGGCAACAACAAAGACGCAGAAACTGCTAATGAATCAGCCCTTGTATTAGACTCCCTAGGCACTGTTTCTATAGAAAAGGCATCAAAATCTTCAATGCAGTCCCATACTCTATTTCTATAATGTCTTAACCTGTCATTTTTCACAATATACTGCTTCCCGACTTGCTTGACAATTAATTATGCATCCCCCTAGCTTTTAGCTGATTTATGCCTCTTTCTTTAGCTAGGGTTAAGACAAGTAGAAGAGCTTCATATTTTACAGTATTGTTGGTGTTTTCAAACTCCAATTTATAAGCATAGGGAAAGCTATAACCATCTGGAGAAATTAAAACAACTCCTCCACCAGAACCAGCACTAGAACAACTTCCATCAAATTCCAGTGTCCATAACTCATTCACTAAATCAGGGTTGACTAGGCTCAAACCTTCTTCTGAGGAGGAGGTGCACATGTAAGTACCTGGCCCAGTTTCTACAAATAAAATGTCTACCCTTGGATCCCCAGATTTTAACACTATGAACTTAGCTTTGGGCTCTGGGTTAAGACGTACCTTATTTCCATCTAATGGTATTATAGCATGAGACCAATCCAATTGTATCTCTCCGCCCAGATCTCTACAAAAACTCCTACTCAACAGCATCCCATAACTAGCAGGAATATCAGTAACAAGGATAGTTAACTTTATCTCTTCTTTGGAAAAGTAGCTAAAGCAACTTGGGCATCTTTGATTTGACCTAGGATCAGGACAGGTGAGCCATCTATAGAGAAAAATTTACCATGAGAAGAAGTATAAGATAATCTTAAAGCTCTAGCCACTTGAGCTAGCATCACATTATCAGAAGCCCCAAAGTCAATAACACAATTGCTCAGTCTAAAACCAGCTATATAAAGAGACACATAGAATGGTTCGGGTTTGGCAAAAGGATTCTGTTGACTCGAATCTTTATCATGGGAATTTGAGCAAACTTGCTCTTCAACATGCATTTCAATATCACTAGACACCTGAGCATTACTTTGAGACGGGAAGGGTTATTGTTTGATGTATCTCACTAACCGGTCTAATTTAGATGGATTAAGTCTAAGGTATTCATCTTGGGAGATCTAAATCTTGGTATTTTTGCATGACTCGATTATATCAAATGAATTAGTAACAATTGTATCAGAAGAGGGGGTAGAAGGTACCTCAACAAATATATTCTAGGGCACAGTATCTTCAAGCTTTTTGGAACTGGAAGCAGCTTGTTTCGACAAAATGTACTTTGGAGTAAAAGCTCAACCATTTTCTTGGCCTTTGGAATCTGAGCCTTTTTGAGCATGTTGTCCTCTAGTAAAGACTGTAAAATTAGGATCGATTTCTGTGTACACATCTTCTCCTGTCTCAGTATCTCACTTGTATTCAAAAAAGTTTACACTAGCATCGTGAGATGGACCAGGTTCTTCCACATATGGTGGCTCAACATGTTCATTGGTGGAAAGCATTTGCCTAAATCTAACCATTTCTAGACAGTTAGATCCATCGTGGTCTGAAGTCAGATGGAAATTACACATCATATTACTCTTAATAGTAGAAGGTCCATTTTCAATGGCTAACCTCTAAGTAGGGCCGGTCAAAGGCAAAGTTTTGTTATAACCACCCGATGTGCCAAAATATTTCCTTGGTATGTCTTGATATTGTGACTGAAAGTTTCCCTTTGGCATTTGCCTTTTCAATGTGACTATATCATTAGCTAATCTCTATATGACTGGGTCAATAAAATTCACAGCTGAAGGTTTACCAATCTACAATTCCTTCTTCCATTTTCCAACAATAATTAAGTCATCTTCTATAGATATAGCATTTTCCTAAGCTGCATGTTGATCATCTGCACCTTCCCTCTTAATGGTAAAACTAATATCTGGTGGAAGGGTATTGATAAAGAAACATTTCAACAAGTCATCTACAAGCCTCATGTTCTCAGGAATTCTATTGTATAACTTATTGAATTTAGCAATGAATTCTCTCATTGGTTCATGAATTTCCTTCTTCACAGTAGCCAATTGAGTGACAAGGACTTGCTCATTCTCTGCGAACTTGAATCTACTTTCAAACTTGGTCCTTAGAGTAGCCCAATTATTAATAGAACCATTAGGAAGATGGTAAAACCAATCAGCAGCGATATCAGTCAGAGATTCTACAAAGAGTCTCATGGCAATATCTTCATGTTGCATGGCAAGAATTGAGGAAGCAGCAAAGAAAGCTTGCATGTGCTCACCTGGAGTAACTTTTCCATCTCCTTGAAACTTAGGTATAATTTTCCCTGAGCCTTTGGGTAGGTCATGTAGTTGGTCTCCTAGGTTAAGTGGACCTATTGTGGCTCCCCATGGGACAGGTGGAGGCTGAGCCATGATAAGAGGATTATGAACAGGAAAAATTTACTTGAAAAGGGAGAGTAACCCCGTGCAAAAGAAGGGCTTGACAAGATGCGGCTGTAGTATTTACAATGCTTTGACTAGGAGGAGGGGATGGAGGTCTTCTCATAGACTTAACCTTTTGATTAAGTGGGAAAGAAGAGAAATTTACAACTTCTAGTAATTCAAAATCTTTGTCCCAAATCCCTTTCTTTCTATCTCCTCTAGTGTACCTTTTAGAAGCCAGATTTAAACAATTAAAAAGATTTAAATTACAAAGTCACCAACTGCACTTACTGATTGATTCGTGGAAGATTATGCTGATTGTTCAACTGGTTTCTTTGATTAGCCACTTGATCTCTATGTCTGTTGTTGGGAAGTGCTTGAATAGGAAAGACTCTTTCTCTTCATGGCACAGGTACTACAGCCTCAACAAAGATGATTTCTTGGGCGTCACCAAAATGCCTCATGTTATCTCTTATGATTTCCCCAAGTTCTTCTTCTGACACTTCATTAACTTGGTTATATTGCAAATTGGTTCTTCTATGTTGCTAGGCAAGCAATCTTAAGCTAGTAACGATATCTTCTTGATCACCTACAAGCCAATCTACGTTAGGCTAAAGGATTGGATCGTTACGTCTCTAAAGAACCATTAAAGCAACTCACAACACATATCTGACAATAGTTTTCCCTAGTAGAGTCGCAAAAATTATGTCAGTTTCCAGATTTATCATTCAACTCTATGTCCTCTCGCCCAAACAATGACAAATGTAACCACAGTTGAGTCAGTTACAATAGTATTTTATAACCAACTCTCTGTTTATTTTACAAGGTGGCAGCTACCTTCAAATGATATACAATGAATTAAACTTTGTATTGCTTTTAACCAGAAAGCAAGGGAAAGATAAGGCTTTTGACCAGAAATCTTTGAAAGGAAATTCACATTTCTAATACAACTAAAAAATAAAGAACTTCAAAGACTTCGAATGTCGAATATGCTGAACAAAGAATTATAAATCCATCATCATGAAGCATTCATTCAAAGATAAATATTCATAGCAATGGAGAAAAATGAACGTATGAGACTTCAACACAAATAGAGAAAGAAAACATTGGTAATATATTCAACTTAAGAATAATAATATCCAATCACCATAACACAAAGATTATGTCTACTTGAACATCTAGTCTAAACTTTCTTTCTATATTGAAGAGAACTAAAACTAAAACATATCAAAAATATCTAACTTAATGAGTAAAAAAAAGTTTGCCCAAAAAGATCTATACTATGTCTCGAGTATATCTATATATATTGTCCACATAATAACTGTCTTTAGAAAATAGAACAGTTTCTTGAAGACAACCATTTTTTTAAATAATAAAGTTTTAGAAAAGTCTTTGAGCCAAATATTCAGAAATGTATAAAAGAAATAAAGTTAAATTTGTTGCCCCTTTGCCTTCCTTTGGTTCTTCAATGCTTTCCCTACCTTGATCCTCTGTCATCTTCTCTCACACCTTTATTCTCAACTTGTATTCCTAATACTTAGTTATGACAGCAGTGATGCTCTTGCTTCTTAGAGTTGTAGTAATTTGCAACCTGGTTCTGAATCTTGCCAATGTTTTACCTATCCCTTCTATAGCTTCATGAATATCATCACCTCTATTCTTGAAACCATTAAGGTAAACTTACATAAGTTCCATTTTGCCAAGTGATTCCCCAGTGATACTATTACAATCTGAGAGTTCCTTGCAAAGCATGTCCTTAGCTTCCTTCGTCATTTCCTTAGGAACCCGCAAGTTCTCTCCAAACTCATCTAAAATGTTTAGATCTAGTGTTCTGCAATCATTCTGAATACCAATCATTATATCAAGATAATCACGCAAGGATTTGTTAATCTGTTTAATGAGATTGTCATACATGCCCAATTTCCACTCCAATGAGTCAACCTAGGACGGATTAATCTCACGGGGATCACTGGCCAAATTTTCTTTTAGAAGAGTTAGAGAGTTCATGGTAACTAATTCAGAAATTTATTTCGAGAGTACATAAGTACTACCTTGCTCTTTCCTTACCTGTTGAGGCTCATTGATTAACTCTATCCTTTTATTATGCACTTGAGTATAGCACTGTCTTACCCTGGTTAAGAAAAATAAAATTTCACAGGATAATTTTTCCACCCATTCAGTAATAGGTTTGGCAAAATTCAGATTCTTTTTGATTTGTTGCACAGTGCTCGCATCAACTCCTACAACTTCTACACTAGAAGCATCTTAAGATGTGGGTGTCACAATGGATTGGATAAATCTGCTCAGAGATAAAACATGAGATTGAAGTTTTATATTTTCTTTCCTCTCCTCCTTGGCTCTCTTAAATAAAGCACTTACAGAAAAATTTGTATGATATGCTTCTCCCTCCAGAGTAGAAGGACCCAAGTCTATATGACTTATTTTGTAATCTGCTTCAGTTATCTCATCTTCATTTAGGTCCTTGACTAGGTCAGCAATCTCTAACATCTGATGTCCTGAAGCAGCATCATTTACTATTCTAGACATCCTTTTGGCCTTTTTAGGCTTGGAGGTAGTTTGCAACAATTTGGTAACTGTATCAACCTCAACTGCTATTGTGGGCACAACCTTTCTCTTCTTATCCACAGCTTTCTTTAACCATCCTGGTGAAGATGACACCATATAGTATCTACATTACTTAAAACAGTTTTAATTTGATTATCAATAGGAACAGAAATGGATACTTCCTGAATAGCAGGAGAAGAAGGAATTTCCATGAATGGAGGGAATGAACCATCATCAACAATTTGTTTGAAAATAAAATCAGAAAGCACAGGAGCAGGTTTAGTTTGGGCATTTTTCTTTTTCACAACATGCAAGGGGAGACTATCTAATTCACAGGCTAATTTTAACTTAAGAATTTCCTCTGGCCTTTCTCCGTCCCCTCCAAATTGATGCAGAGGCATCCACACTATAACCTTATCATACAGCATGGATGTCTGCAGCCCATCATCATCATCATATTTACTCTTTACACTGTCAGCATCATCACATTTACTGTCGCCGACCGATATCCTCCTGCAGACAAGCCTTCGCACTTTCGCATGTCAACAGCATCATCACATTCGACTATCGGCAGCATCATCATGTTCGGCGAGCGCGAACATCCTCCTGACGTCCACTGTTCACTTCAGCGACAACTTCCGTCTTCACTATCTTCAGCATCATGATATTCAACATCATGTTAATCAGCAGGATATGGAACATCCGGTTCCTCCCATTTATCCTGATGATGACAAACCTTAACTCCTCGCACCGTCCCCTCGATGCTTACGTCACCCTGATATCCTGATGACGATTATCCTGATGACGATGACATCACCTGCAGCTTCTCAATATCCTGCTGCTCCGCAATATCCTGATGACGTATATCCTGATGATGATGACGTCATATCCTGCTGTTGGCCAAACTTAGCTTTTTTTCAGCCCGCGATCAACCCGATCTTCTTCCTTATGCCGATACGCTCCTCCTCGGCACCTCCTGATGATGATCGCCCCGACGCACTTTCACTTTATGCAACCAACCGCATCATGCCGATCTCCTCTTACTCGGATGATGATGCCCGAAGCGACTGCAGGATATAAGCAGAAATATCCTGATGATGCCGTTTTAACGAATTTTCAACCTTAGCGGATTTTCACTGTTCTGATCCGCCGAACCTCCTGGGATGACTCGATCCACTTCCAGGGTGATCTTCCAAACTTTATCAACTCGACCTAGCACATACCCATGCTAGGGTCTTCAACACCTCTCGACGGCGATCCTGCACACCTGCATGCAAACAAACAAACTAACTCCTAACCTACTGTACATAACCATTCCACCGATCAGACGAATCAACCGGTGGAATGGATCAGTGAATCCATGAAACCACCCAAACCAGCAAATCGATTACACAAAGGAGATCAAACAGAAAACGAAAACAACAGGATCTCTTATTCGATTTCAAAAGATGCTATTACAATATTCAGTCGCTCTCTCTCTCAGTAAAGCCTGATCGATGATCTGCAATACCAACCGATCCTCAAGCTTAAATAGATTTTCCTACGAGTACTACTGACCCGACTACAAGCGGCTGGGAAATCTCTCCAGGCGGCTGGGAGATCCAACCGGTCCTACAGCATGACAGCTGTTCTAACAAACTAACTAAAAATAGTAAAACATGGTCAGCATGATCTTAACATGATCAGCATGACCTTATTACATGCATTTGGTCTTATCAGACCTTCTTGAAAACATAAACAAGACCCAAACTAACTAACTACCTTATGAAGGCCAGCTGTCAGGTAGGTGCTCCTGCACCATACTCCCCAACAGAAAAGAACTCATGTCCCATGAGTTTGGTATGTGGAAGTCCTCCACCTTTACACCTTGCCTTTGCAATATTCTGACCTGTTCCAGCTTTGTCGTCTGCTGGCTCTTGGCTGCTCCAAGACTTCTGAACTGTAACTTGCTTTCTGGCAAGTAAATCCTCATGCCTGTCAATGTAGGCCTTTCTCTCACATACCCTGTGTTTAACCAGAACCTCTGTCTGAACTGCCTCTTAAACTTCTGAACTGTTCAACTCTGTCTTCCTTTCAATCTTTATAGGACAAACAATAGTCCCAACTATGACAACATCCTTGTCATTCCTTTCAACTGGTTGCTATGTGCAAACCTGTTTCTGCACCTGCTGCTGACCTCTGTCAGTCAAAACTAAAACTTTCTTCAATCTGTTGTCCTGAACAACTCCTTTTCCTGCAGTGTCTTTATCTGCCTTTATGCCTGCTCCTCTAAGCATCTGCACAAATTCCTTCTTTCCCATTAAAATGATTTTGGCTGCCCCCTGTGCTGCAGCATCTGCCTGCAATGGCATCAACTTCATAGTCTTCCCATCTTTCTTGATGGTATAGGTATTAGCATACCCATCATACAGTACCCTTCTATCAAATTGCCATGGTCTACCCAACAGTAGGTGACAACATTCCATGGGCAAAATATCACACAAAACTCTATCATGATATGCTCCAATCTGAAAATCCACATATGCCTGTTCAGAGACAAAAAGTGATTGACTATCACTCACCCAAGATGCCTTGTAAGGGTGTTGGTGTGGAATCCTTTCCAAATTCAGTTTATCCACCATCTCCTAAGATACCATGTTGTCTGTTGAACCAGTATCAATGACAACCTTACATACTTTACCTTTGCTCTTGCAGATGGTCTTGAAAAGAGCTCTCCTTTGCATCAGATCCTTTGATGCCTGCAAACTAATTCTCCTTAGCATCAATGATTCTCCCTCCTCAGGATATGCATAGTAGTCAGGCTCCTTATCCTTTTGATAAGTGTTTGAACTCTGCACACTTGGCTCTGCTTTCTCTTCTTGTACCAATTGTACTCTCTTGTCAGGTGTTCTATCATTTCTGGATGATGAACCTTTGTTTTCTGGACATTTGAAGGATGGATGACCAAACTCTCCACAGGTGTAACATTTGCCTGAAAATGTAGTAGAACCTCTACCACCTCCAAATCTGCCTCTATTACCTTTCCATCCACCTCTGAAATCAGACTGTCCCTGTCCTTTACCAGTGTCTTCTTGACCCTCATTTGTTTGCTTTTGTGTAGGGGCTGATCCTCTTCCCCTCATATTGTTTCCCCTTCCTCTCATGGACTTATCATGTCCTCTATTCATCTTTTCTTCAATCCTGATTGCCATTTGATAACAATCCTCCACATTCTTAGGGTTAGCTAAAACTAACTCATCCTGTATGTTAAATCTCAAACCAACCAAGTACCTAGCCACCTTTTCTACCTCATTCTCATGATGACCAGATCTCATACTCAACTTATAAAACTCCTCAGTATATGCCTTCACATCCCTTTCCTTCTGCCTTAAAAATTGCAGCTTCTTAAACATCTGAATTTCATAATCCCTAGGCAAGAATTTACCTTTTATCCTTGCTACCATCTTATCCCATGAAGTGATCTTTGACTTCCCTTGTTTCCTTCTCTCAGATTGTACATAATCCCACCATACCAAAGCATGACCTCCTAACTTGGTCTTTGCAATCTTTACCTTCTGATCCTCAGCAACATCTTCACATTCAAAGTGATTATCCAGTGCAGCAATCCAATCTAGCAACTCATCTTCATTCAAACTTCCATTATACTTGGAAACATCAACCTTTACCTTAGGTTTATCACTCTGCACTGCCTTTAACAATTTTGCAAGTCTCTGGTCTTCAGCATCCAGATCTTCAGCTACCTCTTCATACTCTTCAACAGCATCTTCATCTTCTTCAGACTCACTATCTGCCACTTCCCTCTTTTTGTTCTTTTCCAGGGCTGCAAGCCTGGCTTGAAGTGCTTCAGCAAGCTCCTTCATCTTTCTCATCTCTCTAGCATGTTTTTCCTTCATTTCCTGCAATTCCCTTGCAGTACCACTACCTTTTGGAGGCATTTTGTCAACCCCTCAATCAACACACAACACACAATCGACTCTTCCTCTGCCCTTTCGGTGACAGAATCAACACACAACAGCCCAGACCTTTTGCTGAGCTCTGATACCACTATGATGCAGAGGCATCCACACTATAACCTTATCATACAGCATGGATGTCTGCAGCCCATCATCATCATCATCATCATCATCATCATATTTACTCTTTACACTGTCAGCATCATCACATTTACTGTCGCCGACCGATATCCTCCTGCAGACAAGCCTTCGTACTTTCGCATGTCAACAGCATCATCACGTTCGACTATCAGCAGCATCATCATGTTCGGCGAGCGCGAACATCCTCCTGACGTCCACTGTTCACTTCAGCGACAACTTCCGTCTTCACTATCTTCAGCATCATGATATTCAACATCATGTTAATCAGCAGGATATGGAACATCCGGTTCCTCCCATTTATCCTGATGATGACAAACCTTAACTCCTCGCACCGTCCCCTCGATGCTTACGTCACCCTGATATCCTGATGACGATTATCCTGATGACGATGACGTCACCTGCAGCTTCTCAATATCCTGCTGCTCCGCAATATCCTGATGACGTATATCCTGATGATGATGACGTCATATCCTGCTGTTGGCCAAACTTAGCTTTTTTTCGGCCCGCGATCAACCCGATCTTCTTCCTTATGCCGATACGCTCCTCCTCGGCACCTCCTGATGATGATCACCCCGACACACTTTCACTTTATGCAACCAACCGCATCATGCCGATCTCCTCTTACTCAGATGATGATGCCCGAAGCGACTGCAGGATATAAGCAGAAATATCCTGATGATGCCGTTTTAACGAATTTTCAACCTTAGCGGATTTTCACTGTTCTGATCCGCCGAACCTCCTGGGATGACTCGATCCACTTCCAGGGTGATCTTCCAAACTTTATCAGCTCGACCTAGCACATACCCATGCTAGGGTCTTCAACACCTCTCGAC
Organism: Cunninghamia lanceolata; assembly: GCA_027924645.1. Lineage (NCBI taxonomy): Eukaryota > Viridiplantae > Streptophyta > Pinopsida > Cupressales > Cupressaceae > Cunninghamia > Cunninghamia lanceolata. The sequence goes on along the minus strand of BSBN01001583.1, from coordinate 3,917,968 downwards.
GGTGATCCTGCACACCTGCATGCAAACAAACAAACTAACTCCTAACCTATTGTACATAACCATTCCACCGATCAGACGAATCAACCGGTGGAATGGATCAGTGAATCCATGAAACCACCCAAACCAGCAAATCGATTACACAAAGGAGATCAAACAGAAAACGAAAACAACAGGATCTCTTATTCGATTTCAAAAGATGCTATTACAATATTCAGTCGCTCTCTCTCTCAGTAAAGCCTGATCGATGATCTGCAATACCAACCGATCCTCATGCTTAAATAGATTTTCCTACGAGTACTACTGACCTGACTCCAAGCGGCTGGGAAATCTCTCCAGGCGGCTGGGAGATCCAACCGGTCCTACAGCATGACAGCTGTTCTAACAAACTAACTAAAAATAGTAAAACATGGTCAGCATGATCTTAACATGATCAGCATGACCTTATTACATGCATTTGGTCTTATCAGACCTTCTTGAAAACATAAACAAGACCCAAACTAACTAACTGCCTTATGAAGGCCAGCTGTCAGGTAGGTGCTCCTGCACCACAAATCGTGAATTACAATTAGACTGCAATGTCTCTTGCCTTCCAGAAGAAGTACATGCATGAGAACTTTGTGTGGGCCTTTGCTCATTAGACCTAGACTTCCCTTGTTCATGAGGAGAACCAACACATCCACGCCATCTCCTGGCCAACCAATCTTCAGTCCTTTTAATCACAATAGCAGAATGAATTCTCAGATCCACAACCTCCTTCTCTAACCAATTAATTCGAGGAAGGGGTTTAGAAACTAGGGTTTGATATTCATCATCAATTATTTCAGAATTTTCCTCAACATCATCTGGAATGTATATAGAGAGGCCAAATACTTGAATTTGACTTAGTGTGAGTCTCATACAATTTCTCCTTTGAACTTCCCGATCGTCTACACAGTCTTCCCAGAAATCTTCTAAACTTGGACAGTGTTCATAAGAACCAAAACCATGAAAGTTTAATTTCACATAATTTTTGCTGTCAAAGTTGGGCCTCATAGACAAGGAATGAAGATTAAATGCACCCAAGACATGTTCCACCTCTTTAGAAATATCTTAATTTTTGCAGGAATATGAAGATAGCTTCAATGGGAAATTGTATCCTTTCTTCCTCATGTTCCGGTATTTAACATTTACGACAGACATTTGTCTACAGACTTCCAAAAAAATAACAAAGTCAGTAGGGTACCTGGGTAATTTTGTTGGGGAATTTTCATAACCCCCCACTCTTAAATAAGTGAACCTATCAAATTGAGTGTAGAAACTTCCGAACTCCATGATCAAAGAAGCAGCTTTAGGTGAAATTCTCAACTCAAAATTATCATCCAATTTTTTCACTATAAACATTAAAAAGGCATCATTTACACGGCAGTAATCTTTCATTCCTAAATCTATGTTCAACTGTGGAAAATAATTATGCACAAGTGTGTTTAGAGTTAAAGACCCATGTCACCTCAACCCAGCCCAAACAACCTCTTGACTGGCTAAAATATATACCAAGTATGAACACATGTGAAATGTGAAATTCTCCTGAAACTCAACCAGTTGCTTGTTCAAATGATAACTAATAATTTCAGCCCAGTTTATAAATTTATCTTCACTACATATCAACAAGATAAAATGACACATCCAATCTTCAAAAGAATCTGTGTTTTCACTTCCAACTGCACGATGCAGCGAAGTAATAATATCTAAAATTTCATCCTTAAAATGGGCTCTCTTCATCTTTTGGGGCAATTGAGACTTACCTCTCTTTTCAGACTTTAACCAGTTCCACGCAATGGAATTCTTGCACCAGTTTTCATTTGTTTGAAAGAACTCCATTCCAATGGAAACTGACATGTCTTCGAATTCTTCCTTTTCTGGAATTCTTAATGCATGGGTGATAGTTCCAGGGTCAAGCTTTCTTACCACTAACCCATCCTTTTCTCTAATTTTAAGGGCGTTGGGGATGTATCTTCCCGCACAAGCGACAAGCAGGTCCTCACTTTGTATAGAAATGGGAAAACCTCCTGCATGCACTAAACCGCTCTGCAAAATCTTTTCCGCAAAAGGTGATTTATCTTCCTAATACAATCGGGATGAGAATTCTTCCAAATCAATATGACCAAGCTTAGTATTGCTTATACCAGACCGGCTGCTTTTAATACCATAATTGTGAGGAGTTCCTTGATATTTAAATTTCATCACCGCTAGATACATAGAGAAGAATGTCTAAATACTAAAAAAGCAATGGCACAATACAAGAGTAATGGCAGCTACATAACTTAGAGAAAAATCTGCCACTAGGAGCAAATATGTACGCCAAAAGAATGCCATGATATGTTTTAAATGTTGGGTTGACGTGGCATTAAATTGTGCCTTGAGAAAACAATCTTAAGATTTGCTCGCCCTCTGAAAATCCTTAAAAGACATCCACCTTGTGTGTCATACTCATCATTAAATGATCTTTATTGCCTCAAAAACTAGTCTCCACCTTCCATGTCGTGGAGTCGCTAAAACTTGGAACTTCAGAACCTCAAGTCAGGGGTTTTGAAGTTTCAAAAACCTTCGATTTGGCGACTACAATGACAAACCAATGGGAGTTGAAAAGACTTCAAAGTAATACATAGTCGGGTGGTCAGTGAGTTCAGTAACTTTAGAACCATGCGACAAGGTTAGAAATCTTAGAGAACTAGCAACCAAGTTAGGGAACCACAAGTGCACGCGACTCTTAAGGCATTTCTGTTGGAACAAGGTGGATAACTGAGAGGGGGGGTTAATCAGTTATCTTAAATAATTTAACTTTCTCTTCTTCTTTAACAATTAGTGCCGTATCAAAACGTTTAAGCATACATGAACATGAGAGAAGAAAAGAAATCAACACACATAACACAAGGATTTTTACATGGAAAACCTTGTTAAGGGAAAAACCACGGGGTGACTAACCCAAGATTGTATTCTTTGTTAAAAGAATAGAAGTACAAAATGGCACTTGCCAATTAGGGCTCACTGCCCGAGCACACTGTTCACAAGAGGCTCACTGCCTACAAGAGACTCACTATCTACAAGGTCTATAGAAAGTAACCGGGTGTTTGAACTGATCAGAGGCATCCACATATGCTAAGGTTTAGTTCTGGTTAGGCTCAATATATTGATCTGTTGCACTTTATTCTTCCTCTACTTAGTGTTGTTGTTCTGTCACATACTGAATTTGTATAGCAACTTCCACACTGCTCTCTACTTTTCTTTGCACACACTATTACACCACACACACCTTCACATAGAAATCCATCTAGTATATATATCCGCACAAAGGATTTCAACATCTTTCTAGTCGGCATTCAAAATACTCAAGATTTTTCCAAACTCTGGTCTGTCAGCTGAATCCATACTTACTAAGTGATGCGTATCAAAAAGATAGTTATAGGAGTCATCAATCATGTCAGCCAACCATGAATGATCCCTCAAGAAACTTGATCACCATCAATTTCTTATCTGAATTAAGGTCTGATGCTCTACCGGTCAGTTCTTCCTCAATCTACTCTGCCAAACAAGAACCCAACACTTAGGTGCTCATATCTTTTCACTCTTTCATCACCGGAGGCTCAATGTCTGGAATGTAGCAGTCATGGTACTCCTCTTGACTTCTCCAAGTCTACACTTTGTTGAGATACTTCCTCTGAGAGATCTGGAACTGATTGTCAGACCTTGCTGCATGCTCTGTTCTTGCTCACCGGACCAAAACACTCTTCAGTCTAACTTCCGGTAAAGACCTATTATGTGCTACGGATGTGTGGGATAAAATTTGTTGCCATCAATGACAACACTCATGAAGCCACACAGTGTCTCTTGCCAACATTTTGAAAGGCAACAAAGCCCCTAGGACTAAGACAAATTGATGAACCACGAAAATGGGCGGTAAAATATGTAAGACCTAGAAATAAATAAATAGAAAAAATGGGGGGTAACACCTTGGTAGTTCATCTTTTGGAGCATGCAATGGACTATGGGACTAGATGTAGATTGTACACTAGTCTTGAGTTGATTATTTGATGGAGAAGGTGAGGTGATGGACAAAGGTTGTTATCCCAAGGAGGAACACTCATGGATGAAGGCAGATAAACTGATAGGCTATGAAAGTGAATTTGGAATGGAGTTGGTGGTGGATGTGGAAGGATCATTAGGATCTTGATTAGCATTTTGTTCACTTAGATCCAATTGATTTGTTTGATCTTCTATGTGTATGTGCTCTTGGGAGGCACATGTCTCATCATGACAAGTGGAAATGGTTGAATCATAGATGGGTGAGGTGGAAATCTCTTGATCATGGAAAGCATATAGTAGACTAAGAGGATCATCATGGCCTTCTTGATCATAGAGGGGATCCTGATCATAGATGGGAGCTTGATCATCGAAAGGAGTAAGTTTGTTGTGGATGGGTGGAATGGAAGGAGTTTGATCTTGATTTGGATGAGGGGGTAAGGTTTCCTCATGCTTAGGATTATGCTCTTGATGATCAATGACTTAAGGGTGTGATGGACCTTGACTTGGACATGTAGGATCAATAGGTTGTGGACCACATGATGGAGTTGGAGGAATAAGCATGGCCTTTGAAGGTTCTTTGATAGGCTCATGAATGGGTGTTTGACATGAGGATAGGTTGTTCCTAGCTAGTAGCCAATAGATCACATCCTTTGCAAGGGCATGTGTGGAAGGACAATATAGTAGATGGATAATGAGGGTAGATGACGTGGACTCATATTTAGGATTAGGTGGAGTGGAAAGTTCCCATGGTGGAGGGATAAAAGGAATGGAGGGTGTTGGCTTAGGCTTTGGATTTTGATTGGATGAAGGAGCAAATGGATTGGATGAAGTGGTGGATTTGGATGACTCCACATGTTTACTTTTGTAATGTTTAAACTTAGGACATGGGGTTAATGAATGGCTTGTATGGACTAGGTTGGTGTCTCCCTTGTCAAAGATGGCATTAGGATTCAAAGGCACTTTATTATGTTGCTAAGTTGGAGTTAGGATCTCATGTGCATGTTGGTGTATGAATAGATATGTTGATGTGGTGTTGTCTTGGAAAGAAGTTGGATTGGATGATGTGGCATTGGCTTGGAATGAATTTGGATTGGTTGATGTAGCATTAAATTGATAGATGGATGGATTGGGTTGATATGAAGTGGAAGGAGTTGACACATAGGATTGAGATGGAATTTGGTGGGGTTGTTGTTGTGTTGGTTGAATTTGACAAGTGGTGATGAATTGTTGGGCTTGGACTAGGAGGCATTGGATTTGAGGTGATTGGATGTGTTGGAATTTTTGGAAGAGGACTTGAAGTTGTTGTAGGGTTTGTTGATCAAAGGGTTGGGGCATTTGGTGGAGTGATTAGATGAGGTCTTGGAGTTGAGGTGCTAGGACCTTGTTTTTGAATGTCGGCGTGGTGTCACACATGTGTTTAATATTGTGCATGTTGATTTGTTCCTCAAAGTATGCAACATAGTTCATGTCATTATTGAAAATAGGAGGGGCCCTTTGAAGTATAATTTTAGGTCTTGGTTTTGTTTCATTATTTGAATTAGGGAGAGGGCCTCCTTGAATTATGATCTTGGGCTTAGGTTTTGTCTCATGATGTGGATTAGAGGGTTAGCCCCCTTGAATTATGACCTTGGGCTTGTGATTTTTCTTATGATTTGAATTAGAGGGGTGGCCTCCTTGGATTATGATTTTTGGTCTTGAATTTGTCTCATTATTTGTACTAGAGGGATTGCCCCCTTGAACTACGATTTTGGGCTTAGGATTATGATTGGACTTGTTTATGATTAGGGTCATTTTGATAAGTGTTGATTAGGACTAGGTTGATGTAGAGTGGTTTGGAATGAGTGATTGGATATTTAGGAATGAAGATGATATGAGTAGGAATGATTAGGATTGATGTTGTTTAGATATGATTGGATGATGTGGATGGATCATAATGATGTTGGTTGGATGATGTAGAATGACAAGGATATGATTAGGATTCGATTAGGATGATTCGGATGTGATTAGGAATGATGATTAGAATGATTAGGATATGATGTGGAATGATAATATGAAATTGATTGGATTTAAATGGCAATGATGAGGATAATGTTGATTTGATGATGTAGAATGACAAGGATATGATTAAGATTGGATTAGGGTGATGCAGATGTGATTAGGAATGACACAATTGTATAAATTGGATTGATTAGGATGATGACTAGGATGATTAAGGTTTGATTAGGAAGAATATGACAAGGAATGATTAGGGTTTGAATTATGATGACTTGGATATGATTAGGATATGAAGTGGCTAAGAAGGGTGACTAGGATGAAAGTGATTTTATTTGAGTGTGTTGGAAGAATGTTTAGAATGACTTATCTATATGTGTTTGGTGTTTAGCTTGATTTGGCAATGTTCAAACAAATGATCACACATGTACAAACATGAATCACTCATGCAAGACACATAAGCCATTTTGAATTTGAGAATGAAGAATGTGATGATGATTAAACAAGCGCACGTGGAAGACACATCAACAAGCCCTAGGATTAGTCAAGTGGGGTATGGCCAATTAGGTCTTAAGCTAGGCAGCACAAGGTTGACTAGGGAAATGAATTGAAAGCGAAATCCTGCCACACAGCCGGGAGGAAGGGGTAACCCACCCTTGACCTTCACTTCCCAAAGGTATAAATTTCTTTGGGGCTTAGCCAAGAGTGACAAGATTCCAACTCCCAAGGAGGGTGTCTTTCGATTCAGCCTTAGTTGAGGTCGTCCCTTGGAGTGGTGTGTCTCCAAGCAGGCCTCCTAAGATAGGGTAAACAAAAGTGAATCAAGTGAGTTGTCACTTGATTCACACTCGCACATGTAAATTACCATTAATAAATCAAAATGTGAGGTGTGAATATGAATGGATAAGAGGAATTTTTTATTCTCAAGATCACACGAAGCGCATGACAAGAGCATACACACCGCTAATCACAATCAAATTCACCTAATAGTTCAAGCACTGGTTCTTTTTATGCCCAATTCAAAATGTGAATGGAAGCCACTGGTTTGTTTTAATGCCTAATTTTGATGTGTGATAGAAAGTAATGTTCGTTTTAGGATCCAAAATCAAAGTGTGAGACAAGCAATGATTAAGAGAAATGAAAGATTAGGAGTGCACCTAATTATTTCTCTTCTAATCTATTGTGTATACTAATAGAAATGTTGTTCTAGCCTCATGTGATCACCTGCAAGCCACAAAATCAAAAAAGAAACAAGTAAACTAGCCAAGAGGAAAGTTATGCAAAAATAAGCAATATGATAATGTAACGTCAGAAATTGTCCTCCTGTATGGAATGGTACAATTTCCCTTAGTTTAGCTCCTCACTCTTGGTGACCTCTCAACCTTTTCTTTTATGGCCTTCCTCAAACCCTAATTGACTAAGTCTAGGAGCAATCTATTCACCTTTTGAGGTAACTTATTGATAGAACCCAGAAAGAGATTTGAGACTTGGGTCCCTAGGACCCCAAAAAATGCAGATCTAAGCTGAAATTGGGGGCTAGGACTTGAGCACCCGTGCCCTAGTCCTCCCCCATTTCAAAGGATTTTGAATTTTGGTGGGGTGTTGGTTCCCGCCGAGTGCCTCAGGATTCTATTTTTAAATTCTCAATTTTCGCGCGATATCAAGACGTTATTTTGAAATTTGAATTCCCTAAAGCTAGACATAAAAAGACATTTGCAAATCATTTATCATACACAATTCATATGCAAGCTTGATGCCAAAACTTTGCTACAATTGCTATTGAAGATCGGTGAATTGTTGAAGCTCTTCGAAATATTCTTTATTTGCTATCTTGGAGACAATGAAGGAATCAAGATCTTGAGTCTATCTTGCTCTTCCTAAGGTTTGTACTGCCTTTGCATGATTGGGAGAAGGGTTGAATCCTCCAACAACAAGCTTGGAGATCCTCCGCGAACATTGTTGATTCACCTTCTTATTCATGCAAGTCTTCATTTATCTCATCTCCTTGAGGTGAAGTTGTATGTATTTATTGATGCAAAGCAAGTTGTTGATCTTCCCTTGATTGAGACATCTAGGGTTTGATTTTATGCATACACATTGTTAGGTTTGCACGCACTTCTACAAATCTTTATCTCTGGCTATTATTGAGGTAGAGATACCAAATACGGCGCTTGAATGAGGCGAGCTTCTATATAGCCATAACATCTTCCTTCTTTTGTATGTGCAGATCGTGTTTTGCAGGTGTCATTGAAAAGAAGCTATAGGAAGAAAAATAGTGTAGGTACAATCATGACAAACTTTCACATTTTCAGATTCCCATACCTGTGGGACATTGGAGCAGGCACCCTAGTCCAACCAGGGGTTTATTTCAGGATCTGGAAGCCTTTCAGCAGTCTCAGACACCCTGTGCAGAAGATTTTTTAGTTTGGGAACTTTCAGGACACTGGTGTGGGTGCCCTAGTCCATGCAGCCCTTAGAATCCAAGTACACTTATCTCTGAAACCCTCCCTCTACACTTTTGTACTCAGTTTTGCCAGTTACTTCATCAGTTTCTGTATATTGCTAATTTAAGGCATGATTAGGGTTTTACTTGGTTGAAAGGAAAATACTTGATAAAATCTTGATTAGGGCCTTAGGTTTCATAACCACGCGAGTGTAAGGGATAGATAAAGTGATTAGAATCTTGTTTACAAGTTTGGTCTTTGTCCTCCCAATGCTTAGCAGTGGAAATGGTAGTATTTAACCTAGTTTAAACTAACTATCAATTTTCACCCTAAATAGATAAAAATCTATTGTATATGAATAGTGATATAAAAATGAATAGCATCATCATATTCTAGATGAAATTCTATGCACTTTTAAAAAAAAATTGTGACAATTCAATCAAAAATACAAAAGTTATGAGCAGTTGAAGGTTGCATGCAAGTTTGACTTTGACCAGAAAAAAAGGTAGGAAAATAAAAAATAGTCACCTGATAATTTCTTCACATCTATGAAGTTGACAGGGTTCTCTTTCCAACGAGCCCTCGTTTTCACGATTTTGCTTAGTATGTGAAAGTTATGAGAAAAAGAAAAAAAGGCCCTATTAGGCCATGCAGGGAGAAAAAGAGGTCACCTAACTGTTTACATTAACTGCTAATGGTTTTCTCCTCCTGGTCACATGTAACCACTAAGTTGCCTGGCAGTTAGGTTTAATGTTTAGGTTGTAAGTGGGGCCCTCGGTCGACCATATGACCGAGGGTCAAATCTAAGGAAAAAAAATAAAAAAGGAAAACCGAGAGGGGCTTTTACCCTAGCCCCCCCCCATGTGAGTCTTAAGATTGAGGATGTGACCAGGGCTTCAAAGCCGACCACAGGCTTGAAGCCCGACTGTGCGTGGCAGATGGCTTAGAGCCCAACCAGATAATGTTGACAATCTTAGTGAGGGCGATGGGACACAGTTTAGACAAGAGTGACGGGAAAGATTCTAAGGTCAATCGTCTTAGTGTTTGCTAAGAACCGCTTAAGATTTTAGGTCGGTTTAAGATGTTAGGGTTTGGTCTGGCGGTAGAAGGCCTTTTAATGGTGGTGGTGACAAACTTTGGAGTAGACAACAGCAAATGATTCGGCGGTGATGGAGGAGGAAACTTGTCGTGTATGCATATAGCGAGATGTCAATGGTTTAAAAGAAGGCAGAGGAGTGGCAGGTTTTTAGCAGTGGCAGTTGAAGGGTTGAAAATAGGTGGCAACCAATGTTAGAAGAGGCGACGAGAAGTAAGTCACCACCCACAGTGGCAACAAGGTGGTGTTAGGGTTAGATCAGACAGAGACCCTGGTGGCTAGCGGGAAGTGACTAGGAGATGAGGAGTGGTGACTGGGAGGTATAAGGAGTGGAGGCGGTATAAGGAGTGTGTAGGCGGTGGAAATTTGGGGTTGTTAAGCGATGGATGGAGGCCAAAGAAGGAGTGGCAAGATTTTAGCAGGGTATCAACCGTCCTCACAGGGGCAGTGACGATAAAGGATATGTGAGACAGCGGTGGCGACAGATCCTCAGAGAGCTTTTTAGATACAGGCAGTTAGGGTTAAGCAGTTTAAGACTGCGACGGGGAATTCCAAACCACCAAAATCTGCCCTAGTTGAAATTCAAAAACCAACAACGAAACCCTAATTTCATTAGACCTGCAATGCCATTAGCAAAAAAATTTAACCTGCAAATTGATAGTATTAGCCACTAAAACCAGAAATAGAAACTAGAATCTTCAACAAAGACCTTGCACAGAGGTCGTACGGTTCCATACAGTACGGCCCTGTGACAGGGGCAAAACTAAAAAAATTCAAATTTTTTTCAGTGGCAAAAATTAACAAATTTTATATGGTTTCTAGAGTTTTCACGTCTTCCGGACTCAACGACGTAGTCAAAATTGAGCTAGGAGGCCTCCTGCAATAGCTAGTCACCAAAACTCAACTAAAAATGTTAAATTTTTGCATGTTCACGTCAGGTTCACCAAAATGTTGTTAGGGCAAAATCTAGGGTAGAAATCAAAATTGTAGAAATGAAACCCTAACTAGCACCATAAAGCACAAACTAGAATGAAAATGCAAACCAGATTCAAACTAGAGTTGATTGACCTCCATGGCTCTTCTCAACCTCACATAAGCATGTAAGATTTTGAAGGATTGATCAATGGGGGATTGTTGGCTGCTCAATATTTCAGCAGCATAACGGTATGCAAGGGCTTGATTGTATTATGATTCTAGACTGGTTTTGGCAGCATAACAATGCTTGAAAAACTTGATATGAAAATGACTTGTGAGAGGCTAACTTTATAGAAAAGGCAAATTCGAATGAACGGTTGAGATTGCAAGTAATGTTGAATGATATGAATGGTTGAGATTGATTAGGGTTGATTAGGGTTTCCCACTTCAAGAGGGATTGTAGTCATGTGACAAGTGTGTGATGGAGGATAAATGAGACCTAATTTAAATAAAAGATTATTTAAATTAGTTTGACATGTGAAGGGGTTAAGTGGAATATGTAGCATGTGACACTTGTTTGAATGAGATGAAAGGTGAGGGATTTAATTCAAATATTTAATTTGAATTATGTGAGACATGTGACAAAGGGGGAATGAATTAAATAAATGTGATTTATTTAATTAATTAGGAATATGATTAAGTGGGATGACCTAGGTCCTAGAGCAAAACATTACAAGGTCATGTCGACTAGGGGATGGTCAAGACACGAACAAATTTTATTGTCTACAAGTTGTACAAAATTTTCACTTTCAAATCATTAAAATATAGTTGACCAATAGTCATAATCATCTCATCTGAGTGCAATCGATATGATAAATTCTATCAACTATATGGAGGGAGCACATCACCTGAGTGGTTTACCTCCAACAATAGATTGGTGGTCCCCCATTCATCTTCATACTAGAACTGGCCCGACCCTTCAACCAAGGTGGTAGCTGATGATATCTATAATAAAACCATAACCAAATCTAAGAACAAGTGTAAATGTGCACACACCCATCACATGTAATCAATCATGTAGTCCCTAGATACCCTCTATCTAAAATGACTTCCAACTGATATGAAATATGTGAGTATAATAAACTAACAATGCATACAACTATAGCATCACTTTGGCCAAAGTGTTCAATCAATATCACATAGAGATGTAGGTCATTTCTTCACATGCTACTATCTCTTGCTTGTCTCACCTAAAACTACCACAAAATAAAATAGTGGAAACATAAAATATATAAACAGCACACCAATTTTTCATAATATAATATTGTTATGTCAGAAAATGTCCCCTTGGGGGCTTTTCCCTCTTAAGGTTTAGCTCCTGGGTCATGTTTATGCATTTAGAGCATTTTTCATGTTAATTTGACATCTCGATGAGAAAACCCTAAAATTTCATGGAAAATGGGACTTAGGGGGTGCACTTGACATGATTTCTGCCTAAAATGGGGGGGGACTTGGGCACCCATGCCCTAGTCCTACCCTATTTTAGGTTAGGCCTAATTTTGAAGTGTCGATTTATGACCATTAGTTAGGTCCTATGCTGACATGGTAAGTTTTAATTACGAAATTCTTAGTGGGAATGTTTTTAGTTGCATATATAAGCATGATTAGTGATTCATTTGTAAACTAGATGGATATTACGTACTTGTGGCTTATATTAAGGTGATTTAAGGCATTCATTATGTTGCAGAGCAGAATTTGTGTTGTTCTTGTGTTTGTATTTGCAAATTTGGCATCCATCTCCTCATGGCATGAAGAGTATCTTCCTTCCATGAGATATTCACTACAAGGTGATATGAATTATGTTTTCAATCATTTATCATTTGGATTTTGCCTCTATCCTGCAGGGATACACACTTTTTATCTGACAATGGTGTTTGAAAGACTTGAATGTCTCTCTAAGGCTTGACTAGGGCAAGCCTCTAAACACCACAACCCCCAACCCATTTTTCTGTGATTACAGGTTACAGGTTACAGGAGCAGAAAAAGTGGAGTTACAGAAGAGCAGTACAAACTGTCAAAATTGCATATCAGAGAAGAAAATAGGGACCTGGACTCGGGCGCCCGCTCATTAGTCATCTGAATCCCGCAATAGGAAAATATCCAGAACAGTAGGAACAAGTTACAGACAAGGTTCCCAGATCCTGACAGAAATGGTGGCACTGGACTAGGGCACCCGCTCATTAGTCCCTGACTTTTCCATTTTCTGAACTTTGAAATCTGGTATGCATTTGATTGTCATTTGATATCTCTGTGTGCGACCATTTTTCATGATTTGTCCATCTGCTTCCGAATTTGCATAATTAGGGTTTTGAGCATAAGTGGACTTAATTGAATAGCTAAATCACACAATTCCAATTTTTCCCTATATTCTGAGTGACCGAAGGCCTGTAGTAGACTTCCTACTTGGTTGAAGTCCTTGAATGTTTAGAGGTGAAAGGAGGATTCATACAAACTAGCAAAATCAACCCTAAACACAAACAAATCCTCTTCATCAAATTTCCACCTTAAACATTTTGGTGAACCCATGTTTTTAATGAATTTTGCACCTTTCTGAGTGTTGTGCTTCGTATTTCAATTCATTTCATTGTTCATTTTATTGCATTTGGAAAATTACAAAAAAATTGAAAATTTTGAAAAATTTGGCATTTTTAGCTTGCATTTTCATATAATTTGAATTAATTGGCATTGAGTTTGAATAAATTTCTGTCATCATCATCAGATCTAATTTAAAATATAGAAATTTTTCAATCATTCATTTAGATTGCATTCTCATGCTTAAATTGATAAAAATTGCTTGAAATTGTGCATTTTTTCATATAACCTAGTTTCGCATTAGCTAGGGTTTGTAGTCAAAATATTATTTCATATTTTACTACCCTTTTAAAACACTCATTAGGATTTATTTCTAATTGTAGTGTTGCATCATAGTGGTTTGCTTGCAAATTTTATGCCTAGGGTTTGAAAACCTTGATTTTTCACTAGATTTTGGCCTTATTGTCTCTCTAGATTTGCATCATAGGCATGTTGTAAAAGATTTTTCTACACTAATAGGTTTCTATTAGGGTTATTATCTACTTCCCCTCCTAAAATACTTTACAACACCTTGTTATTGGCCTCTTACAGTGGAAATTTGGTGAAAATTTGCATATTTTGGCTATATTTTCCCTAGGGTTTGACCTTGAATTGCACTATAAGCGTGTTGTGATGGTTTTTTTGGCATTAGGTAGCTGTTATTACTATTATAATTTTATTTCCATCATCATTTTCCTCACAACACCCTTTGTCATACTCTTTTGCATTGAAATTAGGTGAAAAATTGTATGTTTTGGCTCTATTTGACCTAGGGTTTGACCTAGATTTCCATTCCAAGCGTGTTGTGAAAGATTTTATGGATTTAGTTGACTGATATTACTGATATAATATTCTACACCTCCTATAATTCTTTACAAAACCCCTTTTGTTGGGTCTTGGCATTGAACATTTGTGAAAAATTGCATATTTTAGTGTATTTTCACTAGGTTTTGACTCTTCATCATCTTACATTTGCATAAAAAGTTTGTTGTGAAGGATTTTATTGCTTTATTGGACTGATATAAGACATATTAGTTTCTACCCCTGATCAATTTCCTTACAATACCCTTTCTTTCACTTATTTGCATTGAAAAAAGTTGAAAAAATCAAGCATTTTAGGTCATTTTCACACATAGTTTTGCACTTGTCTTTTGCATAAAATTTGAAAATATTTTAAAATCTAATCTCACATTTATTTTAATACATATACACATGGCTTCTAATTGCAACAATAACAATAGGTTCCCTCCTAGGCCTTACATGAAAAGAAAGGTCCCCGAACCTGAACTTGTGTTTACACCTCATGATAGAACAATTGGAGAAACTGAAGGACCTCTCTATAACACTGTGAAAATAATGGGAAATCCTATGGATGGAACCCTTATTGATCCAAATTGCATGACTAATGTAGCCACGAAAGAGTTCCTCTATTCACATGAATTGATGCAAGGCTTTCATGACCCTTCAGATATGATGATTAAGACACATAAGGGAACCTTTGTAAACACTTCTGGGAAGATATCTTTATTGGTCACTGTATTTGAGAAACATGTAGAACAATGGTTTGAAGTTGTCCCCGTTTCTGACCTCTTTTGCATAAAATTGGGACATCCATGGTTAAAGGCTATGAAATTTGTCCCTTCAACAATTCATAACTATGTCAAATTTCCTTTGAATGGACAAGTGATTACTATCCCTCGTAATAAATATAAACCTTTGGTTACAAGACAACATTGTACATTGGATTACTTTTGGGAAAAATCTGAGGTGGAACTGGAGCCACGAACAGACTTTAACTTCTTAAGCTATAGAAACTACAAAACAAAACTATTACATCAAGTGGTCGATCTTTCTTTACAAGAAACAACAAGAGACGAACAACCCGCATTTGAAGAGAATCCTAGACAGAAAGGAAATGGACACTGTTGGCACTCATTTTGACCTGGAGGTTGATTTTTCATGTTTAGGGGGTTTCTTCATTTGAACCCTATATCTTCTTGCCCATTTTCCTAAGTGTTGGACCTCCTCAGCATTTCTCAGCTGCGGCATCATATTTTCTTAAGGGGAGAAGATCATCATCATCATGATATTCTAAGGGAAGGGGTCAGCATCATCATGATTTTCTGTCGACCAGATTTTTCATCAGGATCATCATGTTTCAATATCGGGTGATGTTTGGATATTATCCCGATCCTGCTGATGAGCTACAGTGTGCCCTGATTTGCTTGCGGGGGTGATTTTTCAAGTATCTGGTGATTTTCCAAATATCACCTTGCCCTTTTATGATGATGATGTCACCCCGATCTTCTGAAGGGGTTATTTTCTGAGTTGTTCGACCCGACTTGTTTCTTCTTAAGGGTCGTCATCATCATCATCATATTTCCAGTTATCGCCGTGTTGCTTGCGAGGGTCATCATATTTTCTGCCTGCATGATCTTTCGCGGGGTGATATTTTAACATCGGGTGATCTTTGTTAAGATCATCCTGATGATGTTGCTGTAAAGTTCTAAGTGTGACCCGATATTCATCGTGGTCATCATATTTTGAACGTCAGGATGATCTTAGTCAATATCATCCTGATGTTGTTGTATCACTTCATGTTCGTTGTTTTATCATCCTGATGATGCTGACGTCATTCTTACGTCAAGGTGATATCCGCTTTTCTGCCTGTCTGCATCATGATATTTTCGAAGGGAGATATCCGCCTGTCGGCTTCGTGCATTATCTAGTGGGGGGGTGATCTTTTCAAATATCTGGCATATTCATCTATCACCCCTATCTTATAGTGGAGCTACAGTGCAGCATGATATTTGTGCATCAGGATGATATTTCCAAATATCCGGTTATCTTCCGAATATCATCCTGATGTCGATATGATGATGACGTCATCAAGGTCCGGGGGGGTCATATTTCTAACACTGATCATCTTGTGGAGATCCCCCGATATTTGCAAACATGATGATGACGTCATCTGGATATGAGGAGGTGCGCAGTAGGCAGATATGCTTATGACATCAGCAGGATATGACGGTGACGTCATCAGGATTTTTCATCGGCCAGACTTTTGATATTGGTTAAGCAGGAGGATCTTCCTCCGATGGATCAGGTTGTGCCGATGAAGGCGATTATCATGCAGGTTATATTGCGATATGATGCTAACGTCAGGGTGATATTTCAAGCGACAGGATATCATGCTGCTGAAGGATAATGATGATGAAGTCTTATACTAGTGTCGTCAGGAGCAAAAGCACCGACATCATATATGCTCATGACCTAGTATATAAAGTGTTAAAGAGGTCACCGCGGGGTGCATGTGGGATAATTCGACCCTGCATATTTTCAAATATCATGACGATGTATCTTGGCGGGAAATGGTTGCGACGCACAGTTTTCTGCATTTCCCAAGGCCGCGGGTTGGTGCGCCATTAATGGCGATTGTTGCAGAGGTATGGGCGATGGTGTGGACGGATCCAGTACCCGACTGAAGTTGTACATCCACGGCTGGCGGCTCATGGCTCAAGATCCTCTTCTGTCCCCTCCTCTACCTGCCGCATTCAATGCGTTGAGCGCCATTTTTTTGATACTGTGTATCTGGCAGGTTTTTTGGTCAACTATGTAATTAATGTTGGGAACCTTCCTTGCTGTATATAGCAGGTTGTGTTGCTCATTTGAGTTGTTGTTGAAAGTTGAAGATTTTTGGCTCTGTAATTCAAAACAAGCTGATCTGGTTGCTCTGTACAGCTAAACCTGTGAGTCTATGTATCTCTTGTTGTATGTTTTGGCATGGACCCACTGATTTCATGATTAATCTTATATGAGAAATGCTATCTTAGCATGTGTTTTGTTAATTCTGTCTCTAGTATTGCATGTATCTTTCTTCTGAGTCTGGATATTTAAGTAATATTTGAGATTCTAGAACATAGAATTCCTATGTTGAATGTCTGATCTTTTAACTTCTGCTCAAGGGGTAGATTAAACTATTTTCAGGTTGAACATTGGGAAGGGTACACTGCAGTAGGGATGCCATAAGTAGAGATAACTTAACACTCTGTATTGGGAGATATCTGTAAGGCAGGTATCACATATATCCCCCTGAAATCCAGTTTTAGCTGTTCATGCTGATCATTCACAGGTGTATGTCTACTGACTCCAGGCCTTGGATAGGCACCAATCTTGCTTTGTGTTTGTGTTACAACCATGTCCAGCTTTGCATCCAAACTTAAAATCAAAATCTAAATCTAAAACAATCTTTAGGACATTAGAATTAGTTTTAGGATCCTCAGTCCTCTGTCTACAACTGCAAATAGGCCCAAAGCTAGCCCCTTTGCTCTTATCTTTCAGTTTTGGTCTACTTACAGGAGGACTTATCTGCTTTCTATCAGCATCCCAGCCTTTGTATGCATATCCTCATGGATGTTGAGTAGGGAATACCCCCCTAGGTCTTGCAGAGCCTGAAGAAGAAGAGGAGATAAAATATAGAGTCTATCTCCTACACTGTTGGCCCCTGGCCCAAAGATCCTGTTGATCACTGATGGCTACCTTGTAGGGAAATCTGGGAATAAGCATCCAGTCTGGGAAAAAACCAACAGACACTATGCTGAGGTTCCTCCCCGACCATCCTTACAAGGATCGGGAAGTAGTTGTCAACAACAAAATATTCCACCTAGACAAATAAGATTTGATCCTAGTGCTTCCTCCTCTAAAACACAAAAACTTATGGAAGAGAAAAACACTATCTTACAAAAGATAAGTGGTAGGACAAAAAGAAATAGACAAGCAAAAGAAAGGAGGAGGAGATGACAAGCTTATGCCCAACGACTTGCATCTCAACAAGAAAACATTGAACCAAACATTGAACCAAACCAAGAAGATCTTAAGAATGGACAACTTGAAAACAAGAACAAGAGTTGGGCTATGGTACCTTATGTCCCACTTTCCTCTAACATTCGGGAGTGGGAAGATGACAATGATTTGCTTGATGACAACACTTAGTTTGATGGTACTACCAGGTAAGTATTTCTAACCCTTTATCTCTCGTGATGTGTTTCCCTCGTGATGTGTTATGTGTTGTTTAGACCTCCTAGGATGACCCTTGACTCTCTTGTAAGGTCTAGGATACCAGGAGACCACATCTGTTGTGACCTTCTTCTATTTGTATCATCATTCTTCTATATTGCTTCTCCTCTATTTTTCACTATTGTGTGTTGTGTCTTGCGGACATAGCATCACAGTTGGTGACTTGGGGTCACCCTCCTACGTGATTGTCCCTAAGGCACTTGTTTCTCCTCTCTCGATTTATTGTTTCCCTTCCTCTAGTGATTCTATCTAGTGGGCAAATGATGAAAAACATATTATACTGATGCGGACCTAGTGTCCCTTTAGTGAGAAATTAAAAATTGGACTTAGTTCCTATATGACGATGGGGTTGATATATATTATCTGACGCTTGGCTAGTAGAATCACTCCATGCACTTTGTCGTGTGATCTTGATGGTGTCTTATCGCACTTACAAAAACATAACAATATTGTTGCTCCGTGCACTTTGTCTATCGTGAATCTTGCATTCCTCAGTTCTTTATGTGGTTGATCATATGCATTGATGTTATTGTTTATCATGATTATATGGACACTAACACTTTTCTTGCAAGGATGTGTTTGTGGGAACATTTGGTGATCGTAAAGTACATGTCACCTCCAAGGGGCATGGGCTTTGCGAGAGCTCATGTTCCCTTGTGTGTTTTCTTCCTACCTTAACACACTTGATATCAGTACCTAATATCAACCACCTTAAGGTGGGGGTATATATAAGGGAAGCTGTCTGTTGTAGATGTTAGCAATGTGTTTGTTCTCAGGTGCAGTCCTAAATACTGGTGGCGATGAGTCCCTCCTGCACTCTAAGATTTGTTTACAATCATTTAAGCCCTCATCACAAGGCGGGGATATCGCATCCCTTTTCTATCTTAAATCCTCATCGTGAGGCGGGGATGGTGTATTTCTCATGGAGAGTGCACATCCTGTCATTTTCAAAAAATCCTCATTGCGAGGTGGGGAGCGGTTCTATGACTAACTAAACCCTTAAGCGTGTCTTCGATGATTGTTGTGGCGAAGCCCAATCGTCAGTGTGTGCCTATAATGTGCCTAAGATGGTAATGAACCTAGAAATAGGAACACTCCATTGCTTGTCTGATGTGTTTTCTCCATGTCTTCCAAGTGTGTGTGTATTGCATGTTTGTTCACAAGCATAGTCTTAAAGACCGGTGGCGATGAGTCCCTCCTATGCTTTGGGATTTGTATGGTGTGTTTGATTTGTATGGCATGCTTGATTTGTTTGGCGTGTCTATTACCCCATATGCAGTCTTAAAGACCGGTGGCGATGAGTCCCTCTGCATTATGGGTGGCGTGTTTAGTTTCCTTGTACTTGCATCTGCATTTCATATATATGAGAAAAAGAAAAAAGAAAATCATCATTGTCTTCACTGCATTCACTGTATTCACTGTGTTTTGTGTGTCTTCAATATTGTCTTCTCTATGTTTTGCATGACTGTAACTGTCTTCTCAGTGTTTTGCATGCATGTTACTATCTTCTTTGTGATTGGCATTTCTTCTCCGTGCTTGGCATGTTTGCTGTGTTTGTTGACCATGCTTTAATGCATGTATTGGCCTTGCGTTCATACATACATTAAAGTGGGGGCTAAATGTTACGTCAAAAAATGTCCCCTTGGGGGCTTTTCCCTCTTAAGGTTTAGTTCACGGGTCCTGTTTATGCATTTAAAGCATTTTTCATGTTGATTTGACATCCCGATGAGAAAACCCTAAAGTTTCATTGCAAATGGGACTTAGGGGGTGCACTTGACATGATTTCTGCCTAAAATAGGGGGGAGGACTTGGGCGCCCACGCCCTAGTCCTACCCTATTTTAGGTTAGGCCTAATTTTGAAGTGTCGGTTTATAACCATTATTTAGGTCCTATGCCGACACGGTAAGTTTCAATTACAAAATTCTTAGTAGGAATATTTGTAGTTGCATATATAAGCATGATTAGTGATTCATTTGTAAACTAGATGGATATTACGTACTTGTGGCTTATGTTAAGGTGATTCAAGGCATTCATTATGTTGCAGAGCAAAATTTGTGTTGTTCTTGTGTTTGTATTTGCAAATTTGGCATCCATCTCCTCAATGGCATGAAGAGTATCTTCCTTCCATGAGATCTTCACTACAAGGCGATATCAATTATGTTTTCAATCATTTATCATTTGGATTTTGCCTCTATCCCATAGGGATACCCACTCTTTATCTGACAACGGTGTTTGGAAGACTTGAATGTCTCTCCGGGGCTTGACTGAGGCAAGCCTCTAAACACCACAACCCCCAACCCATTTTTCTGTGATTGCAGGTTACAGGTTGCAAGAGCAGAAAAAGTGGAGTTGTAGGAGAGCAGTGTAGACTGTTAAAATTGCAGATCACAGAAGAAAATAGGGACCTGGACTTGAGCGCCTGCTCATTAGTCCTCTGGATCCCGCAATAGAAAAATCTCTAGAACAGTAGGAACAGGTTGCAGAAAAGGTTCCCAGATCTCGACAGAAATGGTGGCACTAGACTAGGGCGCCCGCTCATTAGTCCCCGACTTTTCCATTTTCTAAACTTCAAAATTTGGTACACATTTGATATCTTTGTGTGCAAGCAGTTTCTGTGATTTGTATGTTTGCTTCCAAATTTGCATAATTAGGGTTTTGAGCATAAGTGGACTTAATTGAATAGCTAAATCACACAATTCTAATTTTCCCCTATATTCTGAGTAACTGAAGGCCTGTAATAGACTTCCTACTCGGCTAAAGTGTTTGAATGTTCAGAGGTGAAAGGAGGATTCATACAAACTAGCAAAATCAACCCTAAACACAAACAAATCCTCTTCATCAAATTTACACCTTAAACAAATATCGTAACCAAACCCTTGACATATCCATCCCTTGAGTTGGTCTTAATATATTTCAATAATTAAATACCATCTATTTGTTGTACTAGATAGATAAAATTTATACAAGTCTATATTAGGCATATGCAATCTTATACGAGACTATACTTGTTGTTCCCAAGGACTAAGTACGAGTTCAATCTAATACAAGATTGTTGCAACATATTTGATGAAAATAAAATGCATGAAAGTTTTAGAAATATTGTTTCAAGAGTTTTTCTTTGGTGAACAAAGTACTACAATTAAGATAAATGTAATTTGAAACCAAGTTCTCCAATCATTCTAAATGAATCACTAGTACAATACTATTTATGACTAAATATCAGCATTCCCATCAATTTTACATCTCTAAAATCACTCTATTTGCCTACATTTTCTCTCTATCATAGACTTATATATTTGAGTTGAAAATCATGTGCAAAATCAATATGTATAGCCCATATATATTATACATATATAAATATATGTATACCTTTTAAGGATGAATATATTTATATATGTATAACACCAAGTAAATAAATGTTTACAGTCTTTCAAATTAGTTCATCACTACAACCCAAGGAAATTCCATTAAATAACCATGTCTATTTTGACAATCAAATTCATTTTTCTATTATTTTTATTCATGAAATTATAAACCAAATGCATATACTCTTTCATGTATAATCAAACTATTTATGTCCAACTGAACTAATTTTGAGTAACTATGTATAGATATGAGAGCATTGAGTTAAGGTGACTAACCTTTAAAGAAAAACACATGAATTCCAATGAATGATATATATGCTATTTATAAGCATTTATACACATATAAGTTGAAGAGACTCAAATTTATTTCATTACATAACTGCAGGGGAAATTGTTCATTTCGCCAAACAATCTACATACACTCTCCACCCATATTTATTGTAGATAGGGAAAAATTAGACTTAGAGTTGAAAACAGCAAACTAACTAAACCCTATCAAGCACCATGAAGCACAACCTAGCTTGAAATGCAAAACATAAACAAAATGCAAACCAAACTTCAAACTAGTATTGATTGACCTCCATGGCTCTTCTCAATCGTGCATAGGCATGCAGATTTTGAAGGGTTGATTGTAGAGGAATGTTGATTGCTCAAAATTTTGGCAGCATAACGGTATGCAAGGACACAACATGATTCAAAATGACTTGTGAAAGCATTCATTTATGGAAAAGGCTTGATTCGAATGGATGGACAAGATTGTAAGTTATTTGGGATGATATGGACGGTCTAGATTGATTAGGGTTGGATTAGGGTTTCCCACTCAAAGAGGGATTGTAGTCACATGACAAGTGTCAGATGGATAATAAAGGGAATCTAATTCAAATATTATATTTGAATTAGTTTGACATGTGAAGGCATATTAAGTGGAAGATGGAGACATGCGACATGTGTCGCAATGTGATGAGAGATGAGGGAATAATTCAAATTTTTTATTTGAATTATGTGAGACATGTGAAGGGGTATTATTAATTAAATAAATGGGATTTATTTAGTTAATTGGAATGTGATTAAGTTGGAATTGTGAGTGGGATAACCTAGGACCTAGTGCAAAATATTACAAGGTCATGTCGACTAGGAGATGGTCAAGACATGGGCAAATTTTAGTGTCTACACTTTGCCCCTCTTTGAGATGATGTTTGATATGATAAGATCTATGTCAAGTAACATCATTTTAAATAAGTCAAGGAAATGGATAGAGGAAAAGGATAGGGTGATGATGCCCCCTTGAGAGGATAGGCGGGTTGGACAAACATGGGTAGGCTCTCAAAGTGAAAAGGATTGGTCAAGGAAGAAAGATAAGGGAATGGATAGAAGTGAAGGGAGCGTTATGTTGTAATGAAGGTGAGCAACCATGGTGTTTGATATAGCACTAGACGTTATGAACCAAGGTATAAGGACCAAGGTGACGATGTGTCTCGTGCCCCAGCATAATACAACCTTGTCTAGCTATAAGATATGAATATTAGCTAGGTTGGATTCAAATTTGAGACAAATGCAAGCTGAAAATGATAACACACAAGCAAGCAAGAAATCATGCACAAATGATTCAAAAACAAAATAGGTATTGCCCATGTCAAGCTATAAACCAATGATTGGGTGATTGATTGATGATGATGTCTAGTTTCAGGAATGAAACATGTCGTATAAGATGCCTAGTCTGGTTTCAACAATGCAACATCTTGTCTAAGATAATTGATTGATTGATTTGATACTAGTGTTGTTGGTCATAAGAGAAACACCAGGATTTGATTGATGATCGATTGATTTGGTTTATGTCAAGATGAGGATCAAGACCATTGAATGCAATTGGATAATTTGACAAGCTTGATTAACTTGATTGGCATGGATTGAGGATTGACTTGCATTTGGGTTTATTGGATTGGAATGATTTGATGATTTGATAAGGATGATTGGATGAAGTGATTTGGATTGATTAGTTGATTTGGAATGATTTGATTGGAATGATGAATTGATTTGAATGTTTGGATGAATTGATTTGAAGGATGGATGATGATGATTGATTGAAGATTAGAAGAAAGATGAAAGATGGAAAAGCTGTATCACCTGTGCCTGAATCTGAGTACTTCCTTCGTATCCCAGATTGCCTACATACTCTGTATCCATGGGATCAAGGCACACAACGATGGAGGTGAAATGTAGTTTTGATTATGTTTTTTTTATGGGATGATATGGATTGGATCGATGTTTTGGAATGAATGTTTGGAATGTTTGGAATGAGGGATGACTAGGAGGATCTATTCCCTTTTCTCTTCATTTTGCAACCGTGTCTCTACAAGACTTGTGAAGTGTGGGACGCCATGGAGATGTCAATGCAAGGTCATGAGGCCCAGACTTTATAGAGGCTAATGGGTATTAGTCTTCAAAAAGTCTAGCTCCAAGAGGGTACTCTAGTTTACTAATGACCTTTCAAAGCACAAATTGGATTTATCAAGACCTTGAGGTGTGGATTGAATGATTGATGAAAGTGAACTTGTGAGTTTCAGAATTCACTTGTAAGGATGGACTTAAACTAGCCATGGAGTATTAAGCCCAAGTGGAAGAAATGATTGATGAAAGTGAACCCATGAATTTCAAAATTCACTTGGAAGAATGGACTTAAACTAGCCTTTGAGTATTAAGCCCAAGTTGTGAGAGATGTGAAAAAGAGGTCAAGGTCTCTTGGTCCAAATTTGTACTTGTGATGCAGTCAAGCTTCGATAGTTTCTCCCTGTGTTTCAACCTTAGGAAGACTATGTTTGGGAACCTCTATAGATGTCGAGGGATGAATGGTAATGAAATGTTACGATGAAGTGTGATCGTAAAGGAATGGAATTGGATATGTAATGGGTGGCTATGACACAGTTGCAATTGGATTCGAAAGGGAGAGTAGATACTCAAATTTTTGCCTATGGTTGGGGTGTAATGTGATTGGGAATGAAATTGATTGGATTAGAATGAATGGTTGGAATATGATTAGGATGTGATCGATATGATTAGGAATGAATAGGATGATGTGTAGTGATGAGATGAAAATGAGTTGGTTGAATTAGGAAGAAGTTGATTGGATTTATGAATGAAGATGATTATGTGTAGTGACTAGGATGATTGGGAGAATGATTAGGAAGAAGTTGATTGGAATATGAATGAGGATGTGTAATGATTTGGAATGGATTAGGATGGTGATTGGATGATGTGGTTAGGAGATACGATTAGGATAATGTGGTTAGGATAATGTGGAATGGTAAGGTGAAATTGATTGGATTTGAATGGGATTGATGTGGAATGATTGAATTTTGGATTGGATGAATTGAATGATGTGACTCTATTTTATGGATGATTTGATTTGATGGTTTGGAATAATTGAGTGGAATGGATGAATTGGATAGATTTTATTCCTTGGATTTTGGTAGAGATTTGATTTTTTAAAAAAAATTTATGATATTTTGATGTTTTTGGGATTTTGAGATTATTTGGATGTTTTTGGATTTTTGACATGTTTTAATTTTTTTGGGTTTTTGGAATGTTTTGATTTTTTTTGTGTTTTTTAAAATATTTAATTTTTGGGGGATTTTTGGACTTTTTTGGGGAATGGCATTCAATAGCCTTTGTGCTAGATACCAATGACAAGGGTGAAACTAAGTCTAGGTGTAAGGATAACGGACGGGATTGGATGAAAAGGTGGCCAATAATGAATGGAATGGATGCATAAGAGGGTAAGGATGTGATCTCCAAGGACTATGTCGCATTAGAATAACATGCCCCATTGTAGGTAGTATGCTTAGGATTTTTTATGGCAAGGCTTAGGATGATGGGATGATAATAGGATTGTGAAGGATTTTCTTGGTTTGGAGGAATAAGGTATGTCAAGAGACATCCAAAACATTTGTCAACATTTTTGCCCCCAATCTTTACCAAGATCAAAGGAGGAAGGGATGATGAATGGATTTGATAGAATAGGTATGTGTATGTATGAATAAGGATGGTAAGGTGGAAAATGATAGGAGGATGAGACAATGTACCCCCAAGTGTAAGTGGCATAGAAGATCCACTTTTTTTATTTTTTGAATTCGATAGGGGGATATGTATGAGAAGGACTTAGGTGTCTAGTGCTATGAAGGTGATAGTCCCAAAGGTATGTCACATTGACCATGTCAAATGTCGTGATGCTCATCGATGTTGGTAGGTGATGGCATGAAAGTGAGATGGATAAGGTAAATAGTTAATTATGAAAGGAATGATAGTTGATTATGATGTAGATTATGTACGGCACAAAAGTGGATTATGATGTGGATTATGCGAGATTTATGTAAGGATGGATGAAATGTTTATGCCAAAGCATGGACCATACGGAGATGATAAGGCAAATATGTAGAGTAATGATTGAATGATGGGGTGATGAAGGTGTGGAAAGGAATCATGACCAACAGTGCACACACCATGTCAAACATTGAAGCTTTTGAGTGGAAGGTGGTGTAGAAAGCAATGGTGTTGTTCGCTTAGTGGATGGATGGCGTAGGCATTTTGGAACCCACATGGACTTATTATTTGTATGACTTTTGTTTTTCATGTGGGATGGAGGAATTTGATATTTTGGAATGGGATGGATGTAAGAGGATGGTTGGGATTTTTGAGAGGTGGATGCCTCATTTGTCTTGTTTTTTGGTCTAAGGACCCAAACCATTTTGCTTTTGGACTTTTCTTTTGGAGGTATGGGTTTGGACGGATTTTTGAATGTACCTTTCTTTGAATTTTTGGATTGATATCCCAAGGCATTAGGACCCTTAGGATTTTTATCTTTTTGGCACAAGGCATCCAAGTGTTTATTTTTGAATCCCATGTGGCAGGTGGAATGAGTGGAAGCTTTATGTGTAGACAATGTGTGCATTTTTTGGTCATGGTTAGGAATGTAAGGAGTTTTATGGATGATTGGGATATTAAGTGTTGGAAACAGTGGTGGAAAAGTGTATGGACAGAAATCAGGAGTTGGAAGAAGTGGAGGCAAAGTTGATGGCAGAAGGTCTATGGTCACATGCTTTTGACATTTATAGGATGAGGGAGGTGGAATGGCAACATATGTCTTAGGAACATGATGTGATGTGCGATGGAGAGTGGTGGACATAGGATGAGTGGATGAAGTACCAACATCTTTAGATTGTTGACCTTGGGGTGTGTAGCCAAGGCCATATGAGCGTGGAGGTGGGACTTTGACATGTATAGGCTCCAAAATTCCATGTTCATGAAGGCCTAAGCCTTTGCCCTGATAATTCATGTTTTGGAGCATGCGATGGACTAAGGGACTAGATGCAGTTTGGGCACTAAACTTAAGTTGATTATTTGATGGAGAAGACAAAGTGGACAAAGGTTGTTGTGTTCCTAGGGAGGAACATTCATGTATGAAAGCGGATAGGCCAAGTGGATATGATGGTGGATTTGAAATGGGATCGATGATTGATGAAGAAGAATCACTAGGAGCTTGATTTTTCTCATGTAGATCCATGTTATTTGTTTGATCTTCTATGTTTACGTGTTCTTGGGAGGCACATGTCTCATCATGGGAAGTGAAAGTGGTTGGATCATGAAGTGAAGGGGAACTTTCTATGTTTCGAATGAAAGCCATGAAATGAGGTGAATGCTCAAGTAGGTCAACAAAACTTTCATGAGATGAAGCATGTAGGTCTTGGGTGTCTTATTCATGAATGGGATCAAGTTGCTCACAAATATGTTCTTCATCATGCATAATATCTTGATCATGGAAGAGATAAATGTTATGAATAGGTCGAAGGGAAATGATTTGATCTTGACTAGGATGGGGGTTTGATGTTTCTTCATGCTTAGATTTGTGCTCTTGACATACCTCTTGACTTGGAATGGAAGTGGATGTGGATGACTCTTCAATAGATTTGACATGTTCTAGATGGTCAACCACATAATGGCATGATAGAGGCTAACTTGGACTCATGGGAGGAGATTCATGAATTGGCTCAGGTTGTGAATCACATGAATAGATTGAAGGACTTGGCATGATGTTTGAGGACTCTTTTGTATGTTCAATCCTATGTGTTGGATGACATGGCAATGTTTGATTCCTTGCTTGTAGCCCTTGGGTCACATCCTTTATAGGTGTAGGGGTGGAAGGTGTTGGCTTAGGGTTTTGATTTTGATTGGATGGAGGAAATGGGTTGGTGGGTTTGGACAACTCCACATGTTTACTTTTGTAATGTTTGAATTTAGGACGTGGAGTTGATGCATTGGCAAGTGAATTAGAAGATGTTAAGGGTAATGAAGTGGTTGATGGGTTGGAAAGTGTAGGGACCATTGGATTAGGACTAGGACATGGTGGCTTTAAGATAGGATTTTGATTGGATAAGGGTATGATATACTTATAAGGTGCATGACCTAGACGAGTGTTCCCCTTGTCAATGGTGGCATTAGGACCCAAAGGCATTTGACCTTGGTGCAAAGGTTGACTTATGCTCACATGTGCTTGTTGTGATGTGGATGGATATGGATGTTGGTTCACATGGAAGGAAGTTGGATTGGATGATGTGGCATTGACTTGGCCTATGGATGGATTAGGTACGTATGAAGATTGATGTGGAATTTGAATTTGTGTTTGTTTGGTTTGGGATTGGTGTGTGGCTAAGATGTGTTGGATTTGGGCTAGGAGTTGTTGTATGTGAGGTGATTGACTTTGTTGAAATGGTTGAAGGGTATCTATAAGTGTTGTATGGTTTGTTGGTTGAAAGGTTGGGGTATTTGGTGAAGTGATTGGATGAGGTTTTGGAGCTGGGGTGCTAGGACCTTATTTTTGAATGTCGACATGGTGTCACACATGTGTCTAAGTCTTGGCATGCCATCTTGTCGTTCAAGGTATGATACATTATTTACAAGGCTCTTATGATCATTAGAACTAGGAGGTGTCCCTCGAAGTACAAGTTTAGGTCTTGGATTTGTCTCATGATTAAGATTAGGGAGAGGGCCTCCTTGGATGATGATTTTGGGCTTTAGTTTTGTCTCATTATTTAAATTAGAAGGGTAGATCCCTTGGACCATGATTTTGGGTTTATGATTTTGATTGGGCTTGTTTATGATTAGGGCCATTTTGACAAGTGTTGATTAAGACTAGGTTGATGTGGAATGAAGTGAAATGAAGTGATTGGAGATTAGGAATGATTAGGGTATGGTTATGATATGATTAGAATGAAAGTTGGATGATAGGGATATGATTAGAATGTGATTAGGAATGATTAAGACCAAATGGATTAGATGAGTGTAATGATTAGAGTGATGTTGATTGGATAATGTAGAATGACAAGGATATGATTAGGATGAATGGATGACTTGGATATGATTAGGATATAGTGGATTGGAATGATGTTAATTGGATTAGGAAGAGGATGCTGTGGAATGGTGGTAATGTAATTAGGATGTGATTAGGATAGGTTAAGCAGAATGACTAAGAAGTGGGTTATATGAGTGACAAGGATTGGCATAGGATGAAATGGCAACGAGAATGTGATTAGGAAATGTGACTTAGAATGTGATTGGGATATGAATTTGGTGACTTAGAATGAATGTGTGGAATTGAATATTTAGGGTGACAACTAGGCAAGCACACACATCAATCATAACAAATACTTAGCAATCACCTTGGTGGGTTTTGTTTTAGTGTCTTTTGTTTAATTTTTGAAAACACTTGTAAACAAGCACAACCCTAGGCTGGAATGAGGATAAAGAGGGTTTTTGGCCAGTAAACAAAGAGGTTCTAGTGAATATTTGGGGGACCAGCACCTCACGAGCATCCAGCAAGCCACTTAAGGCTCTAACTAACCCTACTAGGAGTTTAATATAAATAAAGGTGTGCCTCCTTTCGAGCTAGCACTGAATGGTGACCACTCATACTAGTTAGACTTGGCTTTTGCCTTATCCTCAATTTATATAGTGGGCTGGACAAAAGTCCCGCTTGGGGTCGCAAGTGAGTTCTCCTTTCAGATGTGTCTCAAGAGCAGGCCTACTCTAAAGGCTAACAAAAGTGAGACAAGATAACATGTTTTTGATCCCCGGGCTTGCACTAAGTCGCAAGGGGAGAGCATACACATGTGAACTTGCTCACGCTCGCACATGTTCATTAACCTTTAGAAAATAGATGTGTGGCAAACAATTCAAGCACATGTTCATTTTAAGCCTAAAATCCAAATGTATAGGAAAACACTGGTTCATTTTAGTCCAAATTTGATGTGTGATGAAGACAATGATTCATTTTATGCCCAAATCAAAATGTGAGATCAAACAATGATTATGAGAAATGAAAGATTAGAATATGTACACCTAATTAATCCACTACCCAAGCTTATGTGTATGACTGATGCAATGTTGTTCCGATTCCGTATGATCACCTGCAAGTCACCAGAACAAAAATGGAACAAGTAAAACTGCATAGGAGACCGTTATGTGAAAAAGAGAAATCTGATAAAAATATGCTATAGATGAATAGTGACAGTAAAATGAATAGCATCAGTAGATTCTAGACAAAATTCTATGCAATTTTAAAAAAAATTGCGAAAAAAGGATGAAAAACGCAAAAGTTATGAGCATTTAAAGTTTGAAAGAAGGTTTGACTTTGACTGCAAAAAAAAGCATCAAAAAGGTACAGTCACATGAAATGGTCTTATCCACTATGTAGTTCACCGAGTTAACTTTCCGACACCACCAGTTTTGTGAAAATCTGCCTCCGTACGCGAAAGTTATAGCAAAAAGAAAAATCCTACCCTATTAGGGCATGCAGATGAACTAGGGCAGGCTCTAACTATTTGTCTAACCACTAATGGTTTGTTAATAGTGGCCACATGAGTGGTCATTATCCTCCGGTGGTCTACTTGGGTGGTTAAGGTTGAGCGGTGCCCCTGGTTCTTCATATGACCAAGGGTCGGCAGTAAAAATAAATAAAAAAGACAAAAGAAGATTAAGGGACTAATAGCCCCCCCCTTTTTCTCATGGTCACTGAGGTGACCGAGGCTCCAAATGTAGAGAGGGCTTAAGGCCCGACCATGTCAACAGCCACAGGCTTGCAAGGTACCTTAAAGTTTTAACTCACCAATACTTAGGGTTCTAAATTGCCATGATAGGGATTGAAGGCGGTTTAGGGTTTCATGTTAACTAGGAGCGATGAATGGAAGTCGGCATGGATTAGAGGCATTGGCGGATCTTTGATAGGTGATAGTCTAAACGTGGAGGCAACAAGGGAATCAAGCGGTGGCCGACTGAGTCAAGGGTTTGGACGATGACGGTCGATCAGGAAGTATCAGCAGCGGCGGCGGTTAGAGATTGGTGGCGGAGAGGTAAGGGTGGCGACAAATCCGTGGAGAGGAGGCGATAGTCTACGAAGGGGAGAGTTAGGGCGGCAGGTAGTGCAATCTGTGGAGGTTGGGATCCTCAAAGACTGCGATCGTCTTAACAGAGGTGGCGACCACTATACTGAGTGGCGACCAAGACCACGACACGAGCTAGGAGTGGTGGATGAGTGACGGAAATGGTGCCAACTGTGTATACAAAGCTTTGACTTGGGGATCGTAGGAGGTGAAAATATAGAGAACAAAGGTGTTTAGGGTTTAGGTACCTAAGGTTTATGGTGGTGAGAAGATTTCGATAGAAACCAGTCAACAGCAGAACAACTTAACCCTACAACACTCAAAATCCAACATGCGAGCATAGAAACCAAGCCTGCAACCAAAAACCATGAAGAATGATCAGCACATAGAGTAGTACGGGGGTCTGTACGATACGGACCCATATAGTACGGCCTACCATACTAAAAAAATTTTCCAAAAAAAATTCACAGTGAGCGAAATGGGTCAAATTTTATGTCAATTTTCATTTCTCAGGCCTCTTGGACTCAACGACGAGCTTCGTTTTAGGCCAAGAGGTCACCTCCAAAAGTCAATCACAAAAATTCAACAAAAAATGTTAGCTTTTTGCAGGTTCACGTCAAGTTCACCAATGTAGATAGGGAAAAATCAGACTTAGAGTTGAAAACAACAAACTAACTAAACCCTATCAAGCACCATGAAGCACAACCTAGCTTGAAAATGCAAAACATAAACAAAATGCAAACCAAACTTCAAACTAGTATTGACTGACTTCCATGTCTCTTCTCAATCGTGCATAGGCATGCAGATTTCGAAGGGTTGATTGTAGAGGAATGTTGATTGCTCAAAATTTTGGCAGCATAACGATATGCAAGGACACAACATGATTCAAAATGACTTGTGAAATTCATTTATAGAAAAGGCTTCATTCGAATGGATGGATAAGATTGTAAGTTATGTTGGATGATATGGACGGTCTAGATTGATTAGGGTTGAATTAGGGTTTCCCACTCAAAGAGGGATTGTAGTCACATGACAAGTGTGCGATGCAGAATAAAGGGAATCTAATTCAAATATTATATTTGAATTAGTTTGACATGTGAAGGCATATTAAGTGGAAGATGGAGAGATGAGACATGTGTCGCAATGTGATGAGAGGTGAGGGAATAATTCAAATTTTTAATTTGAATTATGTGAGACATGTGAAGGGGTATTATTAAATAAATAAATGGGATTTATTTAGTTAATTGGAATGTGATTAAGTTGGAATTGTGAGTGGGATGACCTAGGACCTAGGGCAAAACATTACAAGGTCATGTCGACTAGGAGATGGTCAAGACATGGACAAATTTTAGTGTCTACATTTATAATTTTCTATATATGTTCAAGCACTAACATAGGGTTGATTCAATGTAATAAAAGTTATGCACAGCAACCACAAAATATTTTACACACTCAATAGTCTCTATATTCATACCTAGTGTGTGCAAGCATAGCATACTCTACACTAAGCTGAAAACTAAATGTTTACATATACATCTGTGCATATATGTTTAGATATAAATATATGTAAAAATGGGCATAAGAAGTATGACACATTGAGAATGGTAATAGTCTTCAAATCAGAGATAGTAGCCTACAGTGATTTTCATAGAATATTGAAGAGGAATGTTATAACATGACAATATGCAAGAATGACAATCAAATAAGAAAGATAATACATGAATGACAAAATGTGACAAACTATTTGATGACAGTGTGAAAAGTGCCAGAAGTTATAGTTAAAAAGATGGAAAATATTCTTGAATAGAAGACTTGAGACAATGAGAGAAGTAAGAGGTGATAAAGATGTTTTGTAAGACTACACTTAAAGAAAATTTTCCAAAAAAACTGACAAGGGGATGAGAATGATCCAAAGGAGTCTTTTCCTTAAGAGTATGATAGAACACACAATCATATGTTGGCAAAAGCAAAAAAAATGGATAGTGGTAAGTTGGATGGTTATGATGGTTATACTTATGTTTGAGTTCCTATTGATGTAATGATGCCATAGAAGACAATGGATATAGATATAATGAACATCCCTTTACCATTAATGAATAAGGGGGAGATTCTTTGTGAAGAATTGAAAACATTTTCTATTTTGTATGATGCATAGTGAATGATGGATAGCAAAACAATTTTCCAGTGTGTTAAACTTGAGAAGATCATCTAAATTATTTATTTGGATAGCTATAGAGGAAGCATATCACCCAAGAGACAAAGAGACAAGTAGAGAATTAGAGCAAAGGGAATCCCAAGAAAGGGGGAGTCTTAGAGACAAGGGGAGCATCACAAGAAAGAGAATCATATTATGAAGAGGAGAAATGTATGTTACATCCCTTTCCATTGATGTCAAAGGAGGAGAGATAGAGTAAGGGGGAACAATGCAAAAGGAGAGAATTATGTTTGTGTTCCATCAATGACAAAGGAGGAGATTGTTGGAAATGTTGTCGTTGATGTCAAAAGTGAATACACATGTTTTCATTGGTATTACGAAGATAGTCATATTAAACAGACGAGAGTATAAGAACATGTTATCATTTGATATCAAGAAGGTGCATGAACAAGATTGGTGTCACCAATGTCAAAGACATAAGACCGAGATTCTTGAAAAGATTGACGTCTAAGAGATCATTGTAGAGATTGTTGGAATATGTTGTCATTGATATCAAAGAGTTTGTTATGGAGATGTATGGATGAGAATGTCAAAGGAAAATAGCAAAACAAAATAAGAGTTACCCGTTATTTAATTTTCCGTTAGAGAGATTGCAAAATTGAAAGCTGACTTATAAATATATGTTTGTTTAAATTAAAGATTTAAACATAATACGAAAGAGTTGAAGAGTGCGAATGATAATGTTGAAGAGTGTGAAAGATAAAATAAAATAAATTAGTATGGGCTGACCCATATTCCCTGACACCAAGAATACAACTCAAAATATAAAGAAAATACTTCCTTGAGAATTGACTTAGAGAATGAGCGCCAAAAAAGAAAAGCTTTAAATTTAAATTGAAACTTTCATGAAAAGGCTGACCTCATATTCTATCCCTCTTGGCGTTCAAAAGAAAGTAAAATTAAAAACCTGGTGGCCGACTTCAAATAGGGCTGACTCTCCCAAAGTAAGTAGCATGTTTAATAAGACAAAGTCATATATATTAGAGAATGAGGGGAGTGCAATTAAAAAAAGGGTGTGATTCATTAAAGATAAGATAGGCGATTATGATAATGAAAGAAGTAGCAATTAAAGCAGCAATTATATTATGAAATGTTTTTATTTTGAAGAGGTTTGTGAAGGGTTGTGATCTATTTGACAAGGGTTGTGGTTTATGAAGTGGTGTATTCCTCATAAAAGACACCTCTCGTGAAAGGATATAATGAGGGAAAGAAGTGCTTAGAAGACAAGAATTTAATGATATATTTCTAAGTAAAAGAATAGATTGAAAAGAGATAAAAGGGCAGAAAATGAAAAGCAATTTAGATCTATTTTAAAAAGAGATTCTACCCATGTATAAAGGGTAAATATAAATATATATAATGAATATATGTGAAGAGTAAAGAGTATATTGTAAAGTGAATTTGAGCAGATGGTAAGGCAAAAAAAATGTGAAAATAATGTCATGATTATGATCAATTGAGAGAGAAAAATTGGTGCATAGACTGGATCAGATTTGTCGAAAAGAGTGTTCATCAATTGAATCAGATTTGTGAAGAGAGGATTGTGTAAAAGTTGTAAACAGATTTGTGAAGATAGGATTGTGTGAAGGGTGTAAATCAAATTTGTGAGAGAAAGTTATTGTGTGGATTATGATCGGATTTGAGAGAAGGATATTGTGTGAAGTTGGGATCAAATTTGGAAGAAGGATATTGTGTGAGTTGTAATTGGGTTTGAGGAAGAAGAATATTGTATGAGTTGCAATCAAATTTGTGAGAGGAAGATCCTATGAAGAAGTATATTATATCAGTCATTGAAGGATTAATAGGTTGGAGCATATCAAATAAAGATTGGAGCCTCTTGTTGGGTTGGAGCTCAGTTTGTGTGAGGGTTGGAGCCTCTAATAGGTTGGTGCCTATAATTCTGTCAAGTGGAGATTGGAGTCTCTAGTAGGTTGGAGCCTACAAGAAGAAGAACAAGAAGATCAATCTATAATATATAAATAATATTTTGTCGTGGTTTTCTCCCGAAAGGGTTTCCATATAAATCGTGTGTTCTCATTGTGTTCTTAATTGCTAGATCTTGCATATGTGTTGTTGATGATATTGATTTGAGTTTGGAAAAGTAAAAGTTTGTATTATACTGATTCACCCCCCCTCTCAAAATAATCATGTGCTCATCAGATTGTGTGAATGAGAAAATGCTAAGGCTAGGAACTTTGACACTTTGGATATCCTACTTGACATTTGGGAGAATGGTTTTATCATTTTCTTTAAGTGTTTGACCAAGGTGTAATCAATGCCCCTACCTCTATATTGCCCCTACTATAGATAGGTGGATTCTTTACTCTCCCTATGATCTTTGGAATCTTTAGCCCCTTTAGGTCTCTTTAATTCTAAATTGAACATTACTCCATCTACAGTAGCTAAGGGAGCACAACATTCTTGATTCGCATTCCTCTCTCTAGTATTCTTTCCTGTGGGTCAAGCTTTCTATTGCTTTCTTAAATGTTTTTACCGCTTTGTGAACTTCTCTTATTATAGAGGGGGCTCTACACCCTTATAGATATTAGGGATTCTCTGGTTGAGGGAGACCTCTCTATTATGATTTCAATTCCACTATTTCTTATGCCCTTCTAAGAGAAGTTTAGGTCCTTTTAGAAAATAGGGGGCCACGATCATAAACCATAGATGTTCAACCACCTCCTCATAGCAAACCATAGGTGCTTGACCACCTCCTATCCTTTCACTAATCACATCCGTGCACCTCCTACTTAGTTTCTCTACTGTAGTTCCTTCTAAGTCTTCATTTAAATCTCGATTCATTGCAAGTGGTGTAGAAGTTGGGGTCAGTGATTAGCTCTACTAGATCTACTATGGTTGGGTTGGGTAAATATCAATTGAGATAAGGTCACCTCATGCTCAACCTTAAATATGATACTTAGTTCAAAATTTGGATGGAGAAATATATTGATGAAGATGCCAAGAATTGATTTGATTGTGCAATAAATTAGGGCATTATCAAACGAATGCCTTAAAATATCAAAATTTATTATATCTTGCTCAGGTTTAGATCCATGACTATAAATGTGAACTTCACACTTGCAAAAGTGAACCTAACACGTGAAAATGAACCTAACTCATGGAAGTGAATTGGTAGAAAATTGATGAAAAAAATCACGTTTTACATAAACATTTTATGTTAGCCAAAACGCGTTCGCATTTTGTAAAACATAAAACACGGGTGCATTTTATGTCCACAAAATGTGAGTGCATTTTTTGGATCTTGTTTTAGTTTTCAAATTTTTATCCTGCCTTTTTAGGCTTGGAATTGGCTTGAAAATTGAACCTAAGGATTGGACCTCTATGATACCTCCCATACACATATTTTTCATAGTCAATAGCATTTTTGAACTTCAACGTCATCAGATTTATTCATTTTATAACGAAATTTGATGAAACCACCACCAAAATGATGAACTAGTTCTTAGCTTTCTAATCATATTTTTTAATTTTAAATAAGTTAAAATATTTATTTTTATTTTCTTGTAATAGTGTCCTCATATTCTTCAATCATATATGTATTGATTTTTCTTTATAACTTTTGATCCATTTATCAAAATTTTTAAAAAAATATATAGGATTTTTTTATGCTTCGTTCTTTATACATTTAAGAAAAAATTATATTTTTAATTATTTTTGTACAATTTATGTGATGTGCATGCTCAGTTATGTAGTTTTCACGATGCATCCACTTTGAAAAATCACATATATATAATAAAAAAATTACAAAAAATACACAACTTCTAGTACTCACTCTTAACTGTATTTATACCAACCGGTTTTTAAAAATACCAAATACAACAAAAAAAACAAGGGGCACACCAGAGACTGTTATATTTTAGTGAGAAAAACAAGAACACTTTTTTGTACGCACAACATTTCACTCTCTTAATCTTAACTATTTTTTAAAAACTTTAATAGTTTGGAAACTAGATTCTAGAGTACTACAATTCTTGTTCTTTTCGTATCTTCAAATTTTGAGTGCATGCATCTTAAATTACTCATCCAAGTTCATGTTTAATTGATTTCAAGGAAAAAGTGGCCACTTTTGACCCTCTTTTTATATCCCATTTCCAGGCACTTACCCTATTATAAAATAATAATTATTTAAATATAGGACATGCAAACCTAAACATGTACATATACCTATACCTATATTAGTATATTTATATTTTAAAAATATATATACAGTGTAGACGGTCAAGAAGTTATATCTCAACATATTGTACATATATTTTTTAAATAAAAATATAGTAATCATTAAATTTGTCATCATTTTATTTGTTGTCATAATCTTCATAAAGTTGAATAAATGAAAATTAAAAGACAACAATTTCATAATTAATACCCTTTTCACGTCTTGTTCTAAATCAATTTCCATGAGTCAAAGCAATTCAAAATTTAGCAAATCATAAAGGTTCGTTGTTCATAATTGATGCAACATTAATAGTTGAAAGGGTCTAAATGTTATATTTACTTTTGTAACAGGGATCTGTCCTTTGTGTTCATGGCCTAATACTTGAACACTTCAATTTTACAATTTTAT
The DNA here is from genome assembly GCA_027924645.1 of Cunninghamia lanceolata. Taxonomy (NCBI): domain Eukaryota; kingdom Viridiplantae; phylum Streptophyta; class Pinopsida; order Cupressales; family Cupressaceae; genus Cunninghamia; species Cunninghamia lanceolata. Next base: position 3,880,162 of record BSBN01001583.1, on the reverse strand, counting down.
ATGAAGAAAGAGGAAATCAATTATCATTTGGGATAAGGTTAGTTAAAATAGTAGGCTTTTTAATTAAGATTTATAATAGAAGATATAACATTAAAATAAGGTTTAGAAATTTTATAAAAAAGAAAATTGGAGCACCTTTATATTCTTAATCTTGTTGACCTGGTGTTCTTTTTCCTTTTGATCCCATAAACTGCATAGTCTTCTGCTCTTTTCTACTCTTGATTTCATAAACTACTTGATCTTATATTAACATGGTGTTCTTTTTCTACTCTAGATCCCATAAACTACTTAATCTTATAAATGTTACCAAAATCTTCCTTCTTTCATACATAAAAGGCACTGTTCATATAAAAACACAACCAAGTGTTCTTTTTCCTCTTTGATCCCATAAACTGCATAGTCTTTTGCTCTTTTCCTTGATCCCATACCATAAACTACTTAGTCTTATATTAAGATAGTGTTATTTTTCTACTCTGAATCCCATAAAACTACTTAATCTTATAAATGTTACTAAAATCTTCCTTTCTTTCATACATAAAAAGCACTGTTCATATAAAAACGCCAAACTACTTTAATGATATCAAGGGAACTAAATTTACAATCAGGATATCCCCGTCTAAACTACACATCCAAAGATATGGCGTAGATAGGGAGCTTTATTTGAATGTGAACTCATTCCATAAGAATTAGTATATTCACCAAAATATATATGAGAAATCATGGGTGGTGGAATGAATAAAAGCCAAAGTCGATCCTCCGCAGAAAGCCAAGACAGAGGAACCAACAATAGGAAAGAAAGCGTCAAGAAGGTAATGAATGATGTATGCGGTGGAAAATGCGGTTGTGAGCATGTTCGAAGTGTTAGAGAAGCAAGCCAAGATCATTGCATATAGCAACTTTTTTGACTAATTAGAATGCATTAAGCATATTGGAGACAAACCTTGACAACCTTTTCGGCAATGGACAATTATGCAGGTCGTAAGAGTGCCATAACAACGCCTTAAATGGAGTCTGGAGTCTCCTGCAACACGAACCCTTCCTTTTCCATGGAATATTCTGTCTGTCTTTCGTAATATTTTTGTTGATGTGATATTTATGGCCTACAGACAAAACGGTGCCCACACAGGAAACGGAGAAACCGAATGGCGTTCAACAGAAAAGTAAAACAAACAGGCGCCTGAGAAACCCTTTATAATATTCATTGCTCGCTTATATTTACAACCTGGAAAGGCAGTGAATAGTCATATCAAATCGGTGCAGACGGAAGTTGGAAGAGTTTTTATTTGAAATAAAGGCTTATTAATTTTAGCAACTTTAATTTGTGTACAGAGTTTTTTTATTTTATTGTTTTTTTGGATTATTTATTTACACGGAAGAAAGAGGACTTATATTTCCACCTGTTGCAAGTGTAAAATGCCTCTCAACATAATAAACTAGTATATTTATATTTAAAAAGATATATTTATAGTACACCTTCAAATATTTTAATTTCTTTTTTGGTTTTTGGTTTGTATTTTTTAATTTTTGTCACAACAAGAGTGAAGGAGAGGAGCTGAAAAATTCTTTAATTTCCCTGTAAACTAAATTTTAAAAAAAAATCTTTATTAAAAAATAAATAAATAAATTGAAAAAGAAAATATGAATTGAATACGTGGCAGAACATTTATAACTACTACTGCCATAACAACCGCCAAATTTAGAGAGTCAATGTTGAATTAGAAACTAGAGATGAAAGTGCTCAATTTAAAAAAATAAAAGGATTGCGTGTAACAAACAGCCCGAAATTCCATTTCACATTGTCGGGTTGGGACAACGTCTGATTCTTGGGTGTTGAAATAAGAAGACAGTCCCAACTCAGACGGAATTGATGTGTTTACATCCACATTCTGATACAAGATTGTATCATTGGAACTGGGAATTATACATATCAACGATTTATTAGACTATTCCGATCATATTACTGAAAATAAAAACATCATGAATGTTAATGGTGCAGGGGATGACTGCATGGTAATAGGAAATGGGGCTTCAGATATCTAAGGATATCTCTAAGCGTACTTTAAATATATTTTTTAAATAAAGGTATGCTAGTTTATAAATTATTGGTAGCATTTCATTTCCCATTAAATATATTTTTTATTCTTTGCATTTATAAATTAGTGGCAGCTAGAATATTTGCATTTTGGTTTAAAATAACAAAAGCATCTTTGAGAGTGGTGTGAGGTTTAATGGTGTATTTATTGTGGCGAGTGGTGTGAGGTTTAGTGGTGTATTTATTGTGGCGTTTCATTATGATCCTCTATCTTAATAATCTTGTGCATTTAAATCTTATTTTTTTTGTTTTTTACATTGGAATTTTATAAAATTTACATAGAAGTGTGCCAATGATGTAAGAGTTCTATAAACATACACAAAAAAGAACAAATATAAAAACATATTTATTAAAAAGATTATATATTTATGAATAAGAAGAAAACTACTAAAGGAGGACAAGCAATAAGGAAGAAAGACCAGCACATGAGAGACAGGAAAACTAAAGATAGGTAGCGAGGGCAATAGAAGCAAAAGCTACTACAGCAGAAGAAGAAGAAGAGGACAAAAAAAAAGGAGAAGAAAAGAGAGGCTGACTAAAAAAGGACACAAGGGGAAAAGCCACATGGAGGGACAACAATGAAAGCAAGGGAGAGACACCAAACCGTGGGAGAGTAGTTTTTGAGGTAGGTTAACAAGGGGTTCCAAGAAAATCTTAAACTTCACCCATCATTGTGATTGAGGTTAGAAGGTGGTTTTGGAATTCAATCATCTCTGAGTTTTCTCTTGAAATAGTTGTCTTTTTTGGCGAAGGTTTAAGTGTCTTCCAAGCAAGGTTTAAGTGTCTTCCAAGTGGATATTATGTGTGCCTAAGGTTATATAGTTATATATATAAGGGATTCTATCCATTGTTTTTAGGCCTTCTTTGAGGCCTTAATTTCTCTTTGGGTCTAATTCCCTCCTCTCTTTTTTCCCTTAATTCTTTTCATCACCTCTATCTTCTTTTCTATCCCTTTAATTTTTTCTTGTTTTCTATTTTTTTCTCACTCCATCCGTCCTTTATTTAGTTAACCTAGGTCTGCAATCCATCTTTATCTTGCTCTCTTCATCTTAATGATGGATCATATCTGAAACGTTAATATAAAAGCATACACAATTTAATCCAGAAGCACTAAGATGCATAAATTATTTTATTTTATATGCATAATTGACTTTATTTTTATTTAAGAGCTATTTTTTATAACACGCTTGTTTTACTTCTCTATGTAATTTTTAATTTCTCTTTTGAAAAGTCCCCATTCATTATTTTAGTAATTCTTTTGTTATATTTTTATTTCGAAAAGTGCAATAAATTTTATATGTTTATATGTTAACTTTTTAATAGTTTCATTTGGAAGTATCAATATATATATTTTAAGATTTTAATGTCCTTATAATTAAAAATAAATCTTATGTACTTCTATATTACTTTTTAATAGTTACATTTGTAAGTATTAATATATATTTTAAAATTTTGTTGTCTTTATGTTTTCTAAATAATTTATCAACAAATACTTCTCTCTCTACTACCACTATAGGTTATGCATCTCCACATAACTACTTACTAGGAAGTGAGTTTATAGTAAGAACCTATCCATAATGATAACCACCTTAAAACACCTACCATGAGATGAATTTGCATTTGATAAAAATAAAGATGGATTGAAAAGCTTGAATCTTTTGAATTTAGAATATTGAAAGAAAGAAAACTCATTTTGGATGAGTGCGCGCACCTTATGCAGGCATGGTCATCATTACGGTTTTAAAAAGCTCAATCTTTCAAGAAGACATCAAGCAGTATCACTATTGGAGTTATTGACTATGAATTCAAAGGGACGCATCAAGCATGATGTTTGCCTCCATGTTCCCATGGATGTGGAGAAAAACATGTGCATTGCCCTAGACGTGGAGTTCCAAAATATTGAATGGTAGAGGCCATAAACTTCAACTTGCAGCAATAGATATCAACTCCTCTCATCACAATATGCTATGATCAAAATCAGCCTACATGCTTGATGTCACAAGAATGGGACGAGAAAAACAAAAGGTGGCTTAAGTACAACTATAACAACACCTAGTTTAGGGGCATGCAAAGAGAACAAACTTTTCTACATAGAATATGCTCCATTATAAAGGATTCCATGATGGTGTTCCTCTTCTACGGGATGACACCACACCAAAACAAGACATGTACAAACCAACATGGGTTAGTAATCCTCATACTTTTAAGAGCTAGCAAGACATAAAAATGCATTAGGTAGTCATGTTCATAATTCTATCAACGATGATTTGTTAGACATCTGAACCATAGTATCTATCCAACATCAAAGTTGTAGGAGACGATTGCCAATCAAGGAGCCATCGAGTGCATTTGGCGATGTCATGAGGTTAAGATTATGGTGGTAAGTTATTTGTTGACTACGCCCCTAACTTTCCCAAAGTACATTTGGTTGCACACATTTTTTTTAAATATCTACCTTTGTTGATTAACCAAAGTGACATTTTAATGTAATATAAGGTTCTTAATTTCCACGGTATTCATGTGTTTGTGTTTTGAAGATTCTAAATGTGTTGTATAGCTTGTCTTGTATGTTAGTAAACTTCAAAAAGTAAAGGATGTCATATAAGCACAAATGTGCAACCTTGCGAGGTTCAGTCAGACATAAAAATAATCCTATAGCTTACATCCAATTCCACGAGGCCCTAAATTCCCAATCACTTCATATTATTCCCCAACTAAATTTCTTCAACAAGCTAAAGGTATTAAGTGACGAAGTAAGCAGTCAAACTTTAACATATCGAGATTCCTTGGCCAAAAAAAAAATCGTGGTATACCGATTAAGGCAGTATTTAAATGTGAAATGCCTTAAAAAATACTTAGACTATATTTAAATGTCGATGTTTCGATGTGTACTTTCCAAACAAACCAAAACTATGATGGAAAAGCTTTAAAAGAAACAAAATCCTTTTAAATGCCTCCCGGTAAATAGCACGAACGGCAGCAATAGTGAGGTAAAAACAGAAAAAAGGCAGGATAAACTTGTCCAGATCAGATTTATAATTAAGATGAAAAAGACTTTGATCAATATTAGCCAAATATTAATAGCAGGATAGTCAAAACACTCCTTTCCTTCTAGACGGGTGCTTCTTCTTATGAAATCCCTGCAATATTGTAATGAATCGGCAGTACCGAAACAAAAATAAAAGAGTATCAAATGTCAATATGTATATGAAATGAATGCTTAGTTCGGTATACACTTATTCAGAACTAGGGGGGAAATAAGGTTGCAAATTTTGATGCACAAAATAAAATATATAAATATACATTCAAAAGACTACATAATGTAATGCAAATCCTAGGAAAACTTTCATTCATCAGTTTATATCTATCTATAGAGGGAGGAAACTGACAAGATTCCGTCAAAGTAAGTGGGTGAATAGGACAAAACGCACGTGCTGGTCATGGCAAGTTTCAAGACCAAAATGCTGATTGTATACACTAACAGGAATATTGCAAGCTTACGAGACCGATATACTGATTATATATGCTTAATGGAATATTGCAAGTTTAGGAGACTACTACACTTATTGTATGCCTCTGTTGGAGTTATGCATGTTCACAAGACCAATATACTCATTGTACATGCTTGCTGGAATGTTGCAAGTTTAGGAGACCAATATAATAATTATATAACACTATTTGAGTATTATTGGTAAGTTTTCTCTGATAGGAAGCAAGAAGTCCAAACATCCTATTCCATAGGAGTATAAAAATATTAGAGCATAATAGTTACAAAACTAAATGTATTATTTATACACTTAGTCGAAAGCACTAAGTCATAGCAAGTAACCTAAACATGAATACCATGGTGAGTAAACATATTCAATAAAGCTCAAAACAAGCATGTTACAGATCTCAAGCAAATAAACTGGAGATACAAATATACTGTTACCAGAAAGAGAAGACAATAGGGATACAAAATTTAAATACCAGCAGTTTGAGTGCAATGTTGGCTGATTCATATAAACATTCCATATAGCAAATATTGAGATCTAATCCATGAGTCCAAAATAAGCTGGCCTGCCTATTGAAAAATTTAATAGCCGGTTATAAAACTATGCATGAAGGAAGAAGTTTGTCTAAACCTTCATCTTACAGCTTACAACTTATTTAAGCATTAATTAATTTACATTTCTCCAGTCTACTTCCACAAAAAGGGAAGAGTTTTAGTCATTCATCTTACAACTTGAGTAAAAACAGGGCAATAATAAAATAAATCACAGAAAACATTTCAGGAAAGGAATATTTAGATAATTATCCTTGCTAGTCAATGCTCCTAAAATTATGGCCAATTTGCTAATTTTTCAAAAAGAAAGATTATAACATAAATATCCAATATTTCTGGAAGTTATCATACACCTCATAGTGGATGCCAAGAAGTGTCACACTACAACATTTGCCAGGCAAATCCACTACGTGTGTCTAAAATAATAGGCTTGTATTAGAGCTTCAAGTGTCATCTCCTCATGTACACTCTTATAGAACCAAGCATGAATTAAAGAACACCAAAAAAAGGATTCGCAATGGCAGAATTTAGTTCTGCTCCTGCCGAATTCAGTATTGACATGTTTACTTTATCTCGAGAAAGAATCAAAAATTCACCACTTTGGTCCTTTACAAATCCACACAGTTCAAGAAACTCAACTGCTCCACTAAAACTTCCAACCCGCTCCTACATGTCAATCACAGCAAAACAAATCAAGTTCTGTTTGCACTTGAAAGCTCCCAAATACATGCTTGAAACATGATGAAGTGTAGTGATGACATACCTGGAAGGAGGGATTGGTAAGACGAATTTTACGGTACTTTTCCTCATCTGGATTCTTTACAACATTCCCTACAAATGTCATAAGTGTTTGGAATGCTCTCTTCACTTTTGCATCGTCATCCTGGGCTCATAGATTAAACGGGTACATCACAGCAAATTATAGTAAATAATTAAAGACAGTCTCTAACAGCTAAAAAAACACGTGCAATAAAAGTAGCCAGAAACATGTTTTCTAGAATTAATAAGTGAAAGACAAGTAGAATCACAAGTGATAAAATTAAATAATATTTGCATATATAACAAAGGTATCCATCAGGTTGTAGTCTGATTTCCATCTCTGACATTTCTTTTTCCCAAAACTTCTGGGGATCTTCTGAACAGACTACTTGAATCAAGGCCGCTTTGAGTTCTAGTAATGGTTCAATTGTCTGAATTCTGCTAATAGCTGGATATTTTCCAGAAACATATACCAACCTAGGTGTACTGACATTTTCTCCATTAAGTATAAACATTATATTCTTTCCAGTACATCCATAGGGAGTATATCTATCTATAAAATTACCACCTAATAGAACATCTACAGACATTTTCTTCATGACAAAGAGTCACATGCAAAATCTTTTCCTTCTACTTTTATAGGGTGCTGGTGACTGTATTTATCACACAAAAACTGATTTCCTTGGACACCACATGCTGTATAGGCAGTTTTAGGAGTTAACTGTTCCCTATTCTGTAACACTTGCTCTTTCCAGAAGGATAATGAAGCACCAGTATCGACCTGGGCATCATACTGTTTTCCATTGATAATTACATTTATATATTGAGAAAACTTGCCTGTAAGTAAATGGACTAAGTAATGCGGCTCTAACTGAGGTTTTGGTTCAGGAAGAACAGACAAGAAGTTTAACATTGTTAGGATCCTCTATGTAAGGAGGAACTTCTGGAATTTCAATGTTAATTTCTTCTTCATAACCATTCTGTGCCTGTTCTTGGAATTCAGTGTGATCTATGCCAGGATAAACATGGGAAGTGCAAGGCATGTCAAACTCATAAGTTCCTATAGGTGAAAAAGGAGGAAAACATTTGCAGTCAACAACACTGCCAACATAGCTCAAATGGGCTCCCAGCACCACCAACAGCTAAACAAACTCATTTGTGTACACAACAAGATCATAAATCTAGAGTCCTATCCATAAATACTAATAGTTCCTTATTCAATGAACAGGTATTCTCCTTATAAATTTATTCTTAAGCAGAAAGGAAGCCTCATTCATATCTACCATAGTCACTAGAATGACCAAAAGGCAAAAGCCCATACGCCATCTAAGCTCCAAACAATTCTATTCATAGGTAGGGACACCCCATCCAAACCAAGGATAACACAGAGTTCAGAAATTGAGATCATTTTCTACCAAACAAAGAGACAATGACAAGGACTCAATCTATATCCTTGTATAAAAAATTTAATGAACTCTAGTTTTTAATCAAATGCAAGCATTTACACAATTTCACTTCGACTCAATCCATATCCTCGTATACAAAAATAAATGCATTCTTTTTTTATCAAATGCAAGCATTTGCAAAATTTCACTTCACTCCAAAACTACAGGTAGGACTGAAGCAGGTGACAGATCAAGATGAAAGAAATTGGCCATAATATTACCGTATATTAAGTGGCCATACAACAATCTTAAGGGTTGAAGGTAATTTTGGTGTACATTATAAAGAAGCCACAAGCTTGCATGCATGGTTGCCCATTTCAGTGAAGGGCACTCTTCTCCCATGTGAAATCATCCAGACGTGAGAATACATTCCCTCATGCAAGTTTTTCGGCATTCTTATCTTGTAGAAGATTGGCAAGCCTTCTGACTTTCCTTCATCCCTAGCACCATAACAAACTTTTCCGATTAAAATTGCTCCCCATCCATTCTGTGATGACCCATTATGATCAATTGACGTTTACATATAGAAGATCCTTTGATGACTGTTCAGCATCTAGAATGTAATGAGTAGATGTATTAAATGCACAAGCTGGGCATGATATCACCTTAAACATTTCTTTCATTTACAGAATGCTAATAGTGATACTTAAGAAACATTCCCATTCTGTAACAATAATTTCCAAATCGGGTAGCAAGAATGCTCAAGATACTGATAATTGAGAAACACTACCACATATTTGAACAGTTGTCAGCGACCATTCTGTAAAGTACAATAATTTGCAAATTGGTTGCCAAGCTAAGTGGGCCCGATTGTGATTGAAACTCTATATTAAGCATTGTTTCTCCGAGTTTCCGGGACGGGGGGACGTGGGGACGGGTTTCCGGGATGGCAGTTTTTTTTCAAAACTTTAGGGGACGGCGAGGGAACGGCAAGAGGACGTTTGTGTCTATATATATAATAATAATATAATAATGTTATAATAAACTTATTTGTTATAAATATTAATATATAAATATAAATATTAAATAATAATATATTATATATATATATACTGGTATATATTATTATTATTATAATAATCTTATTTATTATAAATAATAATATATAAATATAAATATTAAATAATAATATTATTATTTGTTATAAATAATAATATATTAATATAAATATTAAATAATAATATATATACTTATATATTATAATAATAATAATAATATATATATATATATATATATATATATATATTATTATAGTAGATATATTATAATAAAATTAGAAATAGAGTTATAACTTATATATATTATATTATTATTATATACTAATTAATAAATTATTACGCAATAGTCTTTTATACGTGAGCATTATAGCGCTCCGAATTGTCTACGCCGTAAAAGAAATTCACGCCAGAAATTTTTTGAAACTCGTCGGTTGTTCCTATCGGCGTTTTCCTTGAACCTCCTATGGGCGTTTTTCGACGATGGAGGGCACGGGGCGTTTTTCGACGATGGAGGGCACGGGTCCATGACAGGATCCCCGCGGAAGCCGAGAAGCCGAGAAGCCCGCGGAAGCCGAAAAATGAAGGATCTTTGACTGCAAAAAATCTTAAAATCATTAGGGGGGCGGCTGTGCACCAGAGGGGGCGTCCCTGGGACGTCCCCATTTTTCTCTGCTTTTTTGGGACGGCAGGGGGACGTTTTGTCCCCGTCCCCCTGTCCCCGGGACGTCCCCCTTTGAGGAAAGGCCTAAAAAACCCAGGAGACGCGTCCCCGGGGTACACTGAATTATTAAGGCACTTGAGCTGGAATAGTACTGAGATGGTTGACCTCCTAGGAATTCCCCTTGCCTCACCCCAGTGAACGTCACCAAGATGTAGTAAGTGCCAAATGAACCATTCGAATTCATGAGAGATGGATTTTTGTGAAAGGCTACTCATGAAATATGTGTTACAAAGATTGACACAATATTGATATGCAGCTGATTCCTGGAAAATGGTATTACAAGAAAAGCACTATCAGAGCTGTATAAGTTTCTAGTAACTTTATCACTTTCAAGTTTCAAAGTTACATTAAGCCATTAAAAAGATTTAGTACAGGATAAAGAATATCATGCAAAGTACTCTATAGGGACCCTTGTTTGGAGTCCCATAGAACACTGACTGACAATTCTTAGAGATTCTTATCCAAAATGCAACATATCAAACAGCTCCATTGAACCAATGTTGAGCAAAATTTAGTTGTTGAAGCAATAGCTATAGTAAAACCACCTACATGGCAATGAAACATGATGCTAAATTGCTAATACAATATTCCTGTATGAGAATACATATTTCAAATCCGATATGTAACTGTAGAAGACTTCTTAAACAAATTTGTTCCAAACTACTTTACCAAATGAGACCAAGGACAAGCCTTAAGTCTGGTTTCCAGGAACGAACAAGCATCCATGTAAAGCAAACAAACTCTATGTAGTATGTTCATGCAATGTTACTGTAGTAGTACGATGGCATCATATAGTACACCTTCCAAAGATAAAACTAGTAATTACAGTACCTTGTGGTTATGTTTAAGTGAACGGAGACGGTCCCGCATTTGTTCTGCCTGTGTTGCAGGCCTCACTGGCAATGAAACCTGCAGCCACTTAATTGGATTAAGTTAAGAAACGTGCAGCTAAATCCTTGCTTTATTGATTCCTAGACCTTTATTCAAAACTTCAATGAATTCAGTTCACCAGTTAGTTTTCAACAATTTAGGAAATGATCTATTTTAGTCATACCTTCTTTTCCTCAACTGCAGGTGTAACGGTTTTAACTTTATTTGGATCTTCAGGAGGTAATCCTAATTTCCGCCTTCTCTCTGCCTGCTCAAACATGCAACATAAGCATTACTGCAAACTGTTGATTTTCCACCAAATATTAATACTGAAAATTTAAACATGCAAGATACATTCATACAGATTTGCAATCCTAATAGATCTATCACAGGCAACAGAGACTCTCAAAATCAGAACCTAAAGAAAACTCTAGTGTCTAGAAAGAAATGTAAAATAAATAAAAACTCATATTAGCCAATAAATGGCTTATGCCTTAAAAATGAAGGATTATAGTAAACTCTGTGGCTGCATTATGAAATAGTAGGGTAAAGGAGAGCAGATCAGTTACTCCAAACTTCGATTAGGAAATTTTCCCAAAGGAAGGAAACCTGAGATTGGTTATATGAATTCTTCTTGTGCTTTTCATATTTACTTGTGTTTACTGACAAACTTTGACAGAAGAAATGACCCAGAATAGCTGGTAATGTGCGGCAAAGATTTGGTTGAATGATATTCCCAGGAAATAATTTTCATAGATTCTTTTCTCCATTAAGTATTTCAATATGGAATAGGAACTCAATGTTGTGCTACACTAGAGCTCCCTTATATGTCTATGACTAAAACATGCCTTCCCACCAGACCAAATGACTCCATATAACGCAGATTAAAATAAATAATACTAAATACAAATTCAGATAACATTTCAAATTATAGAAACAAAAAACATCTAAATTAAAAAAGCCCATGATTTTTCCATTACTGTGACTTTAAGGAACAAACCATTCTTTTTTTCCTCCCGAGAGTGGATCAGCATTGAGCCACTCTCTCTCTAATATACTTTGTCATATTGTGAAATTAATATTTTACTTTATTTTAGTTGTCAAAATTTGATAGGTTAGTTTAGAGTTGCTTCAGTTTGCTTTGTTAGTTTCTTTTAATTAGCTTATTGATTTCTTACTCTTCCATAGTTGATAGCTTGGTCGGTTAGTTTAATTTAAATTAGATTTATAGGTTTGAACTCCAGGTGTTTACAGTGGTTTTGTTCTCTTTATTTAGTTTCTCTTATAAGTGTAATTTTGCATTAAGTATTTAAGGATTGCATGGGCATTATAACTTCTTGTGGGATTTGACCCATGGGTATTTAAGTCATCACAAGATGATCTCCATGAGTTACCCACATGCATGAGGAAATAAAATGTTATTACTATAAATGACTACAAATGGAGGTCATAATGAGATGACTTAAATACACATAGGTCAAATCCTACAACAATTTAAAACTCTCAAAATTTTCCTCTCATTGTGTACTTTAAGGTGTTCTTAGAGATAATTGCTTTCATCAGATTTTAACTTCACAAAGCCATCATTGCATCAACCAAGGCATTAGTATTGCAACAAAGCTATGTTACACCAAATTTCCAAGATGGGAACGGTAGGGGACAGGCGGATGCATTTTAGGGACGGATTTTGTGGGGCCATTTTTGGGGACGACAGGGGACAACAAAGGGGATGGCTATATAAAAAATAGGGAAAACTTAAAAAATATAGGGAAATTTCAAATATTCATATGATAACATTGATAAAGCATTCATCATATACATTATAGATCCTTAATACATAACATTTGAGTTAAATTGAGAGCATGGGAGTCGAACAAATTAACAAATGTTAAAATTTAATTGCTTTCATAATTCATTGTCAATATGCATGTGATATTAAAAAATACAACAAAATGCCCAAAGGCTGCAAGTTTCAACTACAAAATGACAAAAACATAGAAAGTATGTCGTTGCCCCTAATCTACCAAGACTGCATCAAAATCGGAGTCTAACTTTGAATCACTCTCATTGTGAGGGGCTGCCTCATCCAATGGAATCCCAACCAATCCCTCTTGTGCCTCCTCCTCATCAATCTAGGTGGCATCTTCGAGATCAACATCCCACCATAAAGCTGGAGTTTGTCGATACTCTGGAGTCTGACAATCCTAAAGTCGCAAAGCACTATGCATGGCCACCAACTTCTTTGCTCATCTAGAGGTAAGTTTGTTTCTCTTGATAAAGTGGATAAAGTTGGATGTGGACCAATTCCTCTCTGTACTAGAGGGACAAGCAACCTGTAGAAGGAGGTGAATGGCAAGCATCCTCAACTCTAGTGTATCCTTGTCATGCCATGTCCACCACCCAATAGGGTCAATTTGAGCTAAATGTAGCTCTATCTATCTTCGCCTCTAGTTTTCTAAATGTTGGACCACAAAAACTTGTGAAGGCAAGCCATTGTGTGCGAAGTATACTCGACTACTCGGTTGAACACATCTTTTGAAAGGCCTTCATTAACCCTTCTTTCACCTCTTCATTATCACAAGGAGGTAGCCTCCCAGACTTTGGTGCATACCATTTGGGATTTAGAGCAAAGGCTACCATATGAAGTGGGGTGTTCATAGTGTTTGACCTCCACATCACAATGGGCTTAATATGCTGCTCATATAACTCAAAATAGGATCCTTAGCAAAAAATTGCTTGCTTCATCCGCCCAAGCATACTATCAAATGTCTCATAGATCTCTCAAAGACTAGGAGAGTCCGTATCAACATATCTAATGACCTCTACAACAAGTGAGATGAAGGAGCAAACATATATATAAAGTGCAAACAAAAATTTCAAAAAAAAAAAAAGATTATGAGAGTCAAAGTTAAATGGCAAGTTAGAAACTTAGAAACAATAAAATATTAAAATCAGAAATTTAATAATAAAATTAGCAATTTAATATTTAATATTTATTAATAAAATCAGCAATTTTTTACCTCAAAGTGGACCACCAATCGTCATCAAGGATCTTTTGTTTGATAGTTTTTCCTTCAACAAAACTTGAATTAGGCCATCTACTCCACTCTGAATTCACCATCATCAATCGTAAAGGCTCATGCACCTCAAGCATCCTCTCTAACAAAATGAAATAAGTAGCATATCTTGTCTCCCAGGTTTGAGGAATTCCTTCTTCAAAAAAAACCTGAAGAGAGCAAGTGAGGTGTGGTGGTTGCAAATGAACATCTAAATATCTCTAGCTTCTGCCACCACTTGCAAAAGGCTCATCACAAAAGGAATTTATACATTATTATGAATCATTTGATCCAATTGCTCAATACAGGTCTATTCAAGTTGTTGTAACACTTGCAGCCTCATTTGGCTCATGTCTAAATCAAATGGATGTTTAAGACTGCATTTCTCAATGAAGAAAATGGGGAAGAGATCTACACCAAGCAGCCATTAGCGTTTGAAGCATAGTTCCGAAACTCGCCCGAACTCGGCGAGTCGCGAGCCAAGCAAGGCATGGCGAGTCCTGGAGACTCGAACCCGGACCCGGCTAGAAACTCGCCAGAAACTCGCGAGTCCTAAGCATGAAACTCGGCCAGAAAAAAGTGAAGAAATCAGGAACACGGTGACAGTATATTTCAAAATATATTGAAGTATAAGTTTGTATATTGAATTTCTTATACTTTAAATATTTTGAAATATACTGTCAGGATGTTTGAGATAGGTTCCGGATCCATGGGATTTAACATGCAGATTCTAGATTTTGGAGGACCCATTAGATTTCAGACTTAACCAAATTTTCAAGGTTTCAGGGTTTCAGACTTAGTCAAATTCAGGATTTTAGTTTCGCACAAAAAGAGGAGGACAAATCACTAGATCCTATTGACTTGGATCAGATAGATCCTATTGATTTGCCGAGTTTTCTCCGAGTTTTTGTTGACTCGTCAATTTTGGCATGATTGAAGACCTACCATTTACGCCTTCGTAGGAAGGCGAAGGATGCAGGTTCCTCTGAGCCATAAACTTCTAGTTATTGTTTTGATATTTCATATTTGTTTGGAACATTTGATGTCATGGATTTCATATTCCATGAGTTTTGTATACATTTGACTATATTTATATCTCTAAGTGTGCTATTTCCTTCAGCAGCTTAGCTACAATTTGTGTTTATACTTATCTGATCGATGTATACTTGAGTATGTGATCAAATTAGCTTCTATTTGATGATGTTATTGTGTCTTTAAGGTTTATTTTATAAAGGGTGCATGAAACAAGTTTTAAATCCTTAAAAATATCTAAATTTCTTGGGTTTTTCACTTTGCCGAGTCTGCGCCGAGTCTAGGTGCCGAGTCCCGAGTCCCGAGCCGAGTGACCCTTGCCGAGTCTACGTCGAGTCCGAGTCTCGGAACTATGGTTTGAAGTCTTTGATAAGGAAGAACATAGTTCAAAAATTCAGGCTTGGCTAAAACTTGGCAGCCCAAAAATCTGACTCAGACTCAAACTTTACGAAAAACTTGGCTAATAAAATAAATTACATAATATAATTATACACAAAATAAACTTAAATCATGCATAAGAAGCATAAAGAATGGATTTAGAGAAAACATAATTCTTTTTTAATTATTAATTTGTCATGAATCAATAATTATGTCATATCCCTCAAATGACCTGTTGTGACCTAATCATAACATCACCCCATCGCTAATGGGTACCCCTCTTTGGTTTTGGATTTTTGAGTTTTTTGGCTTGAGTTTGTTCTGTTTTGGCGCTTGCCCTGTTCAAATTCCCGCCCGAATTGAGAATTTGCAAATGATGCAGGAAGCTCCTAAATCCCCGCCCAGGCAGACTTTCGTAGGCCCTTGGCAATCTAATTTTCTCAGTTTTAAACTTGATGGTTTAAATCGCCCACCTAGAGCACCCGTCCGACTAGAGCATGCAAAATCACAGGCATATAACATTGGCATAATCTCTTTGCAAATCAGGCAATCCAATTGATGCTCAATATTTCCAATTTGCCACCTTGATATTCTAGGATGCCTTGAAGATATACGTAAGACTTCTCATGTTCTTTATGCGGTCATTTTACAGAATCGCGCATTCAATATCATTAGGTATCAAACATCGGGTCCTTCGAAGCCTTCGAGTTTAGGTGCTTGTTCATTTTGTGTGGATCCCCATAGCCTAGCGCATATTCCATATTGTCTAACATAAAATGCAAAATCATACATAAGGCGTCATAATATCCACTCTAAGCATTCGAGAGCAAGCTTGGAATGCGAAGGGCACATTTTCAAGTATCTGCGTAGAACGCCATAAAGTCCGCTCAAAGAAATGAAAGCTCGTAAGTTACTTCGAATGCAAAATTATGCAAAGCGCATCTAAATGTTCACTTCTCCTCCTAGGCGCACATAGGAGATGACCTTACAATTTGCAAAATGGATGTTATGCAAACCTACCTGAAATGTCCGCTCCAAATAAAGATTAATTTGCTAGGAGTGAAGTTTCAGGAAATATACGCCTTACATGCTGAAATTACCCGCTCATTATCTTCTGACATTATGAGTATTATACATGGAGCATTAAAGAGGCCACTTTGGCATACGACTGGAATCGCTTTGTGTTTGCTAAGTTTGGAATCATACGTTGGAGCTCAGAGGGATCGCCCAAGTGCATATTAGTGTCTTCCAACTTATGCGAGCGTGGTCAATGAGTCCACTAGAGCATGAGTTAGCAATTAGTTTAAAATTTAAATTATGCGTGATCATTTGAAATGTCCGCCAGAGTGCTCATTTAAACTATTCTTGTCGTTGCGAGATCCAACTTATGCATGCAACACTTTAACGTCCGCTTAGACGCACACTTAACCATATCTTGCAATTTTTATAATTCACCTCATATCTCACAAGGGCCCGCCCTAGGCAATTGCATATAAGAAGTTTAAAACTTGCATTATCAACACTGGGCCTCATCATCAGAATTGTTCGCCCTAGGCTGATTGCGAAGAAGTTTTGCAAGTTGCAGGATTTGATCCATAGAGTATGTTTAGTGCCGAAAATTTTATATCAATCGATCAAGGCAAGAAAGGTCCTCGAAATATCAAGTCAATTCGCTTTGAACCCCGTAATGATAACATGTAGAGTACATTTCCTTGTCTCAAGAACTCATTTCGAAAGTTTTTTTTTAAGAAGATCGTCGCAATACATGAAAAGGCGAGTTGGATCTGAGTTTGTCGATAAGAATTATTAAGAAGCCGGTTAAGTTATTTATTTTTGCAAAATCCGCATTATTGACTCTTCTTGTATTAAAGGACAAGGTGATTCTAAATTGCATATTTTAATCCCGCATGTGTTAAAGTGGTGGGATTTTGTCCTTTTGCACCTTTTAAAGCATTATTTCAATATGTTGACTTAAGATATTTGTGCAGGTGAGGGGTGAATGCGAAGGAGAGGCAAGCAGTTATGAAGAGCGATATGGAAGGATAGTGGCGAAAGGCTTGCACAGGAGAAGTTCAATGCATGGAGAAGTCTTGTTCAAGAACATTCGAGGGAGAAGACATCATCGCCACACGGAGGAATGCCTACATCAAGATCACCATTTGCACAAGAACAAGAGAAATGAGCAAGTTCATCAAGCAATCCATGAATTATACATTCAAAAGTACAATTGCATGATCGACAACAACAAGAAATTCGACAAAATTCCCCAGTTTTCAAGTTCGAAGCAGCCAAGTTCCAAAGGTGAGAATTCGAAGATTTGAAGACTACTCCAAAAGATGACAAAATTTGGGAAAATATTCCGAACACAAAGAAAATCAAACAAGTTTGCTCGATGTCGAGGTGGCATGTGCACAACATTGATCCAATCACAATCTGCCACGTCATCCGTCTGCATTCAATGTTCTAAAGATAGTAAATTTTTGTAACAAACTGCCTTGTTGTCTCAATCTTGGCCATTGATTCTCGAATCAATCCTGGTCGTTCATGTAATTTTGAAGCCTATATAAGGCCCATTTCTCTCATTTGTATCGGGGAGAGAGCAGGAATCAAGGAGTAGGAGTAGATGCTGTTAAAGTAGAAGTAGCTTAGAGGAGACTCTTCGAAGTCATTGAAGAGACATACGAAATTGTTGTAAAAATGCATTTCCAAAATCAATACAAGCTCATTGTTGGCTCACATGGTGATTTTGTGTGATTGCGAGGTGTTAGCATGGTTTCTAATTCTCGAATATGATGGAGAGATGTTTCCAAGTAGAGTAGAATTAGATTAGAAGTGCATTGATGTAATGAATATATGTAAAGATATTTGATGAATTCTTCTTGGTTCGTACTTTTTGTGGATTGCCGATGGTGATTTGCAGTGCAAAGTTACCCTGAACCTCGACACTTGCTTTAGTTCGGTTGTGGATGTTCGTTCAAATTGTGCCAACTGTGGGTGTTTGGATGGAGGTTTATGACATGAAAATCATATGATTACCTTTGGAAATTGCACTACTTCGTGTAGTTGTTGGTTCCCATGGCGAAGCGAAGTTTGGTTTTATGAGGAATTTGTCTAGCAGAGCATGTTCATTATACCATTGTCCTTGGATTAGACTCTCTTAACCCTTGTCTTTTGTCTTTTCTTTTCATGTCAATTTGAGTAGGTTCCACTTCACAACAAGGAGCAACATCTATCGAACGGAATAAGGAGTAGATTCAGCGGAAGTCCCTTTGTAAGTTTTCAGCAAATCACATCAACTACTGAGTCTATCCATTGCAAGTCAAGACCTAACATATCATGAACCTTGGAGTTGTCTCATTGGATCACATTGTTTAGCCTTCGAGAGACTTTGTTCAAGGAGGATAGAATACTTAGTATTTTATTCTGAGTTTGCATGTGCATAAAAAACACATCAACATGACCAAAATTCAAATTTTCAATGTTGTACAACTACAATCTACAATTTCTTCCCCTTCCTGGTATAGTATTCAGCATCGAACTAGAAGGTAAATCTGAATCATCATCCTAAAGAGTGAATGAATCATCAAGTATGTCATCACCTAGTGCTTCCACTTCCACTGTTGTTGCTTCTCTCTCGAGTTAAGCAAATCTCCATCAATGAACATCACATTCACATCGTCAGCAATCCAATCTAAATATGAATTGATGTCATCCAAGTCAATTGCACATCATGAGACTCATTCCCCTACACATTTTTGGTGTAAAGGCAAAGGTTGTATTGGACAAAGACATGGTGTTTGCAACACTTGTGGTTAAACATGTTCCTCTTCTTGTTGTGAATGCTCTCAAACAAGCTCCAATCACACTAACACCCAAAAGCGCTACAAGATTGGCACAATACATGAATGGCTAACCTCTGAACATTTGATGTTCGAGCACCATAATCTTCCCACCACAAATTTACAAATAAGACATTTCAAAAATAATAACTAAGAAAAACTTCATAATATTAAGCTAGAATTGCATCTACCAAAGAAGTGGGTTATTAAAGGACTCAATTTTTTTACCTTATTGTTGGATTGCCCTCCTTCAAATGTAGAGAGATGAAGAAAAGAGCCTCCCCTCCACAGCCTTGTAGACCTACAATGCAACTAGAATTTGATCTCTAAGGATTTCGTAAAATGTCATCTACTCTATACATGTGGTAAGGCTTGCCATAACCTCTTCATCAACCTTAAAGGAACCAAAGAAGAAAAATTTGGTGTTTAAGTAGTAGCTCATGGCATGTAGTGGATGGTAGAGTTGGTTGATCTATTTACAATCAATAAATCACTAATTGGGAGCCAGTGGAAGAAGGAAAGACCCTCTTGATGGAGGGTGAGATAACCTTAATCATAGGGACCCCCCTCCCAATGCAGGTTTTATAGCTTTAACTACATAATTTTGTTTATGTTTGTCATAAACTTTGAACTTGTGGTGGTGTAGATGGTTGTTTCTATTAGGGAGCCATGTTTGTTGTGGTTGTTTCCTTTTTGGAGCCACTTGATACTTACATTCTCGCCTTGGCTAGTTTGGTCAATTTTGGGGTGTGATGCCATTCCACCCACTATTTTTTGACAATAAGTTGTACATTTACTTTGGTATTAAGATATGATTGTATTCCTTCCCAAAAAAACATCACTTAATGAATTCATATATTCTCTTGTTTCCAACATAACCATGCAACATGACCTCCTTGACCTTAAACATGGCTTCATAGAGATAACCCATTGATATTTTATCCCCATTAACCAAATGCACAACCTTGACTCTTTCAATTCCAACCAATACTTTGATATTATAAGGAATGAAGAAGCCAGGGTAATTAATATGATTTGAACTCTCTTCAATGTAAATGGAGGAACATTAAATCCGCTAGCCAATAAAAGAGTTTCACAATGAATCAAGCGTGGAATTCATCATAGATGAGTAGAGTCAAAAATTGCGTACATACACAATTTTCACTCTATGTTGCGCATTCATTTTAATGTCCGTTCCTTGGAATGTTTTAGGACTCAGCCTAATTCCAAGCTTGAAACTCTTTATTAACGGTCTAAACCCAACCTTCTGAAAATCTCAGACCACCTAGACACTAGCATGATTGCAATAGTGATTGTGGTGACTAGCATAATCATGGTAGTGTCCACGCGTGCAAACCAAGTTTTAAACATAGAAAAACTACTTCTCGACCTTTTTGCATTTTTCAAATAGCTAGTTAGAATTTAAACTTTATAAAAACATGTTTTTAATCCTCATTTTGGATCTTCTTTTACTCTCTCTGAGTACTTTGAGCACTTTATTGGTAGCTTCTCTCTAGTTTTTGGATATATTTTGTGGTCCTACCATTTTCTTGCAACTCCATTATTATTCCTCCATTACCCATACCTTTACTTCTTCCATAGCCAAGAACCCACAAATCATCTCCTACATCTCCACATGGCATCACAGTAGATCCATCTCCTTTGCTCTCCATTCACAAAAGCATTGCACATACATGTAGAAAGCCTTTATAGGATTTTATTACATCTTCTAAGCACACACCACTTCTACCCTCCTACACCATAGGCCACCCAAGGGACCAAGACAGTCTCCTATGTAGAACTAACTATTTTTCTTTCCCTAGATATAAACATCTACCATTAAACTCTCAATGTAGGTAGATTAGATCAAGGATCTACAACTAGGAGAACCGCAACGACGATGCATAGATTCACTGAAAGTTTCATCTAGATACAAGCAAATGAGAGCTTCGTCTATTACAAGTCAATAGCACGGTTTTCAAGTCAGTAGCATTTGTAGCTCCCCACTTTGAGATGTATAATGGGAAGGGATATCCTGCAATGCATGTATGGTCATTCAACACTACATGCATTGATCTAGTACATGATGACCATATTCTTGCTAAGCTCGTTCCCCATACTTTAAAAGACTACACTTTAGAGTGGTTATATTCTCTCCCATGTAACTCTATTTGCTCATTCATTGAGCTTGCACAAGAATTTACTAGACACTTTCAAATCAACATTGGCATGACAGTTAATTTTATGGATCTAGTGCACTGCAAGCAAGACCCCATTCAATGGGCAAATGACTTTGTGATTTGTTTCCTATCCATCTTGCTAAGATGCATTATCATCTACCACATGATGAAATTCAAGGCATCTTTTTCGAAAATCCGGTGGCTCCTATCCAAGACAAAGTCATGTTCCAATCTTATGCTAATTTTTTTGAATCTTTGTGCTAGGCTTCAAGATTACAAGACCAAACTCAAAAAGGTCAATCGTTTCATTTATAATCTCCCTTCATCTAATACTTTTGCTTCTACTTGCTCTTCCTTTCCTTCCAAATTCTCCAAACCTCCAAATCACTCATTTTCCAAACTTCAGGCCAAAGCCAATGTAAACCAAATTGATGCCACTCCTTTAGTGATATCCTTCAAACATCATACCACCTGCCACTTTACTTGCCTTGTCGACTCCCTTAATTATGTGTTGACCCAATTGCTAGTCACTAACCTTATTACTCTTCTAACCATACATCCCTTGGATAGTTATCTTCCTCTTCCAAGGGGGTATGACTCCAAATTCTATTGCCAATATCATTGTGTACCAAGCCATGACATTGAGAAGTGCACGGATTCGAGACATAAAATCAAAATACAGGATCTACCTAATAATAACATCATTCATGTTGAGAGACATAATGAGAGGGGTAACCAATTTGTAACGCCTCCAAACCAAAACCTTCAAATCTACACTATCCCTTTCCCTCAACTTCACTCAACCAATCACATTGATCCTATGGCAGAGGCTTCTTATTTTTCTCCTCTCTTCACTAATGCTCCTAATTTTGCTCCTACCTCTAACCAACCCTCTTCAACTACCCCACCCAAGTTCTCCTTCCATGACATGGTTGGTGCATTGGACACACATTCTTCTTCGCCTCATTCTCCACTCATCACATTTTCTCCTTCTAAAATTACTCCAAATGGTTATCATGGGCCTCTGTATATTGAAAGCTTTGTTAACTCAAGGCTACATGTATCCTTATGGACCCGACATGTACCTTCAACATAGTCACTCAAGAGTACCTATATAACACCCATTTTCATTAGGATTCTTATACAACCTCTAGAATAGGTTTGAAATGTTATAATGGCACTTCCATTAATACACTTGGGTGCCTTATTCTTCCTATGAAGATTGGTTTGAAGACTTGGACATTTTATGCCATATCATTCCTACTCCAAGCCACTTCAACTGTGACATCCAAGTTCTCCTTCCAAACCTAGTTGGTGCTTTAGATGCACATTCTTCTTCTCCTTCTCACTCTCCTCTCATCACATTTTCTCCTCCTAAGATTCTTGTGAATGGTTATCATGGTCCTCTAAACACAATCATTGAAGAGTACCTATATAGCACCCATTTTGATCGGATTCTTATGCAACCTCTAGATTAGTTTTGAAGTGCTATAATTTATGCCATATCATTCCTACTCCAAACCAGTTCACTCTTCTCCTCGAACATCCTTTGGTTGAACAAACTCAAGCAGTCCTCTTTGTGATTCACTAATGCCTAAAGCCTATACATGATAATGAGGTGATCATGATTATGCGTCATGTGTACTAAACCCTTCTGGATTAAGTAACTTCACCATTGTCTGCTTCATAACCAAAGGTCCAAACCTATGGGCCCACTCTATGAGTGCCATGATACACTATTTGACTTATATACATGCATCAAAGATCAGCAAAACCGTATCCTTGCTCGTGACCCAAACCACTTGGTTCACCCCTCTATACCTCTCCCACCATACTTGCATAACATTAATTCTATTCCTTCTCCACCTAGACCAGCCATGTTTCTTGTTCCTCTTTCAAGGGGAATAGTTGTTTCTGTAGTTATATGACCTTGTGCATTTTTCTTGAGCCTCTTTCGCTTCTTAGGATTCTTGGTATATGATTCTTGAAGAAGTGAAGAGATTACATTCAAATTCAAAGTACAAAAGCCACAATCTTTCTCTTCTTTGACACTATTGACTCAAACCATTTTAGAACCTTTTGATCTTGAGGTTGTTGGGTTTGTCAAAAACCTACTATACTTGCATTATGATTCCTTTTGAAGTAGGAGGGGATGATGATCTTGACAATATTATTAGTTGATATCTCATTTCCAAAAATTATTTTCCTACCTTTTGTTGCATGTTTTTGTTTGTATTGTTCGCATGTTGTATGTTGTTCATTGCTACTATGTGTTTCCACAACTCCTCCATGTCTCATTTCATATTCTTGTTCCCATCTCTATTTACATATCTATGCATTTTGGGGACAACACAAAATATTGTGGTACCAACACCTCTTTCATGTTGACCCAAAAATTGTACTCGTCTTTTTTTGTTACCACTCTATTGTGCTTTCTTCTTCGCGGTATTTTGGAAATGATGCAAAGCACTAAGGCATCTCACACCTTTCTCGTGTTGAGACAAAATGATATGACCTTCCACCCTATTTGTTGTAGCCCACTTCTTTCCTCCTACTTCCTCCTTTGCACTTGTTCTAAGTAAGGGGAATAATGACCATGCACGATAGTCATACTAAAATCATCAAACCATGACTGACCCCATATTCATAGATCCCAACTTATCTATATGTAGCAATTTTACCTCACAAATCTTCTTTTTACAAGATTGGTTCTCTTATGATCTTATTGCTAATTGTCAGTGGTACTTCTATGTTCCTTCCTTATGTCCCTTTGTTACTTATGCACATTGAATCAAACCATCAGTTCATTGTGGCTAACTCAACTCCTCTAGGAAACTTGTTATTCTAATCTGTTCACCAAAGTCTATATATTGTTGTTCATTTCCTTTGTTTTGTAATCAATCCATCTTTTTCATATCCTCAACATTGGAATAACTTTTATTTACATTCAACATCATTTGTTTATTTGCTTGCAGCTTTTGTAGCTTGTCTTCATTCATCTAGATCTAGGCTTGTGTTTGGATTCTCGTTGAATCTTATAGCTTGCTATATTTCCTATTTTACTTCCGTTCCTACTTTCTAGTTGTTGCTCATTCACTATCATCCTATTCCTACACTATCATCCTATTCCTACTTGCAGACAACCCAACACTTCTCTACTCCACTGTGCCTTCTACTTGGTGGGCAACCTTATATTCTTTTTCCAGGGGCACCACCTCAGCCTATGTTCCCCTTGTCATGCTATTCCATGGTTTATCTGTTCCAACATCTTATTATCTTGATGTACATGTTATTTACATCTTACTCATTCTCTCTTTGCTCTCCCCTTGGGGCCATGTTTCAGCTAGCATTCTTGGGGGCAACACTTTCCCTCCTTACACTTTTCTATATATTCTTTTTGTGACATTGGCACTTTTTCCTCTCTCTTTACTCCTTAAATTGATTGCATCCTCTAGCATTCAATCGATTTAACGGGAAGCATACGCTACCTCTTTATATTCATGATTCCAATTACCAAATTTATAGCAGTTTTGTTGGTCCCTGCACCAGTTTATGTTTGGTCCCTGTACAAATTTCTTTTCAGTCCTTGTACCATTGCACCCAGTTTACCCAGTTATTTTAGACTCGGCCTGGCCCCCCTTGTTAATCTTACTCACACCCATTTCTTTTCCTATGTCCCTATTTCCAATTCTAATTCAGATGATGTTCTTTCTATTCCTACATTCTTGTTTTGTTTCCTTTCTTCTCCTAACCAGTTGGGTTCATCAATAGTGTACATAGCGGATAGTGTGATGCTATTTATTTTCTACATCATGTTATTTTTCCATAACAAACAGCAATTGCTTCTCCTTGTGTGTGTACATTGCAGATGACAAGCACATACTAAAGTGAAGGATAAAGAAGAGAAGACGAGTATAAAACTCCGATGTATCCTCAAAATTTCAATATTATTTTATGCAATTTATTTTTGCATGCTTTCTCACCTAGTTCCACAAGCCCACTAAAGTGGGAGCAAAATGTAAAGCCAAAAACTGTTACTTTATAATTCTCACTCTATCTTGTACACTTATTTTAGCATTTATTGATATTCCCTTAGACTGGGACTCACTTAGCCTAATTATGAACCTAAAACCCTTCACTAAGACACCATACTTATCCAATCTTAATTCTATATCAATTTCCTACTTGTTCCCAACCTTCTAAAAATCTCTATCCACTTGGACACTAGCAAGATCGCAGTAGTAACTTGGTCATTAGCTTGACCATAGTAGTCTGCACGCACAAACCAAGTTTTAAACATACAAAAACCACTTCTCTTGCCCTTTTTGAGTTTTTGAAACCACTAGCTTGACTTCACACTTTATAAAAATGTTTTCTTAATCCTCATTTTGGATCTTCTTCTGCTCTCTCAAGGCATTTTGAGTGCTCTCATTATCTTAGGAATTATTGGCAACTTCTCTCTGCTTTTTGGCTAATTCTATGTTCCCGACATTTTCCTACAACTCCATTATTCCTCCATTACCTATACCTTTACACTACTTCCATAGCCAAGAACCTACAGATCATCCCCTATCCTCTCCCCATGGCATCTCAATAGATCCATCTCCTTTATTCTCCTCCATTCACAGAAGCACTGCACACACCTATAGTAAGCCTCTGGTAGGATTTTATTACATCTTCTGAGCACACTTTTGCACTCCTACACCATAGAATTGCACACACTCCTAATCTATCTAATCTATTCTTGAGGTTGAGACACACCACTCACAAGACTAACTAAAGCAATTTCCTATGAAAAACTAACCATTTTTTTTACCCAACTTTTGCCATTAAAATCTCAGTGCAAGTAGATCAGATCAAGAGTCTGCAACCACTGGGAGATTCATGATGACAAGGCACAGATCCGCTAAAAGTTCCATCGCGATACGAGCAAAGGGCAACTTTGTCTATTGCAGGTCAGTAGTGCAATTTTTGAGTTAATAGTGAGGTTCGTGCGATCAGCTTTGCAAATGTGCAACTCCTGATTGAATGTAGTTTAGACACCTACAAGGTTCTCAAGGTCACTATCGCGATGTCTCAAGTCGCTGCTGCAATTCTCAAGTTGCTGCTGCGATACTTAGGTCAACTCCATTTGTTTTCCAAAACCCAATTTCAAGAACTTTTCTTACAATTTCTCCAACCTTTTGCCTTCTTCAATTGACAAATCAAGAATGCTTTCTTTTATCGCTTTCCTCTTTTGCTTACACAATAACAACAGCACTTTACATTTCCTGGCTCTATTGTAATTATTGTTATTTATGTTAATAAATGCAATAGATGGAATGATTGTAGGTTTATAGACAAATACACAATGAAGTAGGTGAACAAACTTTCTTTTCTTAAATGTACTTAAATTTAACCAGCAAGATGCAATGACTTTCCTCCTCTTCCATTCATTTTTCCTCTCCGTATAGCTAGAAAGCAAGTATTCACTTCTTGTTGCATTTCTTCCTCCACTTGATCACACAACTTGACATCTCAACCAGTGATTTGAGCAACATGGTATTTCAGGCAATTGATATCTCTGCTCATATTACCCAAGCCCCACAATAATTCGAGGGTCGGTGTGCCCTTGATTGCACCTAGTGTGTCATGCTTCCATGCAGGGTCCTTTCCAGCTTGAATAATACCTTGCACGCTATGGAGAATCTAGACATTGAAAAAAACTAAGCAGCAAGGTTTTGAAATAGGAAAGAAAAAACAAAAAATAAAATAAAAAACCCAAGCAAATACCTACCGAAATGCTGTCCAATAATCAATTAATCCTTCCAATCACCTAACAATCACTTCATGTAGATGAGATTTAAAATTTGTCAAACAAAAATAACAACAAAAGTCATATTTTTAGGAATTTTTAACTATGTTTCTTCTATTTTTGCTCTAGTCAAATCTCTCTATTAGACTTGTCAAATTCGAGTGAGTCTCACCAAGTAACTCAAGAATTTTTCAACAAACTCAACTCCCAAGTTGTGGGTGAGTTACTTGCCAATCTAAAAAACATTGCAAGTGCTCGCCAAGTTTTAAAACCCAGAGGGCGACCACGTTTGTCAACCTAACAAGGGATTCCCAACATTAGGAAAGGACAGCCCCACAGAAGAAAAAGAGGGGCATATTGCATTGACCGACAAGTCCGAGGTCAATAACTAATTCATAACACCCTAAATTAGAGGAATTATTTGACAAACAGAGTGCCATTAATCCTTCTAATCACCCGACAATTACTTCACACTGATGAGACTCAAATTTTTTAAGGCAAGAGAAACCACAAAAGTCAAATTTTTAGGATTGTAACTTTTTTTTATAGTTTTGTTTCTACTCTTGTGCTGGCCAAGTCTCTCTATCAGACTCGTTGAGTTCGAGCAAGTCGTGTCGAGTAATTCAAGAGTTTTTCCACAAACTAAACTCCCAAGTCCTAGGTGTGTTACTTGCTTAGCTGAAAAACCTACGAGTGCTAACCAAATTTTAGAACCATGAGGAAGACCATGTCTACTAAACCAAGAAGGCTCTCTAAGGCATTAAGCAAGATTCGAAGGCATAGTAGTGTGCCCATATTTGACGAATACTTTACCCAATTAGGATATTCTAGGACACTTCTTGACACTAACCTCCATTAGACAAGTTTGCTCATTTTACTCTATTGATGCTCTAGCAAGGACCCTAATGACACATCTAATTGTCTTTGACTAGATGCTCTAGCAAGGACCCAAATGACACACCTAATGGTCTTTAGAATTTGAACTACAATGATGCATTAAAACCATGTCTAGGTATTGTATGGGGAGAGAATCCTCTAGCAAAGATCCTCTTGCCAACTGGTGGAACCCCCCATAATTTCCTTGCTCTCTGGTCTAAAACCCTTGCAATTGGGTAAGTCTATATATAAAAAGCTTAAATCCTAAACCCTTAAGCCTTTTGTAAGCCTACGTTCTAATTTTGAGTTGACTTGTGATAGGCGGTCGTCCCAGACTTTAGTTATAACCTTATGTCTTATTCCCCGTTCAAAACCGGCCCCTTGAGCCTAGTTACCGGCTTCCCCCGTGTGTGCAAATATTTCCTAGGTCCGAGTCTTAAGTTCCTAAAGTTAAATCGACAGTTGTCGCGGCATCGCGGGCTCCAAATCTGTCAGACCTGCACTGATGTGCTAGTCGTAGATCTCCAAGAGGGTGGGCCCAAAGTAATTTTTGTAACTAACTGCCTTGTTATCAAAATCTGGGCCATTGATTCTCAAATCAATCCTAACCGTTCATGTAATTTGAAGTCTATAAAAGGGCTAACTTCTCTCATTTGTAAGGAGATTAGAGAGAGAGATCAAGATAGAAGAGTAGGAGTAGATGATGTTAGAGTAGGAGTAGAGTAGAGGAGACTTCTTGAAGTCATTGAAGAGACATTGTGAAATTGTTGTAATTATACATTCCCAAAATCAATACAAGCTCATTGTTGGTTCTCATGGTGATTTGTGTGGTGATGGAATGTTAGCATGGTTTCAAATTCTCGAATATGATGGAGAAATGTTTCCAAATAACTTAGAAATAGATTAGAAGTGCATTGATGTAATGAATATATGTAAAAATATTTGATGAATTCTTCTTGGTTCATACTTTTTGTGGATTATCGAAGGTAACCCACTTTGCAAAGTTAGACTGAACCTTCA
Source organism: Cunninghamia lanceolata (assembly GCA_027924645.1). Lineage (NCBI taxonomy): Eukaryota > Viridiplantae > Streptophyta > Pinopsida > Cupressales > Cupressaceae > Cunninghamia > Cunninghamia lanceolata. The sequence goes on along the minus strand of BSBN01001583.1, from coordinate 3,851,057 downwards.
TTTGTTTTAGTTCAATTGTGGATGCTCGTTCAAGTTGTGCTAGTAGTGGGTGTTTGGATGAAAGTTTACAACATGAAAATCCTTGTGTTCCCTTAGAAGATTGTACCGACTTCGTGTAGTTGTTGGTTCTCATGGCGAAGCGAAGTTTGGTTTCATGAGGAGTTTGTCTATCTTGGCATATTTCATTATATCATTGTCCTTAGATTAGTTTTCTAAACCATTGTCCTTTTTCATTTTCTTTCATAGCTAGTTAGAAGAAGTTCCATTTCACAAGAAATAACACATTTGAATGGAGTAAGAAGTATATTCAGCGTAAGTCCCTTTGTGAGTTTTTAGCAAATCACATCAACTACTGAGTCTATCCATTGCAAGTCAAGACCTGACATATCATGAACCTTGGAGTTGTCTCCTTGGATCACTTTGTTTAGCCTTTGAGAGACTTTGTTCAAGAGGATAGAATACTTGGTATTTTATTCTAAGTTTGCATGTGCATAAAAAACACATCAACACTTACTAACCTCATTAATGTGATAATACAACAGTGGGTTTAAACAAATACTAAAATTAATTCGCAACACACTTTCAACTTTTATCATACCTTATCTTCCTCTAGCCGTTGACGTATCTTCTCTCTAGCTCGCTTCTCCTCCTCCTTTTCTGCTTTCCTTAGAGCTAATATGCTATGAGAAGAAAGGAAAACTGTAAATGAATCAACAACAAGAAGAAAACGAAGTTGCACAGCAATCAACAATAATTGTTTTGAGTTCCAACAATACAAGATGACCATTGTTATACAAGCATAACCAAAAGCAATTTCCATTATTTTCTAAAGAAAAGATTAAAAGAAAATAAGATAGATATAAGAAACATCATACCGTTTCCTTTCATTATCTTCCTCAATTCTTTTTGCTTCCAATAGCTCTTTGCCAACACGAATCCGCTCCTGACATCAGTACATGATAAAGTCATTTTTAAAACATCAAAAGTTTTATAGGCTATAAAAAGGGATGCTTTGTGAGCCTTAGCCCTGAGATGAAAAAATGGTTCTCAAATGTAGTAAATTATTAACAAGCAAAAAATGGTTGTGGCCTCCATTTATGGTGTGATGATACAATTCTAATTTCAAGCAGCATATGTGAAATTTTATAATTAAAAATTATTACATTTCTCACATCCTGTGATACTTTACTATATGTCATAATATTCCTTGAACAGTTCAACAACACAAATATAAAATAAAACACCATAGAATTAGCCTTATTCAGAAAGCTCCCTGTTAACAAGTAAACAGGCAATGTACCAATCCTTGAGACAAAGAAGACAAGCTCCCTGTCAAAGGAATTTCAATGCAATTATTGTTAAAAAGTATACAGAGTTCAGATGTTGAGAAGAAAATCAAATGTCACTGTGTAATTCAATGATTAAATCAAATGCTCACTGTGTAATTCAATGAAAATCAAATGGTCATTAATCAGCTTTCAAGCTCTCGAAACAGCATAAAATTGCACCACCTGTAATATTATATCAAGTGGCCTCCATGGGAATAAGCCACAAAAGGGGATTCTTAACAAGGAGGCAGAATGTAATACATTAAATAAGACGGGATGTACCTTTTCCCTCTCCCTTTCCATTCGCTTCTCCTCCTCTTCTTTCTTTTTGCGAGCCCGCTCACTGCATATGCTAAAGAGGTCACTCAAAATGTTCGCCGAAAAAGCTGATTGATAGTTTTCTAGATTAATTAAATGATCAGAAAAGACAATGTACAATGATTCTGAGTATCTTACAAGAACTTTATTATTAGAAGTTAGAACTAACTATAAGTAAAACAAAATCAATAGCTATATTCAAAGCAATCAATACATTTAGTAATACCATATAAGATGGAAATATACATCCTACTTATCATAACTAGCTACTCAATGCCAGGTATTAAATAGCATATATTATAGTGAACAAAATAGTTTGTGCCACTGAAAAAGGATGTGATACATTTTGAAGATAATATTCCTAAAACGAGTAAAACACTCACATACATGTATTTAGAACCTACAAAGCCCCGATTGCATCATTAAATAGAAGGTGACAAGATAAGTAGTGATAAAAGTTGACATTCGGCACAGGAAGAAAACAAAATCTACAGAGCATGTGCTCCAAGGTAATGGTCTTATTAACCTCCGTTTATAAATCAACCCATAAATAATGAAATCATTGATAATATAAGGAAAATAATACCACAATAATAATGGAACATAGTTAACAATAACCAGGAAGGAATCATTGCTTGCATGTACAAGAGTTGCCCAATTCAATTTAAAAACAATCTACAATAGAAATGCTTAGGATCCCAATCTACAAAAGTTTCCAGCATAGTAGTTAATCATGCTTCACCTTCAATCTAGCTAACATGCTGATAGCTTAATCCTATTCCCTATGATGATTCCCTAGAAGCATTAGAGGAATGCTGATTGAGAGGAAATCCTTGAAATTGTGTGCAAATGTTGCCTTAAAAGATGTCAATTTTGGATAAAGTTTGTTGCCATATTTTTTCATAAGTTTTTGCATCTTGGGGACCTTCGTATCAACCTTGCTTTATGACAGTGTCTTTTCTCGGAACTGATCTATCAATTCCACATTGCTTTTTGACAATGTGTTAATCTACATGTGACTACATTAAATCTCGTCTTGTCTTGACAGAACAGTCAGATTGCTCAATAATTCATATTTTAAGGAAGAGAGGTTGAATAATTGGCTAGGATTATGGTTTGCCACTATGAGCAAAATTGCAGTGAGTTAAAAATTCAAACACACATGAGATCGAATCACCCTTCCCAATTATCGTTCTTGCTACAACAGGGACAATAGCACTTATTGTTGGTGAATAGATCTGCCAATCCATATGGAACATGAGAAGACTGGATCCACTCCCACTTCTCCTTTGGTTGAACACATCTCTGCTTCTTTTAACTAGGACAGTAGCAGCATTACCTTACTGTGTAGGGAAAACACTTTAATTTCCCTGAGATTGTTGATTTATGCCAGCATATTAACTCTCCTCTGATTCAAGCAAAAGGGATTTGTTGAAATACACAGGACAACTGGGGGGGGTGTGAATCAGTTGTCACAAAAACTTAGCTTCATATGAATATCAAACCATTAACTACTTAATCACTGATAATCAGATTTAACCATGAGAGCATAAGACAATAGACTTCATCACAATCACACATTCAACACAGTAGACACCAGATTTTTACGTGGAAAACCCTAGAAGGGAAAAACCACGGTGGGTGTTAGCCAACAGAAATATATATGTTATATCAATAACGAAAAATAGAGGCTCACTGCCCAAAATGCTCACTGCAAAGATCGGCTCACTGCCAAGGGGTGGCTCACTACCAAGGATTTTGAACTGAGATAATAGCATCTACTCCATCCCAGGGTTCAGTTCCATTTAAGTGCATTACATTTCCTCTGCTCTACTCTACCTTTTCTCTTCACTCTTATCTTCACATTTTTGCCCAAGGATATGTTTTTCACGATTTCATTACAAGCCTTTATACAATTCATCAACCTTGGAATGTACATCAACGTTAGCATTGCATTCATCAACCGTTGGAACAATCTCCAAGGTCGGCATTACAAACATACATAAAATAGGTCTGGACCTAATACAAAGATTTGCTAAGGAAAAAATGTAAAGATGTATGCGGATCACCCCACGCCTTAGCAGGGACTCAAATGCAATTCTTCATGGCACGACGCGCTTCTACAATCTTCAATGCATCTCCGCAATTAGTGAAATCAACCAAGTCGGCCGAGACTGGTGAGAACACTAGGTCTTCTAAGAACATTCTTCATTCACGATCCAACTTTCTCTTTGCAGACCAATCCAAGAGTAGGTACATGATCAGGAGACATCCACAAGCACATTGAAATCATCAGGAGACAACCACACAACTTCTAGCCACTATGTCAAGAAGATTCTTCAAACCGGAGCACATAAACAGCACAGCCAACCACTGTCATAAGGAAAAGATCGCTTGTAGACCACCAAATCACGAACCATTGAAGTTGAAGGCACTTAACATCATCTTAGACTTAACTCTAGAACCACAGACAAAAATACTTCAATGCGGAGGAATGCGGAGCATAACACTTTCTCCCTATCACCACCAAACATGCAGGAAAAACAGTTTTCACTCTGGTGAACATAACTCACTCAAATCTTCATACCGGAGGCTCAAACTTGGAATATAACATCTTCAGACAAACTTCTCAATAACTTTCAATCCGCAGACAAAGATATTCATCCTTCAGGAAATGCAGAGCAATCTTCTGGACCGTTCTTCTGTATGCAATACACTATTTCCAATGCAACTCACTAATTCTACCGGAGGAGCTAATTTTCTCAATATCCTCAACATCAAGATCACAAGCAAGCAACAAAATAAGAGCACAGTTGACACCAATGACAACACAGATATGTTGACATCAATGACAACATCGATTAGGCACATACTTGCAACAATCTCCCCCTTTGTCATTGATGGCAACATATGATGTGAAAAACTGAAAAGACCATCAAGACAATTTTCCCCCTTTCTTTTTACACACCTACATTCTTTCTCCCCCTAAGTTTTTCACATGATTTCTCTCCCCCTTTGCCATCAATGGCAAAGGGCACATGCTTGCATTCTGCTGCTCTGATCCAACTGGGTTGTTACCAACACATCTAGCTACTCCCCCTGAGAGGTAGCTCTCAAAACATCAATCCAGATCAGAGAATGAGACTTTGAACACCACTAGATTGATGCATTCTTATTTAGTTGAGAGCAGGAGGGGTAATGACCCCTAACTTTTCTATGAGATACTCAAAAGTATCCTTAGGCAGAAGCTTGGTGAAGATATCTGCAATTTGATCCTTTGTGGACACATATTCCAACTTTACTTCATTCTCTGTCACCTTTTCTCTCAGAAAGTGATACCTTATAGATATATGCTTTGTTTTTTAGTACATCACTAGATTCTTTGAAATATTTATACCACTTGTATTGTCACAGAAATTGCAACTGGATCTTCATATACAACTCTTATGTCCCTCAAACTCTGCTTCATCCATAACACTTGTGTACAACAACATGCTGCTGCAATATATTCTACTTTTGCAATTGACAAAGAGATTGAATCTTGTTTCTTGCTCAACCATGAAACCAATCTCTTACCCAAAAAGAAAGCACCTCCACTTGTACTTTTTTTGTCATCAACATCTCCGGCCCAATCAGCATCTATATAAACACTAAAAGTGAAATCATTATCCTTTGGATACCATAAGCCATGATCCGGAGTGCCTTTTAAATATCTCAGGATTCTCTTAACTGCCATCACATGTGATTCTCTTGGATCAGCTTGAAATCTTGCAACAAGACAAACTGCATGCATAATATCAAGTCTGGTTTGAGTTAGATAAAGCAATCCTCTAATCATAGATCTATACTTTTTCTTATCAGTCTTAGGTGATTCATCAGTTTTGCTCAACTTGCAGCCAGTCACCATGGGAGTACATACCAGTTTAGAGTCTTCCATCCCAAACTTTTTCAACAATTCTTTCACATACTTAGACTGAGATATGAAGATTCCTTTATCTGACTGATTGATTTGCAAACCTAGAAAAAAATTCATCTCCCCAAACATAGACATCTCAAACTCTTTATGCATTTCACTAGCAAACTTCATACACATACCTTCATTGCCTCCAAAGATGATATCATCAACAAAGACTTCAACAATCAAGATTTGATCACTATTAATCTTGAAATAGAGATTATTGTCAGCAGTACCTTTATTGAACCCTAACTTCAGTAAGTACTTATCCAACCTTGCATACCAAGCTCTAGGAGCTTGCTTGAGTCCATACAATGCTTTCTTCAACCTGCAAACCATATCACCTTGATCTATCAGTTGGAATCTTTCTAGTTACTCAATGTAGACTACCGCTTCCAACTCACCATTCAAAAATGCAGAATTCACATCCATTTGATACACTTTGAAATCTTTGTGAGCTACAAATGCCAGAAACATTCTAATTGCTTCAATCCGAGCTACTAGAGCAAAAGTCTCTTCAAAATCTACTCCTTCAATTTGAGAATATCCTTTGCACACAAGCCTTGCTTTATTCCTTGCAACTTCTCCATTTTCATTCAGCTTATTCCTAAAAACCCATTTGGTCCCAATAACATTTTTGTCAGCAGGTCTAGGAACTATTTTCCAAGTTTCATTCTTCTCTATCTACATTAGTTCTTCCTTCATTGCAGGCTTCATTCACAGTTTTTGGTTCAATTGTAGAGAGCAAAAAGTAATTCACTTGTTCTTCTGCAGCTCTTTTCCTTGTCAATACTCCTTTGTCTTTGTCTCCAATAATTTGATCTTCAGAGTGATTGATTCTTACATACCTGGGGGTTTTAGCAGCAACTTCCGGAGTCTTTTCTTCTTCATCTTGATTGTCTTCTTGTTCAACTTTTTCTTCATAGGTTATAGTAGCAGGTTCATCTGATTCATAGCCACTCTGATCTAATGTTCTTCCTTTGCCTTCATCCACCTTCACATTTGCACTCTCAACAATCTTTTTCAGCCTTTTGTTGTAGCACCGGTAGGCCTTACTCTTGGTAGAGTATCCAAGGAAGATTCCTTCATCACACCTTGCATCAAACTTCCCTAGATCTTCATCTCTTCTGATATAGCATTTGCTTCCGAAGACTTTGAAGTATTTTACTGTGGGAATTCTTCCATACCACAATTCCTAAGGAGTTTTAGTACCATTACCTTTCACTTGAACTCTGTTTTGAATGTAGACAGCGGTATGTATAGCTTCTTTCCAGAAGACTTCCGACAGACCTCCTTCCTTCATCATTGTTCTAGTAGCCTCTTGAACTGTCCCATTCTTTCTTTCCACAACTCCATTCTGTTGAGGAGTCCTAGGTGCAGACAACTGTCTTTTTATTCCTTGCTCTTCACAGAAAATGTTGAATTCATTTGATGTAAACTCACCTCCTCTATCAGATCTCAAGCATTTGATTTTCAGCTCTATTTCATTTTCAACCATTGCCTTGAAAGATTTGAACTTTTCTAGGGCTTCAATTTTGTCTCTTAGAAAAGTAACCCAAGTCATTCTAGAATAATCATCAATAAGCAACATAAAGTACCTGTCACCTTGTAGACTTCTTATCCTTGTAGGACCACATAGATCTATATGTACCAGATCCAGCAAACTGGCAAAAAATTGCTCTTTGCTCTTGAAACTTGTTCTTGTCTGCTTCCCTAACTGACATTTCTTACAAACTCTATTGGAAGGTTTCACAAGTTTTGGTAAATCTCTCACAATCTGACTTGAACTTATCTTCACTAGATTATCAAAGTTTATATGACACATCCTTCTATGCCACAACCAACTCTCATCTGCTTGGGCTAATAAACAGTAGTCATTAGTTCCTCTTAATTGATAGATGTTACCTCTGGTCTTCTTACCGGTAGCAATCATAGTTTCGGAGCTTTCCATAATCTTGCACCCATTGTCTTTGAATCTCATATCATAACCTTTGTCACACGTATGACCAACACTCAGAAGATTATGCTTCAAACCCTTCACATATAGGACATTGTCAGTATTATGCTTTCCATCAAATGAAATAGATCCTTTTCCACAAATCTTACCAACTGCATTGTCACCAAACCTAACCAGTCCTCCATCATATTTTTCCAAACTCACAAACTTACTTTTGTCATCGGTCATGTGATGTGAGCATCCACTATCAATAATCCATTCATCCTTATCTTTCTCAACTTGAACAGCCAAAGCACTTTCTTCCACTGATTTTTCTTCCTTCACACAGCTAGCAGAATTAGTAGACACGGGATCTTCTTTAATAGCAATAAACAGGCATTCATTTGCACTAGTACTAGCATCATCAGATTCATCATCAGTCACACCATCATCAAAATCTTTATAATAGTAGCATTTCTTTGGAGCTCTAGCCCTGCTCTCAAATCTTTTCCTATTTCTTTCAATTCTTTCAGGGCATCTAGAAGCATAATGACCTACTTTACCACATGAGAAACATTTGAAAGGTAATTTGCCGTTGAACTTACCGAAATCTCTTTGCAACCTGTCAAGAAAGTTAGCTTCAATTTCATCAAAATCATCATCAGGATCCACTTTATATTTCTCAACTCTGGAGATCTTTTCTAAAGTACTGGCTTTAAAAGTTGACTCGACTTTTAGCAAGGCATCACCAAACTCTCATCTCAAACGCTGTAAGCTTTCCAAGCAATTGATCTCTGTCAATAGTTTTCACAGTCATTATTTCTTCAATTGCAACTACTTTGTGACTATAGGACTTTGGTAGAGATCTAAGAATTTTCATCACAACTTCCTTATCACCAATGGTTCCTCCCATTCCTTTTATTCCATTAACAAGTTCATCAACCCTTTGCATGAAGGCTATAATATTTTCATCTTCATTCATCTTTAAACTCTCATATTTCGCTTTCAGGCCCTGTAGCTTGGCTTCTTTTACAGAATCATCTCCCACATATAGTTTCTTCAACTTCTCCCAGACTTCATTTGCAATTTCTAGATCCATGACTTTTATCAACTCAGTGTCGGTCAAGGCACTTAATAGGGCATCTCTGGCTTTTACATTCAACTCATATTCTTTGATTTTATCTTCAGTTGTCAAACCATTTTCAAGTATGTTGTATTTTGTTTCCGCAGCTTTCCACACTTTATAACCAAGACAAAGGAGATGGCTTTTCATCCGTACCTTCCATAGCGCATTATTTGTTCCATCAAATTGCGGAGCCTCCTTTTTAAAAGACATCCTGGATCTTCCTCAAGCTGTTAGGCTTTCTTCCGAGTAACCTGCTCTGATACCAATTGTTGAAATACACAGGACAACTGAGAGGGGGGGTGAATCAGTTGTCACAAAAACTTAGCTTCATATGAATATCAAACCATTAACTACATAATCACTGATAATCAGATTTAACCATGAAAGCATAAAACAATAGACTTCTTCACAATCACACATTCAACACAGTAGACACCAAATTTTTACGTGGAAAAACCAAGGTGGGTGTTAGCCCACAAAAATATGTGTTATATCAATACCGAAAAACAAAGGCTCATTGTCGAGCTCACTGCCCAAAATGCTCACTGCAAAGATCGGCTCACTACCCAAAATGCTCACTGCAAAGATCGGCTCACTGCCAAGGGGTGGCGCACTGCCAAGGATTTTGAACTAAGATAATAGCATCTAATCCATGCCAAGGTTCAATTCCATTTAAGTGCATTACATTTCCTCTGCTCTGCTCTACCTTTTCTCTTCACTCTTATCTTCGCATTTTTGCCCAAGGATATGTTTTTCACGATTTCATTACAAGCCTTTATACAATTCATCAACCTTGGAATGTACATCAACGTCAGCATTACATTCATCAACCGTTGGAACAATCTCCAAGGTTGGCATTACAAACATACATAAAATAGGTCTGGACCTAATATAAAGATTTGCTAAGGAAAAGATGTAAAGATGTATGCGGATCACGCCACGCCTTAGTAGGCACTCAAATGCAATCCTTCATGCCACGATGCGCTTCTACAATCTTCAATGCATCTCTGCAATTAGTGAAATCAACCAAGTCGGCCAAGACTAGTGAGAACACTAGGTCTTCTAAGAACATTCTCCATTCACGATCCAACTTTATCTTTGCTGACCAATCCAAGAGTAGGTACACGATCAGGAGACATCCACAAGTACATTGAAATCATCAAGAGACAATTGCACAACTTCTAACCACTTTGTCAAGAAGATTCTTCCAACCGGAGCACATAAACAGCAAGGCCAACTACTGTAATAAGGAAAAGATCGCTTGCGGACCACCAGATCACGAACCATTGAAGTTGAAGGCACTTAACATCATCTTAGACTTAACTCTAGAACCGCAGACAAAAATACTTCAATGCGGAGGAATGTGGAGCCTAACACTTTCTCCCTGTCACCACCAAACATGCAGGAAAAACAGTTTTCACTCTGGTGAACATAACTCACTCAAATCTTCATACCGGAGGCTCAAACTTGGAATATAACATCTTCAGACAGACTTCTAAATAACTTTCAATCCACAGACAAAGATATTCATCCTTCAGGAAATGCGGAGCAATCTTCTGGACCGTTCTTCTATATGCAATACATTGTTTCCACTGCAACTCACTGTTTCTACCGAAGGAGCTAATTTTCTCAATATCCTCAACATCAAGATCACAAGCAAGCAACAAAATAAGAGCACAATTGACACCAATGACAACACAGATATGTTGACATCAATGACAACACCAATTAGGCACATACTTGCAACAAGGTTATCAATCACAAATCACAGCCTAAGAACATCTTTTCTCAAAAACATCTCTCATCTACATGTACATAGTTGAGCAGGGCATTCAATCTTAATAACTCGAATAAATGTAGAGAGTACACTCAAGATTTCAATATCTAAATTACTAGGGGCTTGCCCCTGTAAATACTAAACAAAGTATTAAAAACCACCCTTGGATGAAGTAAAATTAGAAAGAGTTAACTAGAGAGGAAAGTGTAGGGCATTGTAGCAAGTCATGTAGCAAATGTTCATCTTTGAAAATATCATGGACAAGGATTTTGGTCTCCAAATTTTGACAAGACACCCTTGTTCCTTGAACTGGTTGTGTTGAGAGTCTGTCTTTCTCTTGGATGGAATGTGTTTTTGTAATATATCTATCTTGATTCTTTACATAATATTATCTTCAATTCATTTCACTTGAAATGCCATGAGTTCACAGTGTTGTATCTTCACCCAGCAGTAGTAAAGTTGCAATTTACCATTAGCTTGTGTTTGTCTTCTAACAATTATTTAATATCTGAAACCATTCATCCATTGTCAATATTACAAATAATTCTTCCTTCCACTTTCTCTTAACCCATTCTATTGCAAGAGTTATGAAATATGTATTAGTGAGTAACGCTATGATGTTGAACCAACAAGACATGATATGTCACAGAAAAATTTTATCCATTCAAAACTAGAGACTATAAGTTTATGGAAATTGAATAAAAGGACCTATTAAATGAGATCAAAAAATCAAATTGTATAAAGAAAAAGCATCAAAAGTGAAATAAAACTAACCGTAACTCCTGTGCCCTTGCTTTTATTTCCTCTGGAGTTAATATTGCCTTAGCAACTTCATCTTTTGCACTAGAAGATACCTAGAAAAGATGTGAATAAATTTGTTAGAAATAAACAAGCAAGTTGAAAAGAAAACAAATTGAAATGCATCCATGTATTTAATAAAAGAAAATATAGGGAATATCAAATATATCATGCATGAAATATCAATTAAATTCTCTCCAGTCTAAGTCCAGGCAAAAGTTCCAATGTATATATTTATTATAAATCAAATGCATTGGAACAATTGTTGTAACATGTTCAATGAATAATATTCATGTTTTCCCATCCCCTGCAATCAAAGCACGCAAGACACATTCTAAGGATGTCTTTCAATGAACAATTTGCATGAGGGAGATATATTTTATTACAGTAAAAGGCTAACAGTGCCTTTTCCCTATCAGCCAAGGTTGACCTTCTCTCCAAAGTAGACAACGAACTAGCAGACCCATCAAAACTAGAAACTCTATTACATCATCATTGCAATCAACCCTAGAAATGATTATTATGTTACTTTGATTGTTTATATCCCTACTTATGCATTATGAGATTTTCATCTATCCTTTGATATTCATGGAGATCAGTTCCTTTGTAAATCTTTATACCACTACTTTTCAGCAAATATGGAGCTAATAGAGAATGAAATTCCCTCCTAACAAGCAACAACCACACATGCATCTCAATACCAACCTTAGGAGAGTAGAGACTATAACTACAATACTCTCTCAGAGCATGATGCTCTACATGAACTCAAGGCTAATGTAAAAGGAAAAAAACCTACTTATCATAAAGAAAATCACAAGTGGTAAGGGTACGATGAGGACCCTGAAAATTTCAACTTGGTTAAAAGATTGGAGTCAAGAGACTTGAGAGGAGCAACACATGCAAAAATTCAACAGTCACTGGTGCACAGATACGCATCCATATCAATTTGAATAACTTCATCTCTTTTCTAGATTGCAATTGATTTGGATGGGAGAGAGGCAATGTATACATAAAACGGACGCAAGGAAAGGTGCAGTCTGTATTAGAAAAGGTAAAGATAGTTTTTGAGTCACTGCCAAGCAACATACCAATTTAGTAAATGAGACCCCTTTGTTGAAGCCCACAAGGAGATTATTTTTCCATGCACATGGTTTTGATCAGGTTTTATAAATTTCCCATAAGGATTAAAAGACCCCTTCAAGCTAAATTTGTTGAAGCCCATAAGGGGATTATTTTCCATTCACATTATATATTTGTTCAAATAGGTGTACCCATCAGTAACAAGTTCAGGTCATATTTACACGTTCATGTCGGTCCAAAGATGTAACTAATATGTCTGGTCAGATCACCCAGGCAAGCTTTCAAAGGCCATTACTTCGTCAACTCCATTCTTGCTCCCATTTGAAGTGCTGTAAAGCTACTAAAGAACTCCATCACCTCATGGAGCTTGCACAAACTTTGGATCAGGTTTTAAAAAATCCTCATAAGTATTAAATAAACCCCTACAAGCTAAATTTGTCAGATAAGGGCTCATGAGTGTCTCCATAGTCATAAAAACTATGTTTCTAAATATGATTGAATTACATTGCATACAATGGACCCAGTTTCTGTCAGAGATCACATAATACTTTCTAGATATCTAATAAAAAAAACCTTAAAACTCTGTATAAGAATTTTGTATATATGCTCAACCTTAAGGGTGAGAGTTTTCTCCAAGATGAGCAACCCAAATATAAGATATCATATTACCATGAGGATCACAACTGTTTTCCTCTGAATTATCAAAATGGTAGAATCTGCTGCAAAAGATGGTCTCTGCATTTGCTTTGTTTCCCTTGATACACAAATAACACCAAGTTGATCCAATTTTTTGCTGATTGAGAAAGAGATAAGGAACAGCAGTAGTTGATAAAGAAATTGCTTTGTGCTGAGATAACTTGCTTTTCATTTCGGAAAATTTCAGTTTTTACTTTCTAATGCATGAGATTTAGAGGTGTCTTGAAAATTCCTTCTTCATGTATCCCAAAACAATGTGTTTCCACACACACATGCAGTATCCCTGTATAAAGATGTCGACAAATAAAACAGAGTTGATCCATTTTTTTGCTGATTGAGCAAGAGATAAGGAACAGCAGTAGTTGATAAAGAAATTGCTTTGTGCTGAGATAACTTGCTTCTCATTTCGGAACATTTCAGTTTCTACTTTCTAATGCATGAGATTTAGAGGTGTCTTGAAAATTCCTTCTTCATGTATCCCAAAACAATTTGTTGCCACACACACATGCAGTATCCCTGTATAAATCTATGATACAGTAGTTGCTGATGCTATATCAAGCTAATGAGAAGAGCACTCTTTATGCATATTTAAATGTTTATCTAGCGAAATTATAGCAAACACAAATCGACAAGCCCAACTCTTTAATCATTTAAGCATTACTCTAGAGGTGTTCCCAACAAATACAACATGAGTACCAGACTCAAAATCTTCCCTCACAAATTAGGATACTTTCCAATAAAAACCAAATGTTTAATTCAAAATATACTTCCACGACCACCCTTTGATTATTTTCAAGTCAAAAAAATAGCAGTTGAAATTTGGAAGAGAAACATCTAACTAATATGTTGCTACTTTTCTACGTGACAGTCATTGTCAACAAGTTAAAAGGCCTGTCTAATTCAAAGTTGGGAATAAGTAATTTATAGAAGAATTATAGATCATTTACAAGACTCAAACAAGAGTATCTAGTGGTTGCAGAGATTGTTCTCCCAGCACGTATATTATCCCTATTGTCAAAAACTACATATATACGCATCTATCTAGTTACTAAAATATTTCTTGACCCCAAACATGCAAGCTGCTGATGACAGCTCATATTTTGAGTCTCCCAAGTCTAAATACTAACAAAATGTGACATTCAGTATCAAGCTAAACAAAATTAAATTATTTTTTACCATGGGCAGTTCATCAATATCTGGATCGTTTTCATGCTCCACCACCCAATTTATAGCAGCCTCAATACTAGTATTGCCTACAAAAAAATAAAATGAAAAAATAATGTGACTCGGATAATCCCAGAGGTTGACTTCATCTTTATTTAAAATGTCTATTAGCAAAAGGCCAAAAAATATCAATTAAACATGGTATAAAATTACAATTTTTGAAATGATTGATCCAAAATAAAGCATGAAAGAAAAACTTATCAAGCATGATATGGGTAATATGTGATGAAATCCAAAAATGCAAAAAACTTTTGGATTCTCAACATATTTTGATTCAAACTTCAACAATACAATAAACCTCTATAAAAGCAAATAATAAGGTAACAAATGAAGATATATCTATTATGAATCACATGTTTGGAAGCTGGGCATGGACATACACATACCTATAAATCTTGATAAACAAATTTACCAAACGTCAATGCACAATTCCTAGTCACGAGATGATACTATCTCCACCTTAAGGAGTACCTTTAATGGAACTCAATAAATCAATGTTATGTATCATAGTTTCAAAAACAAGTTAAAATGAAGGGAATAGTACGTTCAAGCATCCTTTGATTGAGAGGTTAAAATTCCACTTCTTCCCTTTAGGCCTTAAAAATGACATACTAAATACAATTAAACTCGTGTTTTTGTTGTCCATTAAATAATGGATTGTTTATTTATATAATAGATCCTTGTCAAATCTTATGAACAGGGACCTCATTCAAGTCAATAAACTTTGTACAACAGAAAACCCTAATCATTTTTGTGTCTTAGGCAAGTACTACTTGACCGTGAGAACTGAAGACACAAAAATAAAAATATGCGCATAAGCCAAACAAGCCCTCTCTAGATACTTGAAAATCACTCCCCATATCTCTATACATACTTAAGTCTCAATGTTCTACAATGGAGACACAATTGGCAATCTAACTCCTAAACTTTCTCTCTACTGGAATGTCATGGATAGTGAAAATTTTAACTTTTATTTAACACATGAAATATAGAGGTAAAATTTGATATGATTTACCACATGTCAAGTCTTGGGCTGTAGTATTCTCATTTTTATGGGCTTCAGATTGAGAAAAGTGGCCTTGCGATTGTGATTTCAAAGGAAATTTTCAGGATGCGGAAAGGTAGGAGGCATCAGGTCCCTGAGGCCCTTCCTACCAGCATGCTCTCACACGAGGGAGATTGGTAGTTTCAAACATGTGTCTGGTGGTAATTAGAACAGATTGTAAACAGAAGATCAAGTTCAAACACCTGGAGGCTACGGAGGAATGTGCAGTATTGGAGCTGCAACTTGAAAAACTGGGATGTAACATTCTCATGCTTACTTCAAGAGAATAAGTTTGTAGAGTTTTAGCAGTGCAGTTATCTTTGGATTAGTTTGTAAAGCCTTGGAGGGCATAACAGTGAAGTGCCTGAGGCCCTTACTACCAGCATGCTCTCACACAAGGGAGATCAGTGGTTTCAAACATTGGTCATGTGGTAATTAGACCAGATTGTAAACAAAAGATTGTTTCAGGCCAGAAGATCAAATACATGCACTTGGAAGCTTTGGAGGAATGTACAGTGTTGGAGCTGCAACTTGAAAAACTGGGAGGCAATATTGTCATCCTTACATCAGGGGAATAAGTTTGTAGAGCATTAGCAATGCAGTTATCTTTGGATTTGTTTGTAAAGCCTTGGAGGGCATAACGGGGAAGTATTGTGCACTCCATAGAGAGGGTACAGGTTTGAGTCTAGCAGAGGGTGAGGGATGTACGCCTAACATTTGTAGGAATGTACAGTGTTGGAGCTGCAACTTGAAAAACTGGGAGGCAATATTGTCATCCTTACATCAGGGGAATAAGTTTGTAGAGCATTAGCAATGCAGTTATCTTTGGATTTGTTTGTAAAGCCTTGGAGGGCATAACGGGGAAGTATTGTGCACTCCATAGAGAGGGTAC
Source organism: Cunninghamia lanceolata (assembly GCA_027924645.1). Classification (NCBI taxonomy): domain Eukaryota; kingdom Viridiplantae; phylum Streptophyta; class Pinopsida; order Cupressales; family Cupressaceae; genus Cunninghamia; species Cunninghamia lanceolata. Next base: position 3,834,882 of record BSBN01001583.1, on the reverse strand, counting down.
AGGTTTGAGTCTAGCAGAGGGTTAAGGTATGTACGCCTAACATTTGTAGGGCATAACGGTGAAGTCCTGTGCACTCCATAGAGAGGGTACAAGTTTGAGTCCAGCATGGGGTAAGGGATGTACGCCCAACATTTGTAGGGCATAACAGTAAAGTACTGTGCACTCCATAGAGGGGGTACAAGTTTGAGTCCAGCAGGGGGTAAGGTTTGTACGCCCAACATTTGTAGGCCTCCCACAAATGAGGATCTCATACACCAAAGTGGTGTCTCACTTGACAGTGACTAAAACAACTATCTTTCACTTTATCTCTTACAGGTCAGCTGGGATAAGATGACATATGCAAGGCGAGTACAGGATGAGATCATGTCAAAGAGGTTATATGGTAATGTTGTCTTTGCCAATGAGGATTGGGAGTGAATCTTCTAGGGAGAACCAACATTCGTCTGAAACATCAGATTGTTCATGAAACACTGTCATGTAAGGTCCAACTTCAAACCTAAAGAGAAAATTCCATATAAGGCTCTTATATCAATAAAACTATATGCTCTTCCACACACATTTAGAATAAGTCATGTCATGTCTTAGAATAAGTTTCATAGTATTTTCAAGGATAACTATTTCAAAATCTAACAGCAGCTAAGTACTGAATTTGATCTTTTGAAATCCCAAAGAAGAATATTACCTTGAAAAATGCTCTTTTTGATGTGCAGTTTCCTGTCAAGCTGAAATTCAATACCGAATGTTTTGAAAACTTCAAATGGATTAATGGTTCTGAGTCCTTTTGACCTTCTGAAGGTGAGTGCTACTAATTTGTACATACCCCTGACTGATTCTCAAGAGGTACTTAATCATATTAATTCTGTTTGGAATGTTAATTTAGAGGACAAGACCTAGTCTGATACTCTTAAAACATGCTGGTCTAGATTTATTAAACCCAAGAAATGTTGTTTTAGATGGCTCTTGTTACTTCAAAAACTTGTTGTCGGTCCTAAATATAAAAGTCCTGAACTCGTAAAGGTATTTGTTCTGTTTGTAATATCCCTGAAGATTTTGACCATTTATTCTTTTACTGTGTTTTTGCCAAGTCGATTTGGTCTTTATTTATAGTCAATTTTTGTGTTTTGGCTATGTCAATGGTTTAAACTCTAAAACTTAATTTTTGCTGGCCTGCTTTTTCTACTAAAATTCTTTGGTTTATCTGGAAAAGGAGAAATGAGGACATTTTGTAGGACAAGAGAAGGCATCATACAAAGTCTTTTGGTAGACTTACTCTTTTCAAATTTGTTGAACAGGTTACTATGACATTGGAGATCCCCAAAGAGAGATTCATGAAGATTGGGGACAAAGACTCTGGAGTCTGCTATAATCTACAAGGCAGACATCAAATATGCTGAGTTCTGGCCTCATGACTTGAGCAAGATTGATGACAAGTTTTATAAAGAATATCTGGATTTTCAAAATCAGTACAGTAAACTTCATAAGTATGAATTGCTAAAAGATGCAGTTGTGATAGACATGGAGTTCAAAAATCAAAACTTTAACAACAGTTATAGTAGAGGCAACATTTCTCCTCCATTAAGCACTTTTCAAATTGATTCCTTCAAAGAGAGCACTAATAGAGATAAAGCTGTTAATAAAGATGGTTTCATTAATGCTGATCCTGATCCTAAGACATGCTGATCCTGATCGTGATACATATGCTGATGAGTAGATAGTATAATGACTGATTCGTTTTTGCTGACGAGAACAGTATCAGTTATAAATGGGACAGTTACTAAATGTGCAGTGACTCTATGTTCTGCTGATACAGTCATGTTAAGAGCTTTATAACTGTGAATTTTGAGCTGTGTTCCTTTCTGATATATTTTGTAACTCCGTTACCTGCTGGTGGTACTTATTCCAAAGAGTCTTGTAATGTTTTTTACTTAGCTCAGACTGTTTGTGTAGCCTGGTGGGGCTGATGTGGTCTCCTTGACATATCCATATTATAACCTGTTTTTATAATTAGTAATAGATCTTCAATTTTTTATTTCTATTTTAAAAAAGCAAAACTCTAGGGTTAAGTAGCTCCAAGAAGGGTATGGAAATACTAAAGCCTTTCACCAATCTACTATTTTGTATCAATACTAGAATAAGATTATTTGACTCGAGTCAGAGCCAGAGATGATAGTGGAAAATAATATGGAAATAATACAAGAAGTGCCTAGGTACTTCAAATATTTTTTTTTACTAATAGAAGATGTAGTTAGGGAGGATGCTCAAATCACCCTACTAGAGAACATTCCCACCCATGACTGATGCCCAGAATTGAATTCTTATGGCTAATGTTTCTAGATCTGAGACTAGAAAGGTGGTTTTTGATATTCAAGGAGATAAGGTACATAGCCCATATGTTTATCTAGTGTTATACTTCCATTAATTTTGAAATGCTATTAGGGAGGAGATTATTCTAGTGGAGTCACAAGAATATCAAGGAAGATTCTTAAAGCGACGAACTCTTATCTTTAATGCTCTTACTCCTAAGAGCAAAGATGTGAGGGTTGATATCTCTTTGGAAAAGTCTTACAAGATTATTTCTAAGGTTTCAATTTTTCTTCCTTTTTATTATCTTCCAAGAATATGGAAGCCGTGTTAAGAGGAGACAAATCCTCAATGATATATTTATAAATATGGTTCATAAAATTATTGATTTATTGGATAGTGTAACTAGTGGAAAAGAGGAATGCTTTGAAATTGAATTTCTTGAAATCCTATGATAGAATTTGTTGAACCTTTCTGGATAAATTCTTGAGGAAATTTAAATTTTCAAATGGCTAGTATGATTGGATGGAAGGCTATTAATTTACTCCCAAGTTTTCCCTGTTAGTGAAGAGATCTAATGATTTCCTAGAATCCTCTAGGTGTTAACATCACGAGGATCCCATCTCTCCCTACTTGTGAATTATCAATGGTAGAAGCTTTGAGGAGGATTCTGGAGGAGGACAAAAGAAAAAGATATGCATTCAAAGCCTCACAAAATGAGGATCAAATCAAACATTTCCAGCTTCTGAATGATACTATGCTTATGGTGGTGCCTTCACTTCATGAATTCATGTGTTAAAGGGCATACAATGTAAAGGTTCTGGACATAAGGTCAGTAAAGGAAAGAAGAAATCTCTCTTTTTGAATGTAAAATGAATTTAAAAATCCTTTTTTGCAAGGTCCCTAAGCCTTACGAAAGCTTTGTACTCAGGGTCTTATTTGAGTATCCCACTTTTTAAAGGGTAAGAAACACATATTTTATGGCAGAGTGAAGAAAAAATTTACAAATCAACTGGAAAGCCAGAAGGGGAGGTGACTCTCCTCTATAGAACAGCAAGGCAAGGAAGGAACTAGAAAGCTTCATTCTTCAATCAGTGCAAGTTCTCTATTCTTCAAGTTCCCAAGAAGATCATCGTGTTAACACGGAACCATAACCCAAAGTGGCCTCTTTTGGAAGAGCAGCAATGGTGAGATATCAAACTTTGGAGAGAGTTTCATAGACCAAGGATTACCCACTAGCACAACATCTGAGCTAAGAAATCTCCTCGAAAGAATGGATATGTAAGGTTAACAATTATTGGCAAACAAAGGAGAGGAATGGGTTTATACCCAGGAGGTGGAAGGATTTTGAACAACTGCTAGATACAAGTAACGCAACCATTGTTAGAATACTAAATACAATCAAAACTGTAGAGAGTTCCCGAGTGTGGCAAACAGGATATGTTGCATTGGACTCTTGGAGCCATAGGGATCCAAAAATTATTTGGCACAAACTGACTATCATTTTCTTTTGGAAGCAGCTCCCCCAGCGACCAGATCAGAGGTTCAGAAGAACATCTAGCAATCGAGAGCATGGCCTAAGGCCAATGCTATGTTTTCCTATGATTTGCACCTGGGGGGAAGACACTGACAACAATGCAAATTAAACGAAAGGAATTTCAAGAGCCTTCTCCATATGATTTGTGTTGCAACAACAAAGAGGAAGTGGCTCATCTTCTTCTCAATTGTAACTTCATTAACAATGTTTGGGATAGTATGATGATGAACTTCAATACACTTGGATTCTTTTGAGTTGCATTTTCAACCATCTTTCAATTCAGATGTTGTCAAATACCTCTACTTACCTAAGAGATATATGGAAGATGGCTCAAGCTATGATAAGTTGGGATCCTTAATTGGAACATAATTGAAAATTTGAAAAATATTGCAAAACATGTCCAGAAATGTGAAGGAGATCTTAAGGGCATGGAGATATCAATCAACAAATTAACAAGACTTTCTCATTAAAGGGACAAGAAATTGGCATCCAAAGATCTTTAGGTCCTTAAGCAATGGCCAAAAATGAAGTCCTATATTGATGTTTTGTTGGCTTTGTACAAAATATGAAGACAATGTGTTAGTCGCTCATCCCCTTGATGATGATTGAGTAAAGCTTAATTTTCTTGGAGTCCAAAGATCTTCAGGTCCTTAAGCAATAGCCAAAAATGAAGTCCTATATTGATGTTTCGTTGGCTTTGTACAAAATATAAAGACAAAGTGTCAGTCACTCATTCCCTCATGCTGATTTGGTAAATCTTTATTTTTATGGGGTCTCATAAGGGAATTCAAGTTTACAAGGAGTGAGATGCATTTTGAGAAATACATTAGAAATGGTAATTGCCTTTAAAGTTGTATTCATAGGCAAAATTTTGAATAATGTAGTGAAAGGAGAAGATTGACAAGAGTATTAAGATTAACTATGAAAAATGGAATCAGAAAATCAACTGCGAAAGGCGACCCACAACTTAAAATAAACATGGAAAAGAAATGGTCAAGCAAGAGTTGGAAGCTAAACTACACTGTCCAGGAAGTTGTGAATTAGAATTTCTTTCGATTATATCATTTTTGTGCATCGTTTCGAAGAAGGCAACAAGTGACAGACAGGCTGGCAAATCTGGACTTCCTTCGAGTAAATCATAACTGGAGAACATGAAAATGCAAGAAAGTTTGATAAATTCTTTAAAATATTACAAGGACTTCAAAGAAAAGACAGTTGTATTTTAACAAGCTATGGCTTTTGTCATATAGGTCTTTGAATTGAGTTAAATAGAATGATAAGATTGTTAGATCATGTTTTGAGCATGAAGGCAAGGAGGATTTTAAACAGAGATCACAATCAATGCTTTATTAGCATAATAAAGAAAGCTTTTACCTCTTTTTGGAGGACAAAAACAAGATTTCTTTTGGTCTCAAGCAATCATTTTTTAAGATTTACAACATCACAATGGGCATATTAGTTCTGTTGATTTTTGTTTTCAAGTCTCTTTGAAAATAGTGAATATTCTCTCATAGGTTGGATGTTCTAGCTAATGCATAGAAAGCAATTCTGTAGAGCATAACAGATAAGCCTAATTGTGTCTCTGTCCATTTTCTTGATGGTAGGGTATGTACAAAAGATTTCTCACAAACAGAGAAAAGGAGAAAAACTCGTAGGAAAAAACTCCTCCCCAAAATAGAGAAAACATGAGAAGCAACATGTACAAGTGAAGGATGACTCAAGATGACCCCCCAAGGAAAACTTCCTTCACCCTAGGAAGCAATCGCAAGTGACGATAACAAGGTGATGCCAAAGGCTTAGTGAAGATGTTTGCAACCTACTCCTCAACAGGCAAATACTCCAAGCTGAGAACACCCTCCTAGATGAGTTGTCGAATGAAGTGCATGTGGATCTCATTATGCTTAGTCTGTTGATGCTCCACTGAGTTGTGTGAAATGTGTATGAAACTCTAATTATCACACCAAAGAGTAGTGGGATGATCAAGAGGAAAACCAAACTCTGTCATCAATTGGTGAAGCCAAAGAACCTCCTGGCTAGCAAGAACTGCCCCTCGATAATCAACCTCTATAGATGATAATGCAATAGTCGTCTACTTCTTGTAAGACCATGCAATCAAACCAAAACCAAGGCAATAGACAAAAGAAGTAGACTTTGGTCATCAACATCACCAACCCAATCTGAGTAAGTGAAGCCCACAATTTGAGAAGCTCCTGATGTGTAGTAAATGCCAAAATGTGAAGTGCCCTAGATATTCCTCAAAATATGTTTGGTTGTCTTCCAATGACTCATAAGGATCTTGAGAGAAACAAGAGACAAGCCCAAACGTAAAGGAAATATTAGGACGACCATTGCCAACCAACAATCGATGCAAAGTAGCATCAACTCGAGGTGTAGTGCAACTAGTAGACAATGTGACATCTAACTAAAATAGAACGAGAGTGGGCTTACAATCAGGTATGCCAAATCTCGGAAGCAAATCAAGAGCCTACTTTTGCTAAAAATTAAAAAAATAGAAAGACCCTCAAACGACTGAAGAACCTGAAGACCAAGGAAGAAATGCAGAAGCTCAAGACCAATCATATCAAATTGTTCCATCAATGCTCTCTAAACACCCTAAATCATGGAGGTGGAGCTACGTGTGAAAATCAAGTTATCCACATACGAAACAAGTGTAAAAGGATCCTCTCCATGTCTCTAAATATGAATTGTCAAACCAAAATGGAAACATGAGAAACCAAAAGCAAGCAAGAAGCTATCCATCTTCTCATACCAAGCCCAAGGGGCTTGTTTGAGACCATATAATAAGCGATGAAGCCTGCAAACAAGTGAAGAATCTTGCACAAAACCTGGAGGCTACTCTATATAGATCTCATCATAAAGATCACCCTGCAAGAAAGCACTCTTTACATTGATTTAATAAACTAACCGTCCCTATGATATAGCAAGAGGAAGTACAAGATGAATAGAATCCATCTTGGCAACAAGGGCAAAGGTCTCAAAATAATCAAATGCCCTCACCCTATTAAAAGCCCTTAGCCACAAGACGTGCCTTGTACTTAACAATGGACCCATCTGCTGCATATTTGGTTTTGTACACCCACTTACACCAAAACAACTTTCTTCCCTTGGGAAAAGGTACAAAATCCCATGTGTGATTCTTCATCAAAGGATAATACTCCTCGGCCATAGCACTGTCCCACTCTAGAATTCCTAGGACATCTAAAAACCTTTGAGGATCATCTAAAAGTGCGTGACTCAAAAGATTGACAACTATCATCAATGAACAAGTGCGGCAAGCATCCATAGGATCACCAACCAAAGGTCTAGCCTCCTCAATAGTAGTGTTGGTCAGGGGCCCAATGGGGCAAAGACTGTGCACCAAGAGGTGGTGGAGTAGGACCATCATCCTCACGAAGCAAAGAGTCCTCAAAAGATGGAGTAGGAGAAAAGCAAGTGATGATGTATCCATCTAGGTGAAGTGCTCATCAAACTAGACATCTCGCCAAAAGAAGTTATCACAAGTGACAGGATCAAACAACCTGTAAGCCTTCACATGCTCTCAAAGGTTGACTCTTCTTCTCCATAGCCTTACGCCAACCATCCAAAATGAATGCCCAAGCCTCACTACCAAATACTCTGAAAGAAGTTACATCAACGAACAAGCTTCCTTCAGAGTCATATTCTACACTACCTTACGGGGCATACAGTTCTGAATGGTATTGGCACAATTAACTGCTTCAGCCCAAAAGGTGGGTCACACGCACTTGGATTGAATCATGCAATTGGCCATCTCCCATAAAGTCCTATCCTTCCTCTCAACCACACCATTCTATTGAGTGTAAGGAATTGTGTGTTTCGGTTGAATACCATGCTCACTATAGAAATCCTAAAATGCTTGGTTCACATACTACCCCATTATCTGTGTGTGTCTGCCAAATAGAAAGACCAAACTACTTCTCCACGAACACTTTGAAAGTCCTTAAAGTGGCGCAAACCTCGCTCTTGTACTTAAGAAAGTACACCCATATGCGCCATGAGAAGTCATCAATAGAGGTGAGCACATACTTGGCCCCTAAAAAAGATGGAGCCAAGAATGACATAAGATCACAATATGAACCAACTCAAGGGGTACCTTGGCACAAGAGGCCTTACCCATGGGAAAGGGGTCCTAATGATGTTTGCCAAGTACACTACCTCAACAAACTCCCTTAGTGCATGAAACCCTGGGAAGACCAATCACCATATCCTATGTGCTCAACTACTGAAGCTACTTGTAATCCAACTGACCATACTGTTTGTGCCAAAGCCTCCCCAAAGAATTGGCATGTGCAATGAGAGATGATACTAAAGGAGACTCAAAACCATCAAATCTATACAAACGGAATGCATGATCGACATTCCCTGAAGCAACAACTCTCTCATGATCTTGGAGCTCTTGAATGACTACATCTTGTCATGTGAATTCAATTGTCTTTACCTCACAAGAATGACAAATTTGATAAATGGAAAGGTCAACAAAAATATCTAGAACCAAGAGACCATCATTAATGCACCAATCTACAAACTGTATTGTGCTTGATCCCAAAATTAGAATATGTGAAGAGTTTACCACTACAATCTAAGAAGTATTGTTGTTGGAAAGTGAACAAAGTAGATCATGTGAATGTGTCATATGATGAGAAGCACCTAAATCAAGTATTCAATCATAAGAAAATGAACCCTACAAAGCCCATGCAAAAAGGTCTTGCCCTTTATCTATGGAAGAGGGCTTGGAGATAGAAATCTTGTGCCGTTGCATGGCTTCCCCCAAAGCCTTTAACTTTACCAACATCTGGATTCACCATGTCCAAGCTTGCCACAAAAAGAAAAAGGATCACGTCTTCTTCTTCGTCTTGGAGGATGACTCACCTAACTTAGAAGAATGAGAGGGAGGTGTGTTCTTCCGCTTCGGTTTCGAAGAATACTCCCCCCTAAAGTTGATTTTGTCTTAAGCTTACACCTATTCATACCTTCGCCCTTGGATGGTTGAGCCACCAATGCTTGGCTCTTCAACTAGGAAGTGCATCCAACTTAATAAGCTTGACTTGTTCCCTAGTAAGACACTCACAAACAACTCTAAAGTGGACATCTTAACCCTAAGGCATCCATGGTGGAGTAGAAGGTAGATGAGAATACCTAAAGCGTGCCCCTCGACTTAGAAAAAATCAAGAAGATACATTTTTATTTGTTTTATCTCTTCCACAACATTTTAACTATGACAAAATCAACTTGAACTTAGCAAGGAAGTCCTCAATGGAGGGAAAATCATCAGGAGAGAATGACGTAAAATCTACCTCTAATTGCAAAATACAAAACTCAATAATGGTGCCAAACAAATCATCAAATTTGTCCCATACTTTCTTTGGGGTAGTGCACTCTGCAATATGAAATAACATGCAATCCAATTAACTCCATCGCTTCATCTCACTTGTTTCTATAAGCAAATTTTTCAAACTCCTCAATGAATTCTAAAGAATTTCCAACCAACATTTGCCATAGTCCTTTAGAGTAACATTTGTTTCATTTTTAGTTTCCATGTGTGATAATTGTGCGAAGTGAAGAGCTCAATAGCTCTAGATTTTGCCATGATAGCAATTAAACACCAAGAGAGAAAAAAAGATAATGAGCACTTAAATCATGCCTTGCACCCCCCCAAAATGTATTAATGTTATAAGTATAACCCCCCAACAAAAAATTATTGGCACTTAAATGCAATTTTTACAATGGACAAAGCATAAATTGACCATTTATAACACAATGATTTTCACAATTTTCAAAATAATGCTTGCCAAACAGAAAATTAGAGGTTACAAATAGATTCTTTGCGATTTTTTGATAAATTTCAAAAAACCAAAATTTGACTTCGGGAGCAAAAATTATGCTTGTCACAAAAAAGGGCAATAAATAGCTTCAAACAAAAACTACTTTCACTTAAAGCAGAATTTAGTAAAACCATCTAGACCACTATGGAGTGCTTATAAAGAGTATTATATTGCCTACAAAAAGTCCAAAATCCGACACCACAGACAAAAGTTATGGCTCCCAAAAAATATCCTCCACGGGTACTGTTTCTGTACTTTGGTGGTTTGGACCAATTAAGTGATGAACTAGGTGGAGCCGCAGGCGTAGATCTGGTGGCATAGTCTAGCACTATTAGGTTAAGCCCCCACAAGCTAACGTAAATAGGGGATGGCCCACCACACAACTAGTCGCTTTTCAAAATTCAACTACTAAGTTGTTTACATCACCACATGTCAACCTACGCAGTGATAACACAAAGTGGGACCATTGTCATACGAAGTGACACAAAGATCATGCGGATGCTGCCATAGGCAGCTATACTGCAGTACGGTTAGCAAAAAAAACTTTAAAATCTACAAAAAGCAGACCATACCTTCTAATGACATAGAGTATATTCCGTCATAAATCTGACATAGAAATCTTCTAACGATGTTACAACAACTGCATAGGGTCATATGGATCGTATGACTTCGGATTCCATATGGTAGAAAATTGATGCCCTTCAAAAAAGGCAAAAAGTATAACTACTCTAAACTCTATCGAGTTTGCTGTCGATCCATACAAATTTGGGCCAAGATGCACTAAATGAAAAAGCATCGCAAAAATCTCCCAAAAAAGAAATGGGGCTTGCAAATCTAGAGCTCTAACACCATGTTGAAGTCACCAAAAGGACTAGCAAATGCAAGAATTGTTTGCAACACCAAAATAACTTTCCACACAAGAGAGATGCAATGAAAATACTGTAATGCCAATACTAGTACAATAGTATACAATGCAATGGAATAAATTTATAAAACATACATAGAGGACCCTTGTACATATAGGTAAGAGTGAGACATAAGACAACATGAGATTATGACAAGTGTCATGATGTCATGACTTGAGACGCAAAAAACTAAATGCCCTAAGTAAACTAGCTAGATGTAAAAAGGACCCAAAAGGGAAATCAGTTAAGAAATAATCCCGTTTTGTAATGTTCCCTCTTCGAAATTAAGCCAAGTTAAAACCCAAATGCCCATCATGCATTTCCCGTGGGCCTTGGGAATTTTGCACTAGGGAAATAGAATTATAGTGATACATTAAAAGAGTCATAATGTCACAAAAGGGACCACTTAAGTGATATTATAAAATGAAATTATAATAAAGAGGGCCTCAAGTAAAGTTAAAATATAAAATAAGGTCTCTTATAATTAAATTTTATTTTAAAATAATTCCTCTCAAATATCAATGAAGGGTTATGAAGGAAATTTGAAGAGTTATGTTTTTTGGAGGGAAACTCTATTTAAGAGAGGCCAAGCAAGGAGGAGGCATATTGATCAATCATTCTATTTTCTGATTTCTACTCCTTGTTGGAGCATTGGACTTCAGTTCAATTAACCTGCGGACGAAAACCCTCTGGGTCTGGACTTGGAGGATGAAAACCCACAATTCCTTAGAGTGATTTCATGCAGGAGTCACCTTTGTGCTGAATTGTTTGGAATTTCCAGTTTGATATTGAGGATTTCATTGTGTTAATCATCCACAGACTTGGTTTCAGAATTTTGTGGGTTTTAAAGTCATTTTCAATTATTGGAGATGGTCAAATCATTCCATATTCAGGCCGTATGATTTCTACACCTGGCCACACCATTTCCTGTTGGCTGTACAATATAAGGAAGGGCAATTTGTTTGAGCTTGTGGTGCTCCTGTTTGGAGGGCAGATTCTGATTTTTCTGCCAGTCATTATACCTTGGTGAAGCCGCATCATTTTGAAGGGGAATCACTACCAAATTTGGGGTCTTTGTGAACCGAACCCTACCAAAATTGAGCCGTACAATATCACATCCATCTGCAGGGTTTCAGATCAGAAATAACATCATTGGTAATCAGATTTGGAGATGATTACGGTTGCAGATCCAAATCACAGTATTTCATGCTGATTAGACCTGGCCAATATTGAATCCCAATCAGGATTAATTATGAGTATGTTCTGCTGTATATTTCTTGGTATGATGTAAGCAAAAAATAAAAATAAACAGGATATTACACATTCACATCAACATTGCATACAAACAATTAGCAAGATGAATTTAAACAATTTTTTAGGGATTGTAATGTTATTTGCCAGATTTTGAACTTTTTGGTTGACATTTGACAAACCTTGTGACATAGTTGTTGAGTGTTGATGGCTGTGGTTTAGTATTCGTTTTGATATGTCTTTGGTCTAAGGGCTCTACTGTCCACAAACTGAATTAAATTTTGAACATCTCTAACTCTAAAATAGTTTAAAACTGTGATTGGGTATGGCTGACCCAAGTGTTTGTTTTTACCTGGGTTTCTTTGTTCTTTTGGTTCTAGTAGTGTATATGTGACTGGTCAGTTTTTGGCCTGATTAGCTTCATATTGTGACCTGCTTAGTACTCTATTTCGCAATACTATAAAATTCAAAAAAAGCTTCGTGTCACTTGGCTGACACAGTCAGAAAGCTTGGTCTAAGACTTAATCAATTAGACAATGGCAAAAAATCCCTCCAGAAACAAGAATAACCTTGTGATATGGTAAAAATTGACCTTATACTACCATCTTGATTTAAATAATGTCTCCATTTTATACACACACAAAAAGGAGGTCACAGTTATAGAATTTCAACTGAAGTCATTTGCACGTGCTTCCTACATCCTATATTTAAAATGCAATTACCTTGTTCTGCTAATAATTGTTGTACTTTAGGCTATAGTATATTAAATATTTCAGTGGAAAATTCCTATCAGGTTAAAGACTCTAAAGCTAGAAGGGTCAAACTAAAAATAAGCATCAATTATTACACTAGGTAGTGTCAACTTAAATAATATAATATATTCATGGGTCATTTGTGCTAAGAAAAGAAAACAGCATATCTACAGTTAAAGCGGTAAACAAATATGCTGTGATTGGTAAACCATACATCCGTTGCTCAGGTTTTCATTAAATATGAAATATGAAGTTTCTCGCTCAAACACTCGTGTTGAATTCAGAATATGATGAACCATTTGTTGACAGTAGTTTAAGTGATTATTCAAAACAAAATACCTAACAGGTGAAACAATGCTTCAGAGAAGGAATATAATATTTTAACAACATTCAAGAATGGACATCAATTATTACCCCATCTGCCTTAATTATGTAGTGACCATGTTTTTACACTATAAAAAAAGATTCTATCTAGAATTATCAAATTAGACATTGAGATTTGTATTTGTCCTCTCTACCTGAAAAGTGAAGTGCTCGAGTTGCACGGGCAATAGGAAACCCCATGGATTCAAGTTCTGCTAATAGCTCTTTATTAACCTCTGCAACCACCATATCTGTGCCTGATCCATGATAAATCAGAATATCAGCAAGTATGGAAAAGAAACCAAAGTTATAGCAAAAAGATAAACAGATCCCATTTTGCAGTTGTATGTGATTTTTGACTGAGCAATTTAGCCAAAATCCAAGTTCAATGAAATTCCATCATGCTCACGCAACCTAGCACAACAATTTAAATCTCATATTGCTTACACCCAGATCTTCCAAATTGTAGCACTTCATTTTTTTGCTTGCATCATATTGACACAACACATTGGTATAACTTCTACAGAATTTCCAGCCTTTGTACATACTATTTCAGTCAGCAGTCTGACACAAATGCAGAATACTTCATATCCCTTTAATTTACACACATTCCTAGATCGCAACTTTGCAAAGGTCCAAACGATATTTGTCAGATTCTGAAAAAGGACCAAAGCGATCTAGTAGGTTCTACGACCACAAGGCAGCATTGAGATCAGAAAAAAATCATACAGACAGTAACTCACCTTCAGACATGGGAGTATCTTCTCCAACTACAGCTACAGAGGAGCTAGGAGAGGGATCCTTCGTCGCCTCTAAATCAATGGGCTTAGCAGCCTCTGCAGTTTTGTCAGTGAACTCTGTGTGGCCAGTCCTCTTCGTGTGTAAGTCACTCTCCTGTGAAAATTTGCTTGAAATTTCAAAAAGATAAAAATAACAAACCTATTAAGCTGATAGCAAGTCTCTTCAACATTCGCATTATCAATCCAAACAAAACAAGACTTCCATGAAGCAACATACCCACTAAATCAGGAAACATTTTAAGCACATATTATAGAACGTCAAAAATCATCTTTGAGTGTAAGTCACTCTCTGGTGAAATTTTGATTGGAATTTAAAAAATAACAAACCTTATAAGCTGCTAACAAGTTCTTCAACATATGCATTATAAAACCAAATGAAACAAGACTATCATGAAACAACATTGCCACTAAATTAAGGTATATTTTAAGAATATATTTATATGTGATCAATAATTCTCAGAATTTTATTAATTAAAACCTTTGTTTAATTAATATTGATGATAATCGCCAAAAAAAATCAACTTCCTTAGAATTTCATGTATTTTATAATAAAATATTAAATAGAGCAATCCCTCAAAGAAAAAAAATAACTATAGAAATTAGGGCAAATCTTCACTTTCAAATGACAAACCATATATGTCCAAGGGGTTGCAATGTAATGCTAATATGAGGCACTTGTAAAAGCACAATCCAGGTTCAACAACTCCCCACCATGATATGCCAGCCCACAACTCTATCAGACCCATGTCCAGATTGTGGTCTAACAATTATCAAGTACATTTAACCATGACCCATGTTTATAAATCTTAGGAATGTAGCCCAGTCTTGGCCCACATGTTGTTAACTGTATAACAGTAGTTCATAGCCTCCCTCAAGATTTATAAAGAAAAAAATAGGCAAATCCTCAAATTTCAAATGGCAAATACTTTTGAAAGAAGTGGAAAATATTATGACCTAAGATTTTCCCCGATCTAAGCATTAGTATTACTGCCCAGTGTCATCAACATTTCTATCCTAATGTGCAAATTAAATCACATGAAGCAATATATGCAAAAATTACCTAACCATAACAATCCATAAATGGCTTGCATCTAGGTTGGTGAACAGTTCTGCTCTTTTCCAAAAGACCCGGGTTCAATGCTTGCCAAAGACAATCGGGCTTTGGCCCAGTCTCCATGTATAGAGGCTTCAGCCTAGCATTTACTGTGAGTGGATTCCAGCCCCAAGTAAAATACCAGACAAATTCACCAATATCCAAAAAACAGAAACAAACTATAAAAAGTCAATCAGACGAGCTCAACTGGTAAATTAAAAGGTCTTTCATAGTGAAGCCCCAAGTTAAAATCCCTGCATGAATGTTTTTGTGTAAAATTGTGTAACATTCCTCATCCAATTTTGTGTGTTGTATACTGAACAAAAAGTAAAATTGAGTAGCATTAGGCATACAATTCTGGGCACGACATGCCACAACAAAGTAACGTTGAGCAACATGCTGCATCCAAGGGTGCAACCTACCTAAAACATTCCTCATCCAATTTTGTGTGTGTTATACCAAAGAAAAAAAAGTAAAATTGAGAAGCACTCTGCACAGAATTCTGGGTACTACGTGCCACAACAAAGTAAAGTTGAGCAACATACCGCATCCAATTGTGGGTGCAAACTACCTAAAACAGATGATGCCAGGTGTAAATCCTGTGTAAACTCTGCATCAACTTCTGGGTGCAGCAAGCCACAACAAAGTTAAATTGAGCGACATACTGCATCCAATTGTGGGTGCAACCTACCTCAAACAGATGCTGTCAGGCATAAATCCTGTGTGAACTCTGCATCCACTTATGGGTGCAACATGCCACAACAAAGTAAAATTGAGTAACATACCGCATACCTACCTGAAACAGATAATGCCAGGTGTAAATTCTGTGTGAACTCTGCATCCAATTCTGGGTGCAGCATGCCACAACAAAGTAAAATTGAGCAGTCTACGCACCCAATTGTAGGAATCGGGTGCAACCTAAATCATACAAGTAAAACTAGGTTTAAGTCGTCTATGAATTTCACACCATAGACACCATCTAAACAAGTAGCTTACCAAGGATTTTCATTTTTGTGTTTAAATCTACGACAGTGAGCACCCAAAATATCGATAATTTCATTTCCTTGTTCACCGAAATTATTATTTTTCTTCTAAAATACTACTCACTGCGGACTCTAAAAAGATGTAATAAATCTGCATTAAGCACATATTTCCCTACCGTTGATCTAGACTTCAATTTGTGCATTCCATGTGATTTATACATCAAAAATCAAACCGAACACAACAGCTCCAATTAAACAGTATACAACTGCAACGCAATGAAAGGGTTTTTTGGGTAAGAAAGAACGCACAGTCTTAGAGCGGCAAGGTTTTCCGCAAGTTGCGCAGATCAGATTAAGCACCTGAGGGCATCAAAGAGAAGTTAAAGCTACGACCATATCGGGGCAGAAATTTTAAACTACTTTTATATGGAAAGAAAGATTAAATTACAGCTTCAGTTGATTCAGAGAAATTGGTATGGCCTGTGAGCTCGGCGTGCTGTTGGGCTTCCTCGACGCTTCTTAAATGGGAACCGCAATCCCCACACATGAGCGATAGACCCGCCATCGCCAATCAATTCGAAACAGAGAACAAATTCCTTCCAATCACACGCGAATCTGGTTATGCTCCGCCTGCCTTTGCTTTCATTTATGCCCCTCGGTTTCTCCTCTTCTTTTTAAGACATTCTGCCCAAGAAACAACCTCGCAATTTTATCATGAAACCAAAAGGTATTTCATGAGATATGGATTCCACTTTCTTCTTCTTGTTCTTTCAGTTTTATTCTTTCAGTTTTAAATTTTAATAATGTTTTGTGTGAGACACATACCATTGAAAACATGCTTCATAATTGGGTTAACACTAGTAAAAACACCAAAGGTGCTATCAAATGGTCCATATGCACAAATATTTATAGGCCTATCACCAAATAGTATACATATATAAATATAGATATTTTGAATAGTGTAACTATTCTTTGTAATGTATCATCATGATTTGATTAGTTGATCCTTTTAATTATAAAGCATAATTTTAAAAGGACGGAAAAAATATGTGTTTGATGAATGTTGTAAAAAATATTATATAACTCTACAATGTAAATTTATGAGCATCCTACAAAATTTGAGATATCATAATTCTAACTCTAACCATAATTCTAACCCAACCATAATTATAACCCTAATTCTTATCCTATCCTTAACCCTAAGCCTAATTTTCACCCTAACCTAACCCCAACCCTAATTCTAACCCTAATTATAACCCTTACCCTAACTATAAAATCTAATCATAATTCTAATGCTAACCCTAACCCTAATTCTCATCCTAACCTTAACCCTAACAATAATCTTAATGAATGTGAATGAATGTTGGTATTCACTCTATGTGCATGCATATATATGTGTGAAAAGTTAATTTTGGCACACTTTGTCTAAAGTGGGTGTGTGTGTGTAAGAAAAGTTAATTTTGGAATTCACTTTTATTTGAAGTGCATGCGTGTGTTTTAACTAACTTTGACGTTCATTGTGTGTGTGGCTTTGGAAGTTAACTTTGGCATTCACTGTGTGTGTGTGAATGAATGTTGGCATTCACTCTATTTGCATGCACATGTGTGTGTGAAAAGTTAATTTTGGCATTCACTTTGTTTAAAGTTTATGTGTGTGTGTTTGAACCCTAACAACTAACAAAAATACTTTGACATTCACTTTATGTGAAGGATATGTACAAAAATACTTTCAAACTTCAATTTCACTTTGTGTGTTTGAACTAACTTTGACTTTTATTATGTGTGCTTTGAAAGTTAACTTTAGCATTTATGTGAATCCATGTTTATTGTCATTCACTCTATGTGCATGCACATATGTGTGTGAAAAGTTAATTTTGGCATTCACTTTGTCTAAAAGGGATGTGTGTGTGAGAAAAGTTAATTTTGACATTCACTTTGTTTGAAGTGCATGTGTGTGTGAAAAGTAAATTTTCACATTCACTTTGTGTAAGGCGGATGTGTGTGTGTGAAAAGTAAATTTTAACATTCACTTTGTCTGAAGTGTGTGTCTATAAAGTAAATTTTAGCATTATTCACATTGTTCATGGTGGCGATTCAATTGTTCAGGTGTGCATAGAGGGTGTGTGCCAGTGCTCGTGGGTGTGGAGCAGACTAATTTTATCATGGGAGTTTCTTATTTGAACCATCCTCTCTTTGCAAATCTTCTGGCATATGCGGAGGTGGCTTTTGGGTTTGAACACAAGGGAAGTTTGAGAATACCTTGTACTCTTCAAAATTTTGTCCTCACAATGCGAGCTATCATGGGTAGTTGCAGGTAGACTTACCAAGCTGGATCCTCATTTCACACGGTTATAATCCTCCGAGAAGATAAATTAAAGGATATGGATGTTGTCCAGAAACAACTTTAGTACTTCACCCATTGTTTTTCAATCTGTGGATTGCAAATTTTATGGAAAATAATATGACATTTTAGGAGATTAGTCGAGTTGTCATATTGAAAGCAAGTTGTTTTAGAATTAACTTCCATTTCCCACTTTCCAAATTTCTAAAGATTACATACAGATGAACAGAAACCACAATTATTTACAAACTGAACATATGATGTTCAAATTTATGAACATTAATATATAAATTTTAATATATAAAGAATACATTAATAATGTTCAAATTTATGAACATTAATATATAAATTTTAATATATAAAGAATACATTAATAATGCTTAAATTTATGAACATTAATATATATATTTTAATATATAAAGAATACATTAATATATAAATTAACTTTGTTTGAACTGTCCTCAAACTTATGAACATTAATAGATAAATTTTAAATTTTGAAATAAAGCATAGGATCCTAAACCCCTTCCAGATTAAATGACAAATTAAGGTCAAGGGTATAGTTCAATGAATATTTTAACATTAAAAAAGTACAATCTTTCAAATTATTCCTCTTTCTTTAATGTGTGACAGATTCAAAAGGGCAAGACAAAACTATCGAATTAGGAGCATTTGTTCAGCCGAAGAATAGAGGGCAAGTTGTAATTTTATGGATGACCCAAACTGGAAACTTACCATGAATATCTTTTTACACCAATTTTAGATTTCAACTGTTGTAGCATCGCATGGCAAAAAGAAAAAAATCAACTTTTGTAGCAATTTCAAATAGTGGAATGGCAGTTGTAGGGGGGAGAGGAGAAGGAGAGGGATCAGGGTCATATGGAGGGGGTGGGGCAGGCGCACGTCACCATTAATCTCCCCCTTTAGGTTATAGAGAACCTCCTGAATGCAAGGGCAAAATTCACACCTCCCTAGCATCCTGCAACTACATCTGGTACTGTGAAATCAATTCTTTTGTGTCACAAACTATGTTTATATAATGATTGGGAGGGATACCATTCAACCGCCTATGATAATGGGCAATACGAAGGGATAAGATAAATATCTACTTGTTATATTTGGTTTTTTTTGGGTGTATTATGATGATTTTTTTTGGACAACGAAAAAAGGAAGGACTACCATATTTTTTTGGACTACCAAATTTTTGGCAGTTACAAAATGTGTGCACATATAGAATGGCCTATCGGCCAAATTATATTGGTTTTGCATAGATTTAAGCTAGATGCTATCTAGAACTTAATTAGTAAGCAATATCAAATTTAGGAATTGGAGGAATAACACTTAGAGGGCTAACAGAAGTTATACTTTGTGAAACACTTTTAGGACAAACTTGTAAAGTTATTCCTTGAAAAACATCATTGTTTACTCCAATCCCTATTGCTTTGACATCAATAGTCAAAAGGAAAGGCTTGGGCATCATTAAAAGAGCTAGTCATCCCAAGGGTGAGAAACTCTAAGAGCTTCCATAATAAATGCAGGTGAGATTTATTGCCCGAAAATCTGAACTTGAAAATTTTCAAATTTTTAGTGCATTCCCTGTATGCCTTAACCTGCCAAATTCTAAAAAATGATTATTTTTGAAAATCCGTAAGAGTTGGGATGAAATCCTTTGGTGGGTTTGTTCATAACTTCATTTTGACCAATGTGGCTAGTTTTCATGCCCAAATGCCTCACCGTTTGAGAGATTTCAAACCTTACATTTTTCCCCTGCCAAGTTGCAAATGAGGCCAAAATTCGAGTTTCGAAGTGATGGAGCTTAAAGGATTTATGGGTTTTGATCTGCAAAGTCCATTCACCTTTCTTTCCAAATTTCACGAAAAATAGAGCCACTATGTGATCTAAGTATTGAATTTTTTGTCTCGAACCCTATGTTGAAGTTAAAAGTTTTGTTAAATGACTATGGGGTTTCAAAATATTATTTCTGAGGTCAAAAATATGGGTAAAATGCGATGGCGTTGGAAATGATTTTGAAAAATTTGTAAAGTCCCATAGTCATAAAGGTGAATGATTTCTTTAATTTAAGCCACAAGTTTATAGCAATTTCAAAGTTTCGTATAAAGATGGAGACTTTATTAAATGCATTGTCGGGAGTTGGAGTAGTTTTTGAACTTCATTTACCTCTGATGTCAAAATTCTAAAGTTTGAGAAAAACCTGACCTTTTCACTTCAAAAGGTAAACAAAATGAAATGTTATATGTTGGGGAGTGAGGAGTTTTGGGAACTCCCAAACTCATTAATACATGGTTCAAAGGTTCACATATTTCCCGACCTTCCGACCTCTCATTGTTGGGCATTTTTAGAGTTCAAGAACTCTTGTCTTTGCCAACATCACAAGATATGTACAAAATAGATGTGTTGAAGGGGTTTTAGAAATGCAACCGACAAGTATAAAACCAGTAACCCAGTTCCCTAGATCAGCCTATTTCACTATTTCTTGAGCACTCATATGCAGCACATTGTACATGTTGCTACGTAGACATCAGAAGACTCGCCTCCAACTGATCAGGATATAGTATTTACAAGGAATTCTTTTATTTGGTCGTCTCTGAATAAAGGAATTGCTCTCAAAGCATCAGGATCTGTTGTTCAACGATGTGCTTTGGGTTAATTGACAACAGTTGCAAAGGTCGCGATGTTTTTGTTCGTGATTCCGCTGATTTGTGTTGCTCGTGTAGGTGGCTTTTGAGAATGCAGGATGTTCACAAAATAGAATTTGTTGAAAAAGGCTTCAAAACTTTTTGCAAGTGTAAAACTATATTCTTTACCAGCGTTCTCTGAAACCGTGCCTAAATGGAATTCTTTGAACAGATATGGACGTCCCTCAAAGCATAAAGGATAGAGAAGTTTTGTTAGACGTTGCACTTGTACCCGCCCTGGCTGACATGTATGTAAATGTGGAAGCATAGCCAACGTGAACTGTTTGACGGAATGGCTCAAAGAGATGTAATCTCATGGTGTGCACTGATTGCAAGATATGCACCAAGAGGATGTGTTGAATTGGCTTTAGAAACTTTAATGCGGAATGCTACGGTGGACTTAGTTGCAAAATGAAGAACCATAAACAAGGTCTGTGAATTGTTTAATAGGGTGCTTCAATTAGATGTCATCTCATGGACTGCAATGATGCAAGCAAATGCAATCGGCTTCCACAAGCTTTGCCAGATATCTTCGAATCTGTACCAAATTGTAAGCTTTCAAGATGGGTGTGGACGCCAATCAGAACGTAATGAAT
The DNA here is from genome assembly GCA_027924645.1 of Cunninghamia lanceolata. Taxonomy (NCBI): domain Eukaryota; kingdom Viridiplantae; phylum Streptophyta; class Pinopsida; order Cupressales; family Cupressaceae; genus Cunninghamia; species Cunninghamia lanceolata. The sequence goes on along the minus strand of BSBN01001583.1, from coordinate 3,813,403 downwards.
GGATGATCTTGAATTACCAAAGCGTGTGACATAGTGAAGGAGATAAAATTCTTCAAGTTGCTGAGAATAATGTCCCGAGAAACATTGCAGATGTAAATAGTTCACAATCAAGAGCAGATGTGAGGCATGGATCACAAATAAAACACATGAATTGCATTACAAAATGCTTCAAAGATAAGCGGTCTCACCCATGAGAAGTTGGCAGGATATACACTGAAGAATTTGTTGAAAAGGCTGTAGAAGTTGTCAAAGAAAATATAATTCACAAATATAAAGCCATGTTGATGGAGACTGCTTCAAAGAACCATGGTAACCACACAATATTCACAACATGGATTTGTTGAGAAGGCATTACAAACTTTAAAGCAAATGTAGCTAATAGGTGCTGTGAAAATACCTAATCAAAAGGAGTCCCTGCAGACCTTTTGGTTATCATATCTTCTGTTCTAATAGTGGCACTATATGCTATATAGAAAACACAAAAGTTTCACTACAGATATTGTACTTTACACACATATTTAAGAGCTCAAGTCTGGTAATACCATGTTAAGGAATGGTGAATCATTTTTGGATTCTTGGGAAAGTTGGCTAGAAGGAAAAGCGAAATTCGCCTCTATATTGATGAGTTAGGACAAGCTTTATTTGGAGAGCTTGACTACAGACTTGAAGCTACAAATGCATCTGAGTTTCAAGGATTGCATGCAAAATTGCCATTCATTGTAGTGTCGAAAGCTTTTCCTCACTTAACCAGAAAAAGAGTTCTAACAATAGAATGGGTGGCTAGTGATAATCCTAAGGAATTACTTTATATATCCACAGGCTCAAGTCCAACTGGTTGTATTACCTCAGAATAATAGTGGCTCAAGCATCTTTGGTCCAACTTTTAGAAATAGGCTTGCTTCATGGAGATCCACATCCTGGAAAGCTTGCCTACACATCAACAGGCCAAATTAGGTTTCTTTATATTAGTTTACTTTGTCGAATGGAGAAGAGACACCCAGAGAACACCACAAGAAGTCTTATACCTCTTCCTAACTGGAGTCATTCAATTACTAATATCTTTGAGAAGTCTCTTATGGAACAGGAACAATGTAATAAACTAAGAGAAGTTGAGATTGCACTAACAATGAAGCTTATCCTCGGTACCATGTTTTTACCCAGTAAATGTTTCTTCTCAAACAACAAGAGTGAGCATATTTGAAGATGGTTCTATTGTTGTAGAGGTAGGAAGAGTTGAATTAGGTCAGGAAATTTGGACTAAGGTAAAGCAGCTGACAGCAATGCTCTTGGTCAATTATGGCCAGGTTTAAGTAGAGATGTTATGACAAAGTTAGACTGTCTCAATCAGGCAGTTCAATATGCTTGTGACAGATTAGTTGTGAGACTTCACTCAGTTTAGAATATCCTAAAAAAAAATATCCAAATGATTTCTCCTGGATGGATTTGATTTTTCGAGCTCAAGTCTAATCAGTGGATCTTTTTGCACATACAATGAGATCTAAAATACCTAACATCATTCAATAGTGTTCATACGAAGCCATCCAATTAAAAGCAGAGAATGGACAAATAATTTGAAATATCAGGGGTCATCCGAGTTTCCTCATTTTTATTTTCTCTTTTTCTTTAGAGAAATGGGAGAAATTGATCATTTCAAGAAACAATTACGAAAAAGAAGGGGTTTTATTTTTCATTTATCTTGGTTTTTCAAGAGGCAGTTACGAAGGGAAGAGTTATAAATTTCACCATTCTCATTGAAAGAGGATCTTTTTTCGGTTGTCTGTGAATAGGGGAAGAGGAGCATTTTTATTCTTTGTTGTTCTGTAATCAGTTATGGTTTTTCTTAACTCAGCTTATGTACAGGAGCATTTTTAGAAACTTTGAGTTTTGTTTTGTTGGAGAAATGAAGAATCATTTTCAGAACTTTGTGTCTTTAAATATCTTCTCTGGTTGTCATTTTTCTTATGTCAATTTGTAATATGTCTTCAATATTGCCCTTGTTATGTTGGTATGTGTTGAGAGGAATATAGTTGTCTTTTTATCAATCTATTATCATTTGTGGGTGTGATGGATGAACTTTGCGTCATTTATCTGCAGTCACTTCATTCTAAAATTAATTAATCGCATCTATTTTCATGGGTATGGGTAGTTGTTAGTTGGCCTTTTCTACTTTTTGGTTAAAAGCATACCCTGTTTTCATTCGTTGTAAACCTTTTGAAGGTAGCTACGCCTTGTAAAATATGCAGAGAGCACTTGCAAATAACATTGCAAGTGACTCAATTGTTGGTTTGTTTGTCATCAGTGTGGGCGAGGGAGTATAAAATCAAAGTGACAAATCTGTTAACCAATAGATTTTTGGCGACTCTGTTAGGGAAAGAATCGAAGTGCCAGTGTCTTCTTTTCTCAGAAATTTAAAGGTGCCTCCCAAAGGATGGAGGTTGGCGGCTCTATGAAGTGGAATGTACTCAAAATCAGTTTGTTCCAGTGAAAACCCCTACTGATTTATTTTTTAGATCTACAATATGGCATTGATTTCTCCTCAGCCATGGGGAAATCATTTTGGACCTCTCTTTTTGCCTTAGTATTCACCATTGCCTGAAGGAACAAAAAAGCATTTTTCAAAGTTCAATGGAGAAGACCATCGAAATGCAGAAGATCACATTTTGGCATTCACAGTTGCATGCGGTATTTTGGGGGTAAGTGAAGAAAATGTTTTTGTAATATTATTTATTGAATCTCTTGTTGGCCCAACAATAGATTGGTTTCATTATTTCAAAGATAAATGTATTATTGATTGGGACTCATTGAAGAATAAGTTTTTGGAAAGATATAAAGGTCATGTTGATGACGCTGCTCTGTTATGTCGATTCTTCCATATAAGAAAGAAAGGAGATGAACCCATTGGGGATTTTGTGGATAGGTTCAATAGGCTGCTTAGAAAAATCCCTGCCTCCATTCAACCCAGTGATCAACTTTAGCTTTGTACTTTTATTTCCTCTTTGCATCCTGATGTTTAGTTTGATTTGAAATGGTGTAAAGTAAATGATATAGAAGTATTCAACAAGAGGCTATAAAGATTGAGGATGACTTGATATTAAGTGGGTTATGGAAAAAAAATCAGGTTGTAGATAATTTGATTTGTGAATCTATGAGGAAGCCTATCATGCACAAACCAAGTTTTCAGCTATAGGTTTTCAAACTACACAACCTCCTTCTGTTGAAAGTTTTAATCTCATTGTTTTTGATCCAAGACACTTTGGTAGAAATGAAATAAATGTTGCATAAATTAAACCTCGTGCCAATAGAAGGATGGAAGCTTATTATTTGCATTATGAAGAAAATAATGATGAATCCGAAAGACCCTCAAGTGGTGAAGAAAATGAACAATCCTTTCATGATGCAAGTTGTAAAGAGGGTAATGCAAATGGTGCTATTTTGTCATCCTCATCTACTACAGAAATGGAATCCTTCTCTTTTACCAACAATGAAGAACAATCTGAGGACACACAGCATAAAGCTGAAGTATTGAATATCTTTTCTCCGGAGTGCATGCAAGCTGAATATGAAGCCTTCATGCTTTCTGAGCAAGATAATACAGAGGTATGGCTGCAAGAAGAGGTCAAGAATGATTTTACTTTTGAATTTTTCATTTTGAAAATTTGGATGCTAAAATTTTTAAACAAAATGTGGAAGACGATGTTAAAAGTAGCCATGATAACTCTATTGAAAGTGGTCAAATGGATGGATGTAATGAGCCTCATATTGTGTATATCCCAAACTGGTGCCTCAATGCAAGTAATGATGAGTTTCTATGTGGGGAAGAAGTTGTTATGTCTAACCTGCAGGCTGTAGACGAAGATGATGAATTATGTCATAACATTGTTCCAGTTGGGGGTGATTTTCAGTCGCATGAAGATATTGTTTGCAATTCAGATTTTCAGTCTAACTCACTTCTAGTTTTACATGAGGCTGGTGATTGGTCTCTTAGTGATTCAACTGATTGTTTCCAGGCATGGGATATCAATCTGTCTGCAGTAGGGAATGACTGTGTGCAGGAACATGTTGGGGCTGCCACTTCTACACACAACATCAGTAAAGGGTTTTTATCTCATGGTTTATGCATAGGTTGTCCAATCTGGGGGTTGGCTTCTCCTTGTTTGAAGAATCAAGTGCAGCATGATATCACCCCCACAAGCAGATGCTGGCAGTCATACACTAGGCAATGCTGATACGAGTCGTCCAATTAAAGAAGTGTATAATGAAGAATGGATTCTTGGGCATCAGATCACATCTAGAGGGTTTTATGTGATGTCATTCTTATAATTTTGATCATGGTGGTCACCAATTTGCAACTGGTTGCTTGCAGGCTCCTCATTAATCAAGCACTATTTTGCACAGGCAACTATTTCTCCCAACCTGTTAATGGATTTTCATGACTATTTGGGAGTCACTGGAGGTAGGGTCTTCCTGCCATGTGCATATTAGGAGTTTTATTGTGCTGGTAGTGTAGTTTCCTTTCTTGTTTTGCCCTATTTTTGGTTTGCTCTGCTCTCCTTTTTCCCCTATGCTCTCTGACTCTATTGCCCAACAGATTAATGCACTAGTCTTTGCTTGAGATTTTGGATTCCTTGCTTCATCTTTTACAATCCTTGTCCCCAATTAGAGCCTATTGTTGCCCAAAAATCTAAACTTGAAAATTTTTAACTTTTTAGTGCATTCCCTTATATGCCTTAACCTACCAAATTCTGAAAAATGATTATTTTTGAAAATCCGTAAGAGTTGGAATGAAATCCTTTGGTGGGTTTGTTCATAACTTCATTTTAACCAATGTGACCAGTTTTCATGCCCAAATGCCTCACCGTTTGAGAGATTTCAAACCTTACATTTTTCCCCTACCAAGTTGCAAATGAGGCCAATATTCGAGTTTCAGAGTGTTGGAGCTTAAAGGATTCATGGGTTTTTCTCTATGAAGTCCATTCACCTTTCTATCCAAATTTCACAAAAAATGGAGCCACTATGTGAGAAATATTGAATTTTTTGTCCTGGACCCTATGTTGAAGTTAAAAGTTTTGTTAAATGACCATGGGGTTTCAAAATATTATTTTTGAGGTAACAAATATGGGTAAAGTGCAGTGGCTTTGGAAATGATTTTGAAATTTTTGGGAAGTCCCATAGTCATAAAGGTGGATGATTTATTTAAAAAGCCACAAGTTTATAGCAATTTCAAAGTTTCATATAAAGATGGGGACTTTATTAAATGCATTGTCGGGAGTTGGAGTGGTTTTTGAACTTTAGTAACCTCCGATGTCAAAATTCTAAAGTTTGAGAAAAGCCTGACCTTTTCACTTCAAAAGGTAAGCAAAATGAAATGTTATAAGTTGGGGAGTCGAGAGTTTTGGGAACTCCCAAACTCATTGATACATGGTTCAAAGGTTCACATATTTCTTGACCTCATGACCTCTCATTGTCGGGAATTTTTAGAGTTCAAGAACTCTTGTCTTTGCCGACATCACAGCATATGTACAAAATAGATGTGTTGAAGGGGTTTTAGAAACGCAACCGACAAGTATAAAAGCAGTAACCCCATTTCCTGGATCAGCCTATTTCACTATTTCTTGAGCACTCATATGCAGCACATTGTACATGTTGCTATGCAGACATCAGAAGACTCACCTCCAATTGAAAAGGATATAGTATTTACAAGGAATTCTATTATTTGATCGTCTTTGAATAAAGGAGTTGCTATCAGAGCATCAAGATCTTTTGTTTAACGATGTGCTTTGGGTCAATTGACAGCAGTTGCAAAGGTCACGATGTTGTTGTTCATGATTCCACTGATTGTGTTGCTCGTGTAAGTGGCTTTTGAGGATGCATGATGCTCACAAAATGGAATATGTTGAAAAAGGCTTCAAAACTTTTTGCAAGTGTAAAAATATACTCTTTACCAGCGTTCTTCGAAACCGTGCCTAAATGGAAGCCTTGGAACAGATATGGATGTCCCTCAAAGCATAAAGGATAAAGAAGTTTTGTTAGACGCTGCACTTGCGCCTGCCCTGGCTAACATGTGGAAGCATAGCCAACATGAACTATTTAACAGAATGGCTCAAAGAGATGTAATCTCATGGTGTGCATCAATTGCAAGATATGCACCAAGAGGATGTGTTGAATTGGCTTTAGAAATTTTAATGCGGAATGCTCTGGTGGACTTAGTTGCAAAATGAAGAACCATAAACAAGGTATGTGAATTGTTTAACATGATGCTTCGATTAGATGTCATCTCATGGACTGCAATGATGCAAGCAAATGCAATCAGCTTCCACAAGCTTTGCCAAATATCTTCGAACCCATACCAAATTGTAAGCTTTCAAGATGGGTGTGGACGCCAATCAGAGTGTAATGAATGGATGATCTTGAATTACCAAAGCGTGTGACATAGTGAAGGAGATAAAATTCTTCAAGTTGTTGAGAATAATGTCCTGGGAAACATTGCAGATGTAAATAGTTCACAATTGAGAGCAAATGTGAGGCATGGATCACAAATAAAATGCATGAACTGCTTTACAAAATGCTTCAAAGACATGTGGTCTCACCCATGCGAAATTGGTAGGATATACACTGAAGAATTTTTTGAAAAGGCTGCAGAAGTTCTCAAAGAAAATATAATTCATAGATATAAAGCCATGCCGATGGAGACTGCTTCAAAGAATCATGGTAACCACAGAATATTCACAACATAGATTTGTTGAGAAGGCATTACAACCTCTAAAGCAAATGTAACTAATAGGTGTTGTGAAAATACCTAATCAAAAGGAGTCACTGCAGACCTTTTGGTTATCATATCTTCTGTTCTAATAGTGGCACTATATGCCATATAGAAAACACAAAAGTTTCACTGCAAATATTGTACTTTGCACACATATTTAAGAACTCAAGTCTAACACTACCATGTTAAGGAATAGTGAATCATTTTTAGATTCTTGGGAAAGTTGGCTAGAAGGAAAAGCGATCTTCGCCTTTATATTGATGAGTTAGGACAAGCTTTATTTGGAGAGATTGACTATAGACTTGAAGCTACAAATGCATCTGAGTTTCAAGGATTGCATGCAAAATTGCCATTCATTGTAGTGCCAAAAGCTTTTCCTCACTTAACCAGAAATAGAGTTCAGACAATAGAATGGGTGGCTAGTGATAATCCTAAGGAATTACTTTATATATCCACAGGTCCACAGGCTCAAGTCCAACTGGTTGTATTTCCTTAGAACAACAGTGCCTCAAGCATCTTTGCTCCAACTTTTAGAAATAGGCTTGCTTCATGGAGATCCACATCTTGGAAATCTTGCCTACACATCAACAGGCCAAATTAGGTTTCTTTATATTAGTTACTTTGTCAAATGGAGGAGAGACACCCAGAGAACACCACAAGGAGTCTTATGCCTCTTCCTGACTGGAGTCATTCAATTACTAATTTCTTTGAGAAGTCTCTTATGGAACAGGAATGGTGTAATAAATTAAGAGAAGTTGAGATTGCACTAACAATGAGGCTTATCCTCGGTACCATGTTTTTACCCAGTAAATGTTTCTTCTCGAATAGCAAGAGTGAGCATATTTTAAGATGGTTCTATTGTTGTAGAGGTAGGAAGAGTTGAATTAGGTTAGGAAATTTGGACTAAGGTAAAGTAGCTGACAACAATGCTCTTGGCCAATTATGGCCAAGTTTAAGTAGAGATGTTATGGCAAAGTTAGACTATCCTAGTCAGGTAGTTCAATATGCTTGTGACAAATTAGTTGTGAGACTTCACTCAATTCAGAATATCCTAAAAAATATATATATATCCAAATGATTTCTCTTGGATGGATTTGATTTTTTGAGCTCAAGTCCAATCAGTGGATCTTTCTGCACATATAATGAGATCTGAAATACCTAACATCATTCAATATTGTTCATACGAAGCCATCCAATTAAAATTGGAGAATCCGAGTTTCCTCATTTTTGTTTTCTCTTTTTCTATAGAGAAAAGGGAGAAGTTGATCATTTCAAGAAACAGTTACGAAAAAGAAGGGGTTTTATTTTTCATTTATCTTGGTTTTTCAAGAGATAGTTATGAAGGGAAGAGTTATAAATTTCACCTTTCTCATTGAAAAGAGGATCTTTTTTCGGTTGTCTTTGAATAGGGGAAGAGGAGCATTTTTATTCTCTGTTGTTCTATAATCAGTTATGGTTTTTCTTAACTCAGCTTATGTACAGGAGCATTTTCAGAAACTTTGAGTTTTATTTTGTTGGAGAAATGAAGAATTATTTTTAGAACTTTGTGTCTTTAAATATCTTCTCTGGTTGCAATTTTTCTTATGTCAATTTGTAATCTATCTTCAATATTGCCCTTGTTATGTTGGTATGTGTTGAGAGGAATATAGCTGTCTTTTTATCAATCTCTTATCATTTGTGGGTATGATGGATGAACTTTGCGTCATTTATCTGCAGTCACTTCATTTTGAAATTAATTAAATGCATCTATTTTCATGGGTATGGGTAGGTGTTAGTTGGCCTTTTTCTGCTTTCTGGTTAAAAGCATATCCTGTTTTCATTCATTATAAACCTTTCGAAGGTAGTTGTGCCTTGTAAAATAAGCAGAGAGCACTTGCAAATAACATTGCAAGTGACTCAACTATTGGTCTATTTGTCATCGGTGTGGGCGAGGGAGTATAAAATCAAAGTGACAAATTTGTTAACCAACAAGATTTAAATATCTTGCTACAATATTGTTTAAGAAAAAAAAGCTAAAAACTTTAGCATTGAATTCTTCTTAGGATGATAGATGGAAGAAGCAAGAGAGACTAGTTTGCTTTGAATGTTTATTCCCTACTAAAAAACTACCCTTGAATTATTCTTGGGATGAGAGATGGAAGGAGTGAGAGAGGCTGGTTTGGTTTGAATGAATGTTTCCATGCAATATTATGGCATGATTTTTAATCTTACCTACACTTATTGTGGAAGCTCTTAGGGTTTCTCAACCTTAGGGTGGCTAGCTCTTTTAAAGGTGCCCAAACTTTTTCCTTCGATTGTTAATGCTGAAGCAATGGGAATTAGAACAAACAATGGCACCCCAAAGAAACAACCTTGCAAGTTTATCCCAAAGGTGTCTCACAAAGTATAGATTCTATCAACTCTTTGATTTTTATTCTTCAAGTTCATAAATTTTACAATGCTTACAAATTGCTAGAGCAGTTAACTCTCATTGGCTACTCTATAGGTCACATACCATCTGAAAGCATACTTCAAAATTGAGTTAACACTAGATAGGTTCTGCATGCGGTTAAGTTGAATGCTATCCAAAACTTAACCAAAGGCTTTTCCCTCTTTTTCTTTGTAGGAGCTAACCTTGCAGATGCAATCCTCCGCTATAGTCCATGCTATGTTCATAATTCTTTGATAGTCTTTTCTCCTTAGACAATGGATTTTATTATGCCCAACCAACAGTCTCTCAAAGTTCTTGTATAGGTTGAGTTTCCTAGATTGTCTTTGCCTTGTTGTCAATTCCTTAATTATATTTCCTCCTACCTAAAAGCAGTATCAAAAATTTAAAACTAATTTCTAATACTAGTAGAAGGAAATTAAGCTTGCAAAGGCAAGCTAAACAATTCCTACATTAATCCCATGAGAGAAGCAATGCAAAAAGGCTATAGATATAAAGCTAAACAACAAAGAAAAACATGACACGAGATATATTTTGGGAAACCCTTGCTAAAAAAACACAACCTGTAAAACACACTCAGTGTATTATTCAATAAAGGAAATTATATTATTCAATAAAAGAAGTTACAATACATTTGCAAAGTTATAGTGATTTAACATGAGAATGAGGTGATCTACAACCACTAGTTTCATGGATTCAATCTACCCACAACCATGCCTCTATCACATGCTCTCCACCATGTGAACAAACCAACATATTTCCAGGCATGTTACAATGTCATAGCCATGAGCAATAAGAGGACATTTGTGGCATAAATTTGGTAGCATAACCCTACCTTTCAGTTATACCCATACCTTTACCATAAATGCATACATCTACTATGTACGCAAGTCCAAAATAGGAAACCACAAATAGTTTCCAAAACCATGGGCAAATTTTCCACCTAAATCAACATAAAATCTTGGACATGTCCACCTTTTCAACAAGAAGATCTAATGTGTTGGCCAAAGAGCCTCCTTGGGTTTTTGGTCGACACCTAACTCCTTAGTTTCTTACTCTTTACCCAAAATAACATCATTTTACCCCTTACAAGTGTCAAAGTCACATTTATGACTTCCATGACACTAGGTGCTACTTACAAGTTATCAAGTATAAATTACATTTTTTACATTTTTACATGTCACAACCAATGCCACATCAAGTGGGACACTTATATCCATGTGGGCATGTAATTGATATAAATTACAATAAATATGAATATTAAGAAATTGTGAGGTGGATGACACCTAATCACAACATTCTCCTATACCTTGCAAGAGCAAAAGGGAAACCAATAGAGGTGAACTAACTGCCAAGGGTACAACCATGTTGCAATTCTATTGTGCTCTTAAGCTTCATCAATGCATTTACAATAGCCACCAACTCAACCAAAAACCAACTCATCTTTGATCATGACAATGCATGAAAGGCAAGAGCCCTGGCCAAGTTGATGACACGCTAACTGATGTACAAAAACACCATTATATCCTACTTTGACCCAATATCTGAACACAAACATTGAAGCTAAATCTCCTCTAAAACACCTCAAGTGTTTCTTGAGGTAACACCTTTTGCTAAAACAATGGTTATAGTCAATCACCACACACATCTAACAAGCCACACCACAAAATAAGGGAAGCTCATACACATAAGTAGACTTTCTATTATCCACATATCCAACCCAAATTGTAACCTCAAGTCCCTCGCTAAGACTCACATTGCTTGTGCAATGTATTCTAGTGTTGACCATAGCATCTACAAGTCCACCAATCATCCATTGTGCTTCGTAAACTAGTCCTTAGAACTGACACCATAGCTTGAGACAATCTTGTCCTTGAAGATGACACCACAGTTTAAGACTCATTCACATGAGAATGCAAAGAAACACCATAAGGCATCTAAAGAATACATGGGTAAACCTATCAAATCATTCTCCTCCAAGTGTGCTAAACTCTCATCCAAGTCTAAGTGTATGCTCCTTGGTCTTTCTATTGGAACCACATCAAGAGTCTCCATTCTAACATAAGATCTCTAAACACCAAGATCTCCAACCTCACCTAACTTAAATCATCTTACTATAGAATCCAAGAGCTTCTAATGATGTTATGATTCATATGATCTTCACATTAGAAGCTCATTTTTCTCCAACTGACAGATATGCTCAAAATGTTATTTTCCCTTTTTTTTAGTTAGTCTTGACATGTTTGGAGCGTTCCAATATTCTTGGAGGAGTCCATAGACCTTGGAGAGTGCCATTTTTAGCAGTCACTCGTTTCTTACATTGCATTAGTTATTAGTTTTTGTTGAAATAATTCAATTAGTTCATTTCGGTATTTTTCGTAGTTGTAGTGTGGGAACAAGAAATAAATTAAAATAATAAAAGTCAATCTTAATATTTTTATCAAAGCATTTTAAAAGGTCATTTTATTATTATTCAGGTTGCATAAATGGGCCAAATAAAGTCTTTTATAACATTAAGTTAATTCTTTTTAGTTGGGTGGAAAATTACAAAAGGTAATTAAAAATTAGGTTCAATTAGGGCAAAATGTAAATATTGTTATTTTATTTCCCTTGTGTGCCTATAAAAGGAGGTTGAGGGCTCATTTGAAATGATTCCACTTCTTTACAACCAAACTTAATCTTTGAATTTGAGCCTTGTGCCCAATTTCTTATCTGAATGATGAAAACCCTAAAGGTTGCCCTAAGGACAAAACCCTTGAAGGCATATAGGAATGAGGATGAAAACCATCCATTCCAAAGGAGAAATTCCATGCAATGATTTCCGTTGAGCTAAATCTACATTGTACTTTCAATTTGTTGTTGGTGTGATTTTATATATTCAGAAAATACAAAAAAATAGTTGTGTGTTGTCCCAACTTTGCATGTTGAGTGATTTTGTGGTTTATGTGTGAGTTTCAGTTGGAGAAAGATATCTTAATTCATTTGTCCACAAATCTTAATGCTTATAGATGTTTGGGAAGAATGTAAGTGTTGTAGGTAGGTCATACGAGTATAAAGGATTGTTACTTGCATCTTTGTTGGTCGTACAATTTTTGCAAGTTGTACCATAAATTCTAGGATGCTAGAGGTTGTTTCTGGTATAAGGCTTCTTAGTTTTCCTTTATTATTGTTGTTACAACCCTTCCAAAGCCCACACTAACTCTAAGAGTCTTGTGACTTGTTTAAAGTGTGAACTATTGTAGGAGGTCATACCACAGTCATGCCCAATCCATACTAGCTAAAGAATCAAAGTGTTGTCATTTTTGGTGTTCTTTTTTATGGTTATCACTTACAACTTCATTGTCTAGATTGGTCACCCCTACAATAAGTGTTATTCCATCACTAATTACCTATTGCAAGCTGTTAGGTGCTATTGTGCCCTATTATTGATGAGTTTATGAATTACAATCGGTTTCAATTTGAGTGAGAATAGAAGTTGGATAGTTGTTTCAGATTTTGATTTGGGAAAGGTTTAATTGCTCATGATAAGTGTTATTCTGAATATTATCTTCTAATCAATCTTATCTTTCTAAGATTCAAATAGTGGTGACCTTCTATGTGGTCATCTACCAGAAATAGTATAAGAACTAAGTGATTCTAGTTCTAACAATCTAGAAGGTCTTCTGCCATATTTATTTTCTTTCATGTACTTGCATTATAATCATTGATTGGATGGTGTAGTCACCAAGTGATTGCATTTCATTATCTAGCATTTTGGTGTTGATCCAAATCAACTTGTAGTCTATCATTTTGGCATTGACCTGATCTGTAGTTTGAGCATATTTATTCTATTTGCATATTTGGGCATTGATTGTAAATGGGTCATTGTTTCAGTATCTCACTTTGTCCACCTGTTTGGGTGTTGATTACAAACTGGTCATTCCTACTAGTAAGTTGCATTGTTATTTTTTGTCCATAACCCTATTTTTGTGTGCTCTCACCTTGCCCACATTAGGATCTTGGTGATCAAAAAGGACTTGGGTTTGTGTTGATTAAAGTTTTGAAATTTTTTGGCTAATAGTCCAATTTGAAACATTATAATGGTATCAAAGCTAGTGATCTTGCTAGCCTGTTGGAATACTAACCTTTTGTTCTAGTGTATACTTGTTGCGTGATAGTTTCAAAAATTGCATAATTTCATTTCCTATGCATCAAAGTGATAGAACTAATAGATATTATAAGAGGGATAAATGAAGAGGCCAATATCAATTTTTAGTAAATAAAGAGGAAAAAGATCCAATTATAGAAAGTCCATTTGGAAGAGATTCATTTGTAGAGGAGATAGGAGAAAGTACATTACCTACTAAGATTAATGTCATGCAGTAGATTCTTTCTTATAATCTTCTTCTCGGTAGACCATGGATTCATGCAATGGGTGCAGTTCTATCTACCCTTCATCAATCTCTTAAATTTGTTTATAATGGTAAAGTACATAAGATAAGTGTTGGCCCTTTCAATACTATCAACAGGATGAACTAGGTCACGATAAGCTTGCTCTTTATTCTCTTCAAATTTTTGTACCTTCTACAACAACCTCTCAAACACCATCATCACCCTCTATTGATGATGATGTGCCTTCCTCATCTAATGCATGTCTTGGTGATGACTGGGGCTCCTTAGACTTCACTCCCCATGGGCTTAGTGAATATAAGATTGACCCTTCTCACTCTGACATCCCCACATTCAACAAGGATTTGCATTCTAGTATTAGAATCAATCCTTTTTATTATGTGAATTTTGCTATTACTTCTTCTTTAACATGTTCATACACATCTCATTTTGATAAGGCAAGTGATGTTCATTCTCCTCCTCTTTCTGATTTGGAGACATGTTACGGGCTTGGATTTAAAGTTCTTTGTAAACATTAATACAATGGAAATGGTCTAGGGTGTATGGAATAAGGAGTTAAGGTCCTTGTGGAACCTACACCACACTTACATTCTATAGTGGGTTTAGGTTACCAGACTTCTCCTCTATCTACAGCCCTTCCTCCATTGTATGAGGTCTCTATGGTTTCTTATTTTAAAAAATTAGACCTTTCTCCACAGAAAAAGGGTTGATTCCTACTCCACCTACTTTTTCTCTTCTATCTAAACAAGAGTGCATGTTTTTGAGGCTTGTAAAAGCCTATTGGATCACTCTTAATCCTTGCTAGGAAATTACCAAGTTGATCAAACCAATTCCTACATAACCCTATGAGAGATAATGATGAATATAAGGTTACAAATTTACCATAATGTGAAGATCAAATAGACAATCCATAAGATAACACAAGATATATCTTGAGAAAACCCTCAATTGGGAAAAACCCATCCTCCAAAAGAATCCACACTCAATGCATTATTCAACAATGAAAGAATTACAATACACTTATAGAGTTTCCACGAACACTTCTGAAACATCAAGCTCCTCCAATGCATCCTCCATGTGTCCAAGCATGTAACCACACATCCCATGTCATGATTCACATATGCACTCAAAAGAGAAACTTAATACAATGACAACCCACTCAACCGGCCAACCCAAACCAGTAACCATGTGCTTGCGTTTATAGATTCAAGCTCACAGAAATACAATTTGTGGTATTGGGAAAACCATTGTCTCAAAACCATGAGTACACAAAATCATTAACCCCTCATTTAATTCTCGCAACTAAATTTTCACTTTATGCTCCAATCAATTAATTAATCATTCTATGTCTCCCACACATAAAATATTTAATGTGGCTAAACACATCACTTAAGATGCACCACAAATAAATATTTATTTTACATAATTAAATATTTATTTTATGCAAGGTGTACAACACACATTTTTTCTCCCACTTGTTGTATACATTGCATAAGGGTTAATCAATGATATGCATCATCATAGCCATACATGAAACCACATGAATCTCCAACATGGTCTTGTGCTCCATCAGGATACTTACAATAAAACCAAGGTAACCACCATCTCAAGCAAGAATTCCTCTCATACTCCAACATGCCACCTATGGAAGAAAAGGAACATGCCAAGGTGAAGATGCACCAATCTAAAGAACACAATCATCAAATCCATGTGATAACAAAGGATCCAAGATGTTGTCAAAGATAAAAACACACATGACTAGAAATAGCACCCAAGAACATATGCTAATACATCCAACCATCCATACTTCCTAGGTATCAATTCGCCATTGTTGCAGGATGAAGAGGTACCCAACAATTAATATTGCAGGTCGAAGTCAAATGCAGATGGTTAAAACAGTGAAAATATTCAATGTGCCAGTATGCAGGAGAAACAAAATGGATTTGCAGGTACTAGAGAAGGATTTCAGACCTTCATTCATGCATTAGGTACCGAGGCATGTGGGCAATCTTCTTCTAAAAATTTTGTAGATATGTCAGGGCATGGTTGCCATCCCAATTTGTAGACTTTCTAATGGAGCCATGGGTCGAATTCAATGTAGCATGGGCACATGGGTAAAATGGTTGACTAAGTTTCAACACTTGGAGCTACACAGCGATAAAAAAACTATATACACATGTGAAAAAGATGTTTTTCAGGTTGGTTGTTTTCTTGAGTCGCTACACAAGTAGGAGATTTGTTGCAGTAGCAAACCTTGTGATTTTATCTAGAACTAGGCGGATCTAATGGATTGTGCTCTCTTCGAAGCCTCTCATGTCTCTATACCAGTTTATCAATGAAGGAGAGTCTTTCATTTTGTGTTTATATCTTTGTATAATGATTCCTTCTTCTTTTGTAATGGCTCTCTAGCCTTCATGATCAATATAAACTATTACTTTTCCTCTCTCTAAAGCTTTATACTATGTTCATTTAGAAATTGTACGCTTGTATTGTTGGTAAAATGGTCCCTTTCATAGCTCCAGCTTCCTACCCTAACCTCTGTGATAGCTTATACGAGTCTGTGTGAGTCAGTTTCAGTTTTGAGATCATCATTGTGTTAATTCAGGTGCAACTAAACACACTAAATTCTAGTGCATCGCGTCCCTTTCAGTTTCAATTTCTTCTTTCCCTTTTCCTTGTGATCATTAGCATTAGATTTAGTTAAATTCTCTAGAACTTGAGTCTAGAAAGAGGAACCAGCCTTCTCTAGAGGTTTGCTCTCAATTGCAAGGTCCCACTCCTTGAGACCAATCCCACATTTCACTAAAATTGTTGGAATTTCCAAAAGCTTCAACAACAGGGTGCAAATTTAGGTGATAACACTTTCTGGCATGCTCAGTGGGACCCTCTGCTCTGAGTAAGAGCTAAACTGAGAAGATTTGGTGTTGTTCTTAGCTCATGTGCAGCTGTGAAAGCATTCAACAAGCACCATGTCGACTCTGGTGAATAAATCTACTGGTACAACCAATTCAAGCATTTAAAGAACTTCAAAGATCAGGATTTCAGTGGTATTCCTGGTCTAACTTGCTTTTAGAAGCATTTCAATCACTTGGCAACTCTATGGTATGAGCTTATTTCCCCAGAAGGGAAAATCTATTTGCTCTTATTTCAATATTGTTCAAATGATTTCTAACTTTTAATGCTCCATCATGTCAAACTATTATGGAATCTATGATTATTCCCCTCCACCTAGTCAAAACACAAGTCATTGGCCCCCATACTAGCAATTTCAGGCCCACAACGCCTCCATTTTTATGTCATATACACCCATTGCAGAATATCAGCATCCTCATGATGCTTGCCTCCCACCCACCCCTACTTAGTCTTCTTCTCAGCCTAATAATGCCTATTATCAACCCCAAGAAGACTACCTTACTCTACTAGAGATTAAGAAACATTTGGAAGTTTTTTAAAGATAATTAGGGTATAATCAGTCGTAGGAAACCTTTAATTTTAACATCATAAACGAAGGTGATGTGATGGAAATACTCCTAGATTTTTGTTGTCATATTTTGCCCAACGCAAAATATTCTAGAATCCCTCCCTTTATCAGAAAGATCTGATCAGAGATAGCCTAAATAAAAGGAGGTAAACCCCTAAAATCCTTCAAAATCCAATGAATTCCCTTGTAAAAATCCCCAAATTTTCATTTGGAGAATCCTCTCAAAAAAACCAGAATAACCTAGAAAAATCCAGGCCATTGCCTTAGTTTTTGGGACCCTTTTGGCCTTTATCGACAAAAGTTTAGGTTCCTAAACTTGCAAAAAAACCAAAAAATTGGGTAAGGCATGAGAGAGGATTTTCCCCCCTTTGGTCTGTAATTTTTATCTTTTATGAACTTGGCAGAAGGTTTAATTGTTCATAGGTTCGCTGATTCGGTGATTTGTTGACAAGGCAGGAAGAGCAAGTCAAGGTCAAAATTTGGCTAAGGTACAATGGGGAAATGTTGCCTTTATCAGCAAAGCGCAAAAAATGCAAACTTTAAGCAAAGTTCATGCTTTCCTTAGTTTGCCGATAGGGCGAAAAGTCAATAAAGCTAAAATGAATCAAATGAAGTTTGGTAAAGGCCACTTTAGTCGACAAGGCAAAACAAAGTAAGGTGCTAAAAGAAAATGGTTTGGTAAGTCATGATTTTGTTGATAAAAGGCAAAAAGTGATAAAAGAAGAAAAGTTTGCCAAAAGGATAGTTTGTTGATAAGGCAAAAGGCATGGCAAAATAGTGCATAAACTTGGGCTTTTGCCGATAAGGCAAAAGATAGCCCAAAGTAGTTCAAGAAAAGAACATTTTGCCAACAACGACAAAATAGAGAAAAGCAAGCAATGTTCAAAACAGAGGAGCTTCACCGACAATTAGGAAATGGCTAAGGTGATGGTTTGGCAAAATAGGATTTCCTCGATAGGAAAGGAAAGTTCAGCGAATGGGTAATTTGTTGATAAGGCAAAAATAGTGTTAGAAAGGAAAATGACAAAGACAGAGCCAGAACAGTTTGCGAAGGTGAAATAGGGGATGAAAATGGAGCCCGATGGTTTTGTAAACAGTGAATTCACCAATCAAGGCAAAAAAATCAAACACAGGGAATTATGCTTGCAAAGAAATTGCCTACCATGGTGAATGTTGTGGCATCATGGAAGAAAAGAGGATACATGTTAAAGTGTTGTAAAAGATTGTTCCTCCCTAAATCACACCATTTTCCTAGGGAGAAGTACCAGCATTCAAAGTTTAGCAGGCTAGGACTGAATAGGGGTAGCTGGAATAGTGAAACTCTTCAATGTTGGGGTACAAACAAAGTTGCAGGATAGATTTACAAGCACACAAAGGAACTTCCATCCTTCCCTCTTTAATGCATAAGGTACCCATACATGTGGGTGATCTTTGTTACAGAATTGTAGGCATGTTAGGGGCATGGGTTCCGTCCCAAATTTACAGGGCTCTGACCAAGAAAATTAAAGAAGAGTGGGTCTGTCTTGTGCAATTGACTAGCTCCAGCGCCACTATTGTAGAGTGCTTGAAATTGTTATAAATACATAAAAATGCAATGTATTTCTGTTAGTTGTTCTTTTGGGCTATGGTAGGTTAGAGAATTCTTGTAACCAGGCCTCTGTAGTGCAATTACAAGAACCAATTGGATTTGATGGATTATGTTCTTCTGCTAAGCCTCTCATGTCTCCAATTGCCTATTCAACTATGAATGTAATTGACTATTCTGTGTCTATTTATTTTGCATCATTTTCTCTTTTGTAATGGCTATTCAACCTTTGTAATCAATACAAACTAATTTTTTGCCTCTCTCATGATTCTTACACTGTGTCTATTTTGATTAATGTGAGCTGTGTATTGTGGGCAAAACAGTCCCTTTCATTTCTCCATTTTTTTGTCCTGGCCTCTGTTAGAATTAATATGAGTTTATGTGAGTTCTTTTTAGTTTTGAGATTATTACTGTGTTGAGTTAGTCACAGCTGAACATCCCTAATCTAGTGCATCACCTTCTTTTATTTCAGCAATCCTTCTTACCCTTTTCCCTTGCAAGTATTAGCACTAGATTTAGTTTATTTCTCTGAGCCTTAAGCTCAAAAAAAGGAACCAACCTTCTCTGGAAGTTTGATCTCATTTGCAAGGTTCCACACCTTGAGATTAGTCCCATTGTGTCATTGAAGTGTTTGAACCAACTTCAAACATGGTACAATTTCACATGACAGTAGTTTCCAATAGAAGTGGGATGAAGTTAAAGGAATGATGGAGTATAACCGACAGCAAGATGAGCTTGCTCATGAAACCTTCCTTCACCAGTAGTAGATAGAGGCACAGGAAAGAGCTTATCAAGAAAGCCCAGCTTTTGAGATTGCAGCTAAAGAAGAACAATTAAGGCAATTATTTGCCCAGATGTAGATGCTAGAAGCCCAGTTAGTTCCCTCCATTTCCAGTTTCAAACAACCTCTCCCTTCCACTATAAATCATCTTATAAAGGAGTAGCCTCATCATTTAAAAATCCCAAGTTTCAAAGACCCTTAACCTTCACGAGAGCCTTTTCTTGTGCAAGTCCATCCTATTATTCCTTAGGAATGACCTTCTCAAGAAGTCCTTCCCACCCCCATTCTATGTCATCCCTCTTGCCTTGACACTATTTCACTTTTCAAAGGTGGACCTCTTGTTTATTGGGCTAATTGGAGGGATGAGCCAGGGAGGGAGGTGCCTGCAAATAGGGAAGAGCCACTTGCTGATAATGAGCCCTCTGTTGGGAATTAAGGTGTCTCAACCTTTATTATTTTCATTGTATTTATTTATTTATTACCTATTGTGTAATTAGGACGCAAATCCTATGTTGTCATCTTGTGGGAGATGGCACGGTGATGTGTCATCCTACATGGAATATGACCGCATGTAAATCTGTCCTAACATGAGGAGATAGGCATCCCACTTGGTGGTAGGAATATTTTGCCATGTGTCGGCATCTTGGATAGTGTGTAAGGGAATATTGACCGAAACGGTCATGACAGATTCCTATGACAGTTCTATGACATGCAAGAGTCAGAAATAGAAGAATCTATGACAGGTGAGGACATGTGTCGAGAAGCATCTTGGAAGAAGGCATCTTTGGGTGCCCTAAGATGGGTTATGACATGTTGTAAGAGAATATGCTATTTATAGCCTATGTATAACACATTCTCTTATAGCTGTAAGTTATGAAAGCTATGACAGATTCTATGACGGTTGTAAGAGTCGTAAGAGCATCTGTCATTGCCCATCTTGGGAATAGGCGACCTCTTTGGGATGGGGTGACTTGACAAGTATCATGAATGTCCTACAGTGTTGGACAAATGTCCATAGGCGTGGGTTTTGGGCCATGAGGCCATGTTGGACTCCCATCTCAAGATAGAGCCATTTTTGCCTTCTATATTCTATATAAATAGGTGCTTTGAAGAGGAGATTTATTATGTGATTGACAAGTACTGTTATGCTGCCGGTTTGTCTCCAGATACGAGTGTTGAAGACTTCTGAGAGGTTGCATTGCAAGTGTATTGTAAACCATTTTCAATTTTGATAATACATTGTGCAGGTTTTGGAGTGTGGGTTTTTTCACCTGATAAGGGTTTTCCCCACGTATATCTTGTGTCTCTCTCTTCTGTCTTATTTCTGTGTGTATGCGTATTGCTGCAATATCTCTATTATTGTTGTTAACATTCTGTAATTGTAAAGAATAAAATGAATTTGCACTCTTCTCTCCTCTTTAGATTAGTGTAGGAAGCAATTTCCGCACACCTAGCTTCCTTTCAGTTGGTATCAGAGCCTAGCCAGTTTTGGTTCTAGCTGCTAGGTAGGGGTTTTTGAGCTAATCTTAGGTTGAGTGGGAGTCTATGCAGAGTATTTTGTATCTTGTTCCAAGAAGGAGATGGCAACCACATCCGAAAGAGTAGAGGTGGAGAAGTTCAATGGCACAAATTTTGAGTTGTGGAAACTCAAGATAGAAGATCTACTTGTTGATTGTGACCTATGGGAAACCGTTGATGGAACAAAAACTACAACAATGTCACAAGCTGATTGGGACCTCAAAGATCAGAAGGCTAAGGGTCTCATAAGACTTTGTCTAGATGACTCTGTCCTATTGAATATCCATGAGGAAAAGATCATGAAAACTCTTTGGAAGAAGCTGGGAGATGTTTATCAGGCCAAGTCCTTGGTGAACAAACTCTTTCTGAAAATGAAGCTACTTGTTTTGAAGATGGAAGACGGAGGATCTGTTAAGGACCATATGTATGCTTTCAACATGATTGTTGCACAGTTGACATATGTGGGTGTGAAAATGGAGGAGGAGGATCGATGTATGACCCTATTTTGTTCTATGCCAGTTTCATGGGATCATCTTGTCATGGGCATCGGAAGCACTACTACCACCTTCAAGATGGATGAAGTAGTGTCTTCACTATTATTTGAAGAAATGCAGAGAAAGACAACTGAGTCGGCCAAAGAGGCTCTTGTGGTTTGTGGAAGACCCAAAGAGAAAGGGAAGAAGAAGGACAAGAAAGCTGAAAAGGGTAGATCCAAATCCTGTGGGAGATCCAAATCTCTTGGAAAGTCCAAGGCTGTCTATTGGAATTGTGGGAAAATGGGGCATTTCCAAAAGGAATGCAAAGAGGAAAAGAAAAAGAAAAAGAAGAACGCCCCTGATTCATATTCTGACAAGTCACAAGATGACGGTGATGCCTTCATCATAGCCCTAGCCACCCATGCATCTGATGATGTGTGGTTGATAGATTCTGGTGCATCATTCCACATGACCTCGCATCGAAGCTAGTTCACGAAGTATGAAGTGTTTGATGGTGGAAGAGCATACTTGGGTGACGATTCTCATCTAAATATTGTTGGTCGTGGAAGAATCTCAATCTGATTGCTTGATGAACGAGTGAAGGGGATCACTGGGGTTATGCACATCCCAGGCATGGCACGGAACCTACTTTTTGTAAGTATGTTGAATGATGCAGGTGTGCAGGTTGTCTTTTTGAAGGATGGATGCAAGATGACTAGAGGATCTATGGTGCTTGCAAAGGGTACTCAGAGAGGTACTCTGTTTCAGCTGGAGACATGCACTACATAGTGCAATAGTTCTTCTGACTCGAAGAAAAGAGTTGTAGTCACTTCATCCCCACCATCTGAATGAGCAGTGAAGAAATCTGTTGTAACTAGTTCTAATGGTAGTGCGCATGCTTTGGAAGTTAAACTTCCTATTGAAAATACTATGTTATGGCATTTGAGATATGGCCACATTGGTGAGAAGGGTCTTAGAACCCTAAAAAATAAAAACCTCGCTAATGTGTTAAATGATTGTAATCTCGAGTTTGACTTTTGCGAACATTGTGTATATGGAAAGCAAAACTATGTTCAGTTTTACTCTAGTTCTCACATGTCTTCTGGTGTATTGGATCTTATTCATTTTGATGTGTTTGGTCATGTTAATGTTCCTTCGATTCCAAATCTGTATATTTTGTATCTTTCATAGATGATTACAGTAGAAGGACATGGGTTTATTTTATCAAAGCAAGACTGAAGTCTTTAGTCAGTTTAAAGAGTTTAAAGCCTTTGCTAAAAATTAGACTAGTAAAAAGATTAAGTGCTTGAGAACTGATAACAGTGGTGAGTTTTGTTCGACATATTTCGATAAGTTCTGTAAAGAGTAAGGGATTGAAAGATATAAGACAACTCCATACTCCCTACAGCAAAATGGAGTTGTAGAGAGGATGAACATGACACTGATGGAGAAGGCTAGGAGTATGCTTAGTGGAGCAAGCCTCGAACAAAAGTTTTGGGCTGTAGTTGTAGCCACTACTTGCTACCTGGTAAAGAGGTCTCCTACATCAACTCTTGTTGGTAAGACACCTATGGAGGTGTGGTATGGTAAGAAGCCTTCAATTAGACATCTTCATGTTTTTGGTTGTAAGGCATATGCACATGTGCCTAGGGAGAAACGGTCTAAATTGGAAAATAAGGCTGTTGAGTGTATTTTCATTGGCTATGGTGTCGGTGTGAAAGGATACAAGCTTTGGGATCCCGTGGCTGAAAAAGTGTTGTATAGTAGAAGTGTTATCTTCAGAGAGCTAACACCTTCTGTTGTTCTACAGCCAGAATAGATAGAAAAGAAAGAAGATGTGGTTCAGTTTCCTTCTACCCCTGAGAAGATTGAACCGACAGACCTTGTGAGACTTGATGATGAGGAGAGCTCTAGGAGCTCTGATATCTCAGAAGAAGAAGCGGAACCTCAACCTCAGCCATTGAGGAGGTCTACATGAACAAGAAAGCAACCTAATAGGTTTGGTTATTCATTACTTGAATCTAGTTTTGCTTTTTCTTTACTTACTAACACTAATGAGCCTTGAACTATGAAAGTGGCTATGGGCATGAAAGATGCAGGTTCCTGGAAGGAGGCCATGGAATATGAGATGACTTCTTTGGAGAAGAATAAAACATGGGACTTGATGCCTTTGGCTGAAGGACGGAAACCCATTGGATGCAAATGGGTGTTCAAGAAGAAATTCGGTGTAGATGGCAGTGTTGAAAAGTACAAGGCTAGATTGGTTGTGAAGGGGTACTCACAACTGGAGGGAATTGATTATGATGAAATTTTCTCTCCCCTTGCAAAGATGACATCCATTTGGTTCTTGTTATCTCTTGTAGTTGCTTATGACTTAGAGGTGAAGCAGATGGATGTGAAGACAGAGCTTTCCTTCATGGTGATTTAGAGGAAGAGATTTACATGTCACAGCCAGAGCAATACATAGAGAAAGGTAAAGAAAATTTGGTTTGCAAGTTAAAGAAGTCTTTGTATGATTTGAAGCAGTCTCCTAGGATGTGGTATATAAAATTTGATGCCTTTGTGTTGTCCATTGGATTTCTGAGAGCAAAATCTGATCATTGTGTGTATTACAAGCTTGACAATGATCACATTCTCATTATTGCATTGTATGTTGACGATATGTTGTTGATTGGGAATGGTAAGAATATGATTTCTGATTTGAAGTCTCAGTTGTCAGCACAATTTGAGATGAAAGATCTAGGGGCAGCCAGGTACATTCTGGGAATGGAAATTAGAAGAGACAGAACTAACAGAAAACTTTGGTTAAGCTAGAGTAAGTATGTGAAGACTGTGTTGGATAGGTTCAGCATGGCAGATTGTAGACCATTGTGTGTTCTTGTTTCATTGGGGACAAAGTTGTCTGTTAATGATTGTCCAAAATCTCCTAGTGAGGTGGAGGACATGAGCCAAGTACCTTATGCTAGTGTTGTTGGCAATTTGATGTATGCTATGGTCTGCACAAAACCAGACATTACCCAAGCAGTGGGAGTCCTTAGTCAATTTATGGCCAATCCTGGACGGGTACATTGGGATGCAGTTAAGTGAGTGTTTAGATATTTGAGGGGTACTTCTAAGTATTCAATATGCTATCATGGTAATTCTATAGGACCTCTGCATTCAGTTTGTATTCGTCGATTTGTGGATTCTGATTGGGCAGGTGACATTGATAGTAGGAGATCCACCAGTGCCTATGTGTTCACTATGTTTGGTGGTGCAATTAGTTGGATGAGTAAGTGACAACCTGTGGTTGCTTTGTCCATGACAGAAGCTAAGTATATGGCAGCAACTCATGCTTGCAAGGAAGCCATTTGGCTTAAGATATTATGTTCAGATATTGGTGTTGATGCAGGACAGATTATGATTTGTTGTGACAGTCAGAGTGCGATTTGCCTAGCAAAGAATCCTACTTTCCATGCCAGAATAATGCATATTGATGTATAGTTTCACTTCGTGTGAGACATGGTAGAGGATGGGAAGGTGAATTTGGAGAAGGTAGATACTTTAAAGAATGTTGCAGATGCATTGACGAAACCAGTGGGCATAGAGAAGTTTAGATGGTGTTCGGAGTCTATGGGCCTCTTGGCCTATAGCAGTTAAATCATATTATTTCTATTCGCCCTTACAAGGTGTTCGACAAGTTGGAGAATGTTGGGAATTAAGGTGTCTTAACCTTGGTAATTCCTTGTATTATTTTCATTGTATTTATTTATTTATTGCCTATTGTGTAATTAGGATGCAAATCCTATGTTGTCATCTTATGGGAGTTGGCACGGTGATGTGTCATCCTACATGGAAGATGACCACATGTAAATTTGTTCACATGAGGAGATAGGCATCCCATTGAGTGGTAGGAATATTTTTCCATGTGTCGGCATCTTGGATAGTGTGTAAGGGGATATTGACCGAAACAGTCATGATAGATTCCTATGACAGTTCTATGACATGTAAGAGTCAGAAATAGAAGAATCTATGACAGGTGAGGACATGCGTCGAGAAGCATCTTGGAAGAAGGCATCTTTGGGCGCCCCAAGGTGGGTTATGACATGTTGTAAGAGAATATGCTATTTTTATAGCATGTGTATGATAGATTCTCTAACAGCTGTAAGTTATGACAGCTATGACAGATTCTATGATGGTTGTAAGAGTCGTAAGAGCATCTGTCATTGCCCATCTTGGGAATAGGTGACCTCTTTGGGATGGGGTGACTTGACAAGTGTTAGGAACATCCTACAGTGTTGGACAAGTGTCCATAGGCATGGGTTTTGGGCCATGAGGCCATGTTGGATGCCCATCTCAAGATAGAGCCATTTTTGCCTTGTATATTCTATATAAATAGGTGCTTTGAAGAGATGTATTATGTGATTGATAGGTACTGTTATGCTGCCAGTTTGTCTCCAGATACGAGTGTCAAAGACTCCTGAGAGCTTGCATTGCAAGTGTATTGTAAACCATTTTCAATTTTGGTAATACATTGTGCAGGTTTTGGAGTGCAGGGTTTTTCACCCGATAAGGGTTTTCCCCACGTATATCTTGTGTCTCTCTCTTATGTCTCATTTATGTGTATGTGTATTGCTACAATATCTCAATTGTTGTTGTTAACATTTTGTAATTGTAAAGGATAAAACAAATTTGCACTCTTCTCTCCTCTTTAGATTAGTGTAGGAAGCGATTTCCGCATACCTAGCTTCCTTTCACCCTTAAGCATCATGAAAATTAAAAAATCAGACCTGCTGCAAGATGAAGTTAAGCCAGAGCATTCAAACCAGAAATAATGCATTAAGCACAAGGTTAGTGCTAATCCAAGTGCAGGGTTGAGTCCTCTTGACTTTGGATCATTTGAAGAGTTTTCCCACGCTTTGAACAAGATGAATGAAACCAAAGTGTAGAGAAAGTATGGTGAAGAGGTCCAGTTGCAGAGGCAGCTCAACTAGAATCTAGTGGAGTTGTAGTCAGATGATGAGGGCATTAAGGATGAAGTTGTTGCAGAGATTGTTGTTGAGGTTGATGGTGCCACCCTATTTCATGAACTGCCCAGCTGCATTGAAGATGAAGAAGGAATGTAAATGCCAAAACTATGGCTCCCTCTAATGAAAAACAACTTGGAGATTTATCCTAGTGCAAAAGGTTTTATCACAGTGGTTTTTGATAGCATTCATGATAAAAATGCCATCCTTAGCCACACATGGCAGTGGGGAGAGAGCACACTGCTTTTAAAATCGTGGCACCCCAACTTTGATCTAGCCACCAAATCATTTTCTATTATGCCAATATAGGTTCACCTCCTAAATCTTCCTCTCCATTATTTGTTTGAATCTTGTTTTGTAGCCATTGGTAATACTCTCAGGAGCTTTTTACACACAAATACAAACTCAAGAGACTTCTTGCAGACAACCTTTGCGAGGATTTTGGTTGAGGTGGACACTTGCAAAGTCCTTCCAGTGGAAATCATTTTGAATGTGAATGGGAACAGGTGGTCGCAACCCTTGGATTATGAAGGCTTAATCTTCAGGTGTAGGAGATGTTTCAATATCAGACATATTGCAGTAGAATGTCCAAATGGGAAATTCCAAGCACAACAAGTGGCTTCTTGGTGGAAGGATGCTTCTCCTAAGCATTATTCAATTTTGAATTCCTCCAAGAGTAGTGAGTCCCCAAAGATTGTACCCAACAGTAAGAAAGTGGGGAAGATTGTGGAATCGACTGCAAATTTAAAGATTGATCAGAAATTGCCTTCTCAGAAGGACTCTTACTGCCTTAATGGCATTGGTGGCACAGTTGCCACCTTTCAAAATCCCTCTCCTTTGATTATATTTTTGCAAACACTTCAACAATCTTCAGGTGCTGCTTCCTTTGGCATGGGTTCTCATTCAATTAAAGATGAATGTTCTCTCTCAAGCCCCTTCTCATATTCTAACTGATCTTTTTGATGGGGATGTGGGAAAAGAATGGAAAATTATAATGAGAAAGAAAAGGAATATGAGTCTAAATAGGGAAGTTCACAATAGTATGCAGATTCAGTCTCTTTCAAATTTCAGCTCTTTGGATCAAATGCCTTTAGGGGGCTTGAAAGGGCACTTTGAACAAAAAAAGAAAATCGCTCTCCTCAAAATTGAGGAAATTGGCAACAAATTAAAATCAGGGGTCAATTCTACTACTGGTTCCCGTTAGGCAATTGGATGGTGCAATAATGTTAAGTTATCTTTTGTGGGTGTGTTACTTCTTTGTAAACTCTGGCTGTAGTTATGGCTGGGTGTTGGTTTTGGTCAAGGGTTATACACTAAGGTATGGCTGGACATACGTGGCCAAAGGATGTTTAGGGCAGTTTCCCTAATTGAACAGTTTTGGAATAAGGATAGTTTTGTTTTGGTTGAGTTTTGAGTAGAGTATCTCTGCATTTTGTAAATCTGCTTAGTAGGAGATTGTAACCTTTTTTTTGAAATCAATATAATCTCTCTATTACGAATAATAAAAAATATTATATTAATAATAATATTATTGTTATATAAAATAATATATAATTATATTATATTATATATAATATTATAATAATGTAATACTATAAATATAATATTATTATATTTGATAATGTTATATGGTATAATTATATATTAATTAAATTAATGTCTTACATATATTAAAAATATATATAAAATGCACTGAGAGATATATAATATTTTTTAATATATATAAAAAAATAATTTAATTAATATATAATTATATCATATAACATTATCAAATATAATAATATTATATTTATAGTATTACATTATTATAATATTATAATAATATTGTATATAATATAATATAATTATATAGTATTTTATATATCAATAATAATAGTATTAATATAATATATATTTTTGATTCATAATAGGAAGTCTATAGTAAAAAATATGCCAAAAAAGATACATTTCCTTAGCCCTTTCATGGCTGGCAGTATGTTTAGACCTATCTCGCTTCCCAGACTAAGAACTAATATAAGAAGACCACGCAGGGTCAATACTGTTAACCACCATATGAAACTATAAACAGGCTTGAACTAACTAAATATTGGCCTCTACTATACAAATGAAGCCATAAAGACACTGAAATTACATAACTATCATACTTTGCAAGCTTCAAACTGAAGTCCTCCACCCACTGGAAGCCATCGACCACGACCAAGCCCAATACCCTTCTGATGTAGTCCACCACAACCATCGCCTGCTCCTTCAACACCACTAGGTTGAATCCCTTGACATCCAAGATGAACGGAAATAGTTTTATCACTGCTCTGGGATTGTTGAGAAGACTCCAGTCCTTTGGTTGAGGGATTCCAATACTAGAGCTGGCTACCTGCAAGGTCTTATCCAAATCACCTAAATGTTCTGGGTTGAAAATTTCTCTCATGATGGATTCCGCCTCTACCTTTGTTGTATCCAATTCCAACAGCATTGCTAAGACCCTCGAAGAGATGTCTATATCCACCTGATATCTTTCATTGCTTTCCATATAATCTTTGCCTAGGATCATTCTCACAGCCCCCACCAATAGATCATTCGACCTGCGAAGCATCCTCTGCAATATGAGGTCAGTGATACTACCAATGAAGGCCATTTGCCTTTTGCTGCTGACTAGTCTGATTGGGGTATCCATCCCCCCATAGCGGATGGATTCTGCTGATATTATTGCAATGAAATGCGAAGGCATTTGGCAGTGGACAAGGAAAGAAACTGCGGAAAGGAGAGACTACCTTCCCTAATATCCTTCTCCCAACCTGCCCTCTGAAGATTCTTGAAGGCATTCCTTGGAATGATTACCAGCTTGCGCCAAGGCTTGACACTAAAGGTAATAAATGTCTACCTCCCCTCTGCTTGTGCCATCTGAAGCCAATACATACCATGATTACCTGCCTTCTCTGCCTCAGCCTTGCCACTCGTGATGATGTGGCAAGGCTCCCTCCCAACCTCCTACAAAAACCTTACTTAAACTAGAACAGGACCTTCTGTAGGAAAGATTTCTCTGATCGAGACCCCATCTACCCCAAAGTTGGATAGCCTATCTGCTTCTTGGTTTCCTTCTCTCAAAATATGGTTAAATGTGACCATTTCAAAGCCTTCTAACAAGGAAAGAGCCTGATCCAATATATCTTGGAGTCTCTAGTTTACTAATCTCTTACTTCTTAACCCATTGATGACTATCATTAAATCCCCTTCTATCTCCAGATTTCTGATTTTGAGATCCCTACACAACCTAACACCTAGAATTAAAGCCTGAAACTCTGCCTCATTGTTGGTACCAATTATGAGAGGAACAACTAGCTTTACCACCTCTTCTCCCTTTGAGTTCCTGATAATACACCCTTCCCCTGAAGGGCCTAGATTACCCCGCAAAGCTCCATCGAAATTAAGTTTCAGCCAACCAACCTCTGGGGGGGACCATCTAAAATTCTTCTTGGCTTCCTTAGTTTTGAAACCTCCTTCTCCAACCTGAGGAGCCGGAGAGAGCCCCTTCCATCTATTCATCATCTCTGCATCCCAACTTGTATAGAAGAGGTGAGCTGGGTCTCGATCTGCTAATTTGGAATTTACTACTTCCACTATGCAAGTTTCAACTTTGTTAAGAAGAGATTGCCAAGGCATTTCTTTTTCTTAAAAAATTCTCCTGTTGCGTTCTTTCCAAATCTCCCAAATTAAAATGGAAGGTGCTGAGACCCATAGACCCCCAAACATCACTTTTTGATGCAAGAGGGGCCAGGCTATCAACCATTCTAGTAGATTTCTGGGAGGCGCTATACTCCACTGAAACTTATTACAAAGCCACTACCAATCTCTCACAGTGAAAGGGAGATGAAGGAATAAGTGATCTATGTCTTCCTCTGCTTCTATAGAGAGTATGCATCTTGAAGGACCCTCAAAACCCATCCTTCTCAATCTATTCATTGTTAAAGCCTTACCTTGGGCGGCCACCCACAGAAAGACATCTGCCTTAGGAAGACATTGTTTGTTCCAACAGAGCTTAGAAGGCATCAAGCCTGGGGAATCATTTGCGGCAACTAGAACCCTGTAACCTTCTTTGACCGAGTACTCCCCGGATGCTGGAGCATTCCATCTTAGCCTATCCCTACCCCTTCTGAACCTTATGGTACGCCTGGCCATCTCTTCTTCAAACTTTGTTCCCAAGCCAACATAAAGCCCATACTCTGAATGCTTTTCCAAGTGGGAAGATCACTAACTTCTGAAGGAAAGGAGAGGTAATTACAAACCTTGTCTCCCCACTCTATTTTGGCGACATTCATAATGGGAGCCAAATCTTCACTCCTTGCTAGGGCTGGGAACCCCTCCCAAGAATCCTCCTAGAACCTGGCATTCCAACCTTCCTTGAACTCCCAGGTAAGGTGGTTGACTATTAAATTTCTGCTCTTCTTGATGAAGTTCCAGATCCTGGATCCATCTGGTAACTATCTAGAAGTGAAGATACTGTGTTCTTCCCTATCTAAATATTTATTCTTTAGTAACCTTACGCATTTGAGATTTGGCTTTTCATGAATGAACCAAACCAACTTTGCACCAAGAGCTTGATTCTGCCAGAGTAGGTCTTTCACCCCAGCCCCATCCTTTTCTTTCTATTCACAAACTTATTTCCATTTGACAATCGAAAATTTGAACTGTTTCGATGAACCTTTCCAAAACAAAATTCTCATTAACTGAGCTAACTCCTTGTTAATTTTGCTTGCTAGAGGTAAACAAGACATCATGTAGATGGGGATAGCTACTAAAACTGCTTTGATAAGAGTCAGTCTCCCTGCCCATGAAAGCCACTTGCTCTTCCAAGATTCTAATCTAGCCTTTATCCTTACAAGAAGAGGATCCCATGAATTACTAGGGAGGAGACCTTTGACCAGGGATAGCCCAAGGTATTTACAAGGGAGAGATCCTTTCTCGAAGGACATAATTCTTAAGATTCTTTCCTCTCTGTCGGGGGGGGGGGAGGTATTAAAAAAGAACACTTCAGATTTTGCTTTGCTGACTTCCTATCCTGAAGCTTTCAAGTATAAATCCAAGATCCTTTTAAACCTTAGAGCCTCCCCTTCTTGGGCAACCCTGAAAAGAAGGGTATCATCCACGAACTGTTGATGAGAGAAACTTGGCATATTTCTTGTGATTTGAATGCCTATAATTTGTCCCTCCTGACAGGAATTTGAAATGAATCTTCCCAAGGCATCAGCCATGATAATAAAAAGAAAGGGAGAAATGGGATCTCCCTGCCTTAATCCCCTTGAAATGTTGAAAAAACCTTCTGGGGAGCTATTAAGGAGAACTGAAAACCTTGGGCTTGAAATCCACTCAAAAATCCAATTTAGCCACTCTTACTGGAAACCAAATGCCTCTAAAATTTTAAACAAAAATCTCCAGTTTACTTTGTCATATGCCTTACGAATGTCCAATTTAACCAGCATTGAGGGGAATTTGTTTTTTTGAACTGAATGAATAGCCTCCTGGGCAATTATTACTCCATCCAAAATAGACCTCTCTAAAACAAAACCCATCTTTTCCTTAGTTATGATATCAAGAAGAATTCTTTTGACTCTATTAGCTATTGCTTTAGCCAGGATTTTGTAAACCACATTACATAGGGAAATTGGTCTGAAGTCTTCAAAAGACTTTGGCTTGTCTTTCTTGGGGATCAATGCTATAAAAGTATTACTAATTTCTTTGAGAACCTTACCCTCCCTTCTGGAATCCTCATAAGCCACCGTTAGGTCTCTACTAATAATACTCCAGCATTTTTGGAAGAAAGCAGCTGGAAACCCATCGAGTCCAGGGGCCTTATCTGGACCAAGTTGAAAAAGAGCTTCTCTGATTTCCTCCTCTGAGAACTTACTATTCAACATAAGGTTTTGATCTTCAGTAACTAACTTCAGGATGTATCTTAAAAATTCTTGTTGGGCATGTAAGTCTGAACCTTCTTCTTCATTTAGGAGACCCTAAAAGTAATCAACCGTTGCTTGACCAATTTCTTCTAGAATCTCAGTAACCCTGCCCTCCTTTGTCTTAATGGCAAAAATTCTGTTAACCTCTCTACGAACCTTGGTTGAATTGTGGAAATACTTAGTATTAGAATCACCAGCCTTCAGCCACACCTCCCGAGATTTCTACCTCCAGAAAACTTCTTCTTTGGCCAAAATATCCTCTAACTTACCCATCAATTCTTTTTCCTTAATAAATGAATCATTATCCATTTCGTCTTTTATGATTTTTTCGTTTAAAATTTGCATATCTGCCTCTATCTGTCTCTTTGTTTCAAAAATATTCTTAAAATGGTCTTTGTTCCATTGTCCTAAACTTAATTTGATGAGTTTCAACTTGGTAACAATATTGAATAAGCCAACTCCCTCGGGATTGCAATTTTTCCACCAATCCTCAATTAGTGCCAGAAAGGAGGGATCCTTAAACCAAATATTTTCAAATTTAAAGGGACATCTTGCTGGTCTCCTTTCACCCTAGATATCTAGACTGATTGGGAAATGATCAGACCTAGATTCTAGTAAAATCTTGCTGTCCAAACTGAAGGGGAATTTACTTAAATCCCCTTTTACAAAAAACCTATCTAATTTTTCTGCAATATTGTAGAAACCAAGTCTTCTATTGTTCCAAGTATAATTCCCATTACCCAACTGTATTTCAATCAATTCATTATGATCAACAAAGTATTCAAAATCCTTCTGTGATTGGAGTTTCCTGCCCACCCCTCCTAACTTGTCTTCAGCTCTCAAGATAGCATTAAAATCTCCCCCCAAAATGATGAAATCCCAGACCCTATTGTCACACAAATGATCTAGTTCTGCCCATAACTCCTTTTTTTGAATTTGAGAATTGGGACCATAAATGTTTATTAGAAGAAAATTTAAGCTTGAAGCCAAACTCCTTACTCTACTAGCAATCCACCCTTTGCTAGAAGCTACTTCTTCTAAAAGAATAGTCTGTAGTTTCCATAGAGTCATCAATCCCCCTGAGGGGCGTCTAGAGTTAACCATAGTCATTTTCCATTGCTTCAGATTTTTGGCAAAGGTTTGATTTTCACTTTCCTTTAATTTAGTTTCCTGAATCATACAAATATTTGGTTGAATTGACTTCAATTTGTGCCTTAAGAGGCACTTCTTGTTAGGGGCGTTCATGCCCCTAACATTCCATGAAAAAATCCTCATTATTGTTCAGGAAGGGAGACCTCCTTCCCTACTTTCAACAGGTCAAGTAGCTTCAACTGTCCACTTGCCTCTCCATCCCACTTCAGTTTTTCCCTATTTGGGATACGACCCCTAGATTTGTGATCTCCACAGTTTGGGGAAGTTTTGTCAGTTTCTCTTTGGCCAATCCCTAAGATTTCTAAGGGTCTAGTGGAGTTCTTATCTCCAAAGGCTATAAGAGCCAACGAATTAACTTCATCTTCAAGCTTGAAATCTTCCAACCCTTTTCCTGTATGAGTCATCCATTCTTCTTCCAAAGCTTCTTCTGTCGATCTGATTGAACCCTCCTTTATGGCCCTAGCTAGTTGTACTAATTCACTGCCTACCTCAAACAAAGATTCGAAATCTTCCATTTGCATGTTCGGTTTGATCGCCTCGATTGTCTCTGTGATTTTATTGTCAATGTTCTGGGAAAAGTCAACGAATTCTTCCACCCTTGTAAGATTTCGTAACCCATCTTGCATAGAATCTTCACCCTTATCCATTTCTTTATTTATTCCACAAGCCTCTTTAAATTCCTTCCTATGATTATTCTCAACCTCTGCCAAGTTAGGGATCTGATCCATCTGAGGAGTATTTACCTTTTTTCTACCATTTTCCATTTTCTCCACTTCTGTTTCAACCTCTTCACCCTGAGCTTCTTCGTCCTCCAGAGTCTTTCCTTTATCTTTGCTTTGATCCTGCTCCCAGGATCTCCATCCTATCGTGCTTACCCAATTCCCTAGAGGCTTAGGTTCAAAAATGAGAGGTTGACTCAGGACACCCCAATCCATGAAGATTTCAATTTCTCTCCAGCATTGCTCAGGGTAACGATTTTCTACACAGATTCTGACATGTGAACCTTCTTCTGTTGAGTCCTTCCACTCCTCTACATAGATATATCTGCCCAGGTAGTTCCCAACTTCTTCTAGAATCTTATGATTCCAAAATTCTAACGGCAGATTAGGCATTCTATACTAGTCCTGAAATCGATCCATCTTATGCTTCTTTGGATCAAAGCCCACAAACCAATCACATAAAAAGAACCCAAATCCATTCAAAAGCCAAATCCCTTCTAAAATTTCCATTTTAATCTTGACAGTGGGGCATAAAACAAAGAAGAAGCCATTCGCTAGGGCTTTCAAGGATAACTCCTTTCCCCATCTTTCTTGCCACCATTTTTTTAGGTCTTCTAAATTCAGGTTGGATCCATACCATTTTTCAATAACCCCAAACTTTTTCATATGTTTAATGGAAGGATTTAGCAAATTAGATCTTAACACCATAGTATTTTTGTTTCCATACCTGAATTCTGTTGATCGTTTACCAATGCCTCCCTCTCCAAAAAAAGGATGTCTCCATTGATTATGCCCTTGTCCTCTATTATTACGCCAACGATTCCTCTATTGTGCTTGATTATCCCATCTTCTCCAAGGGCACCTTAGAGGAATTTCTCTGTCCCAAAACTATGAAAACTGCTGACCTCCATTCGATCTCCAAGATTCTAGAGACACTCTATCTTGGACTTTACTCATCAGAATTTCTTTTTCTGTTTCTTTGGCCCATGATTGGGTGTGTCCAATCTCCTTGCCTTCTGTATTTTCCTCCTTCCCTTCCCTTATTTCTTCTACCTCCCTTTCGCTCGAGATAGGATCTGGTTCCTACTTTTTTTCACACTTTCGCTCCATCTTTTTCAATAGGGCAATTATATTTTCATTACTAATATAATATTAATTATTATAAACCCTAACTATTTTATATTTATAGTACTCATTAAAAACCTTAATTATTTTAAATCAAAATTATATAGCATAACATTATTAAATATAATAATATTAAATGTATATTATTATTACATTATTAGAAAAAGTTACTTCAATTAATTAAATTAATATATAATTATGTAAGACATTAATTAAATCAATAAATAATAATATAGTATAACATTATTAAATATACTAATATTATATTTATATTATTATTACAATATTAAATATAATAATATTATATTTATATTATTACATTATTATAATATTATAATAGTATTATATATTATTATATTATATTTATGTTTATGTTTATTATAATATTACTATAATACTATAATATCAATTAATATACACAATTTATTCTAAACGTTCAAATATTGTACATGGTGAAATCTAAAGGTGAATATTACTTATAAAATCATTCTGAACGTGAATATTATAGGCATTATTAATAAATATACTGTGAAATCTTCATATCAAGTACACTTGTGACACAACATTATTTATAAAATCATTTCCTTAGAATTACCTTAAAAATGGTGCAAATTTCCTATCAAAAATATTGTATGGGATGATGTACAGTAGCATGGATGGGGGATGAGAGACATCCATGGGCAGTGGCTATCCATGGTGAAAATATGGGGCTGGATAGACAATGCCATGAGTGGCCATGTATTTAACTTAAACCACAATCGATACTCATATTTTAATGGTCCAAAGTTGTCAAAGAGCGATTAATTGCACAACTTCTGTCAGCAAGATTTGTGTTTGATGACTAGCCGCAATTCAAACCACACCACACACGCATTTGGCGGAGGAGTTAATGTGCAACCGGGAATAGCAAGGTCGAGCAAAGGAGTTCAAGCTTGTTTCAGAGCCACGCTTGCTAATTGCATTTGTTTTCTAGTTATTTGTTAAGGCAATTTGGGTGATATGGTTGTCTTTTCCTTGAAATTCATCAGGCCATTCTATGAGGCATAAACCTCAACCTTTGGACGTACAAGAAATTTGTGTATACAATCTTCCAAGTTACCATTCTTTTCCTCTTTTTAAAAAGAATTGTTGTTTAATGTTTTTTCTTGCATCTATTGCCTCAAATTAAAAAAAAAAATTGTTGTTTAATGTTTTTTTCTTGCATCTGTTGCCTCAAATTTGCTTTGCTAGTGGAGAGTTCAAATGCAGTTGACTTTGCTTTTGATTTCTTGGAATTCCATAGAATATTTTATATAAATTTGTCAGGCATTTTAATCGCCAAGTTTTCTTTTCACAAAAGTGCTAAATATTTAGAAGGGCTAAAATTGGTTGATTCAGTTTTTTATTTCATAAATTAAACGTGAAATCATGTAAATGGAGGTTTATTAGTGTATTTCTTTTAACTGTGAAGAAATTTCACTGTTCCATAGAGTTGTTTAATTCTATAGGGATGTAAATGGCAGAGTTTTATTATGAAAGAAAATTTGATGTGATTTTATTTTTAAATAGAACCTTAAGGATGCTTAAAATGTGGTTGATTATGTAGAGGTTTATGGTGTGCGGAGTGAATTCAAGGACAAATGTTTTGATGAGCAGTTTTCCAATTCACGATTGCTCTAAAACACACAATACGAGGCCTCTATGAGCTACAGAGCCTAGTCGTGATTACGAGTGCTTACTTCTTTCAGGTGAAATCCAGGAACCACATTCTCACTTTTTATTCATTTTTGTGTGTAGGAGTGCAAGGATTTATCGAAAGTTTTCAAGGCTATGGAAATCGTAAAAAGTGGCTGTGAAACAAACTCATATTAGTTTTTATTTGTGTGCTTATTTGGTTTTGACAAGTTTTAGGCCTCTTTGCACTGCAAGGAATGGAGGACATAAAGGGATCAAATCGCGACATAAAGTTGAAATTTCACAGTGGGAAAAGGCGAAGGCCATGATGGCTGTAGTGAGTGGCAAGTAGATCGTAAAGAGCAGGGATCAAGTCAGTTTCACAAAGGGAAAGTATTAATGCACATTCTTTAAGTTATGATTGGGTTTTGCAATAGCTGGTCAAGGGTGAAACATAATGCAAGCGATATGACCAAAGGCTTAGCAGACAAACAAAGGCTGGTGGTTTCACTGTAAGTCTTTCACAAATTATTTGTTTGTGCCTTGTTTATGTTGTGGCTATAAGTCTTTCAAATATTATCTCTTTGTGTGTTGTTTAGGTTGTGACAAAGACTTAAGTGCCCTAAAGAATACTAAATTTTTTATCAAGTCTTATGTCTTACAGTGCTCACGTGTTTCTTTTTGTCTTTAAAAGCTCATATATTGATTTAATTAATGTCGTACATGTTATATGATATAATTATATATTAACTAGCACTTGCACCCATTGGAGGTTCAAGGAATACGCCAATAGGAACAACCGATGAGTTTAGAAAAAAAATTGGTGAATTTTTTTAGGGCATGAGACAATTCTGAGTAGTATAATGCTCACATATAAAAGCCCAACCATCAATAAAAAGATTTCAAGCTTGGAAAGAAGATTACTTGAACTCAAATGATACAGAAAGAGCTACATAATTTCACTAAAAAGAACAGAGGTTCCACGGCTCTTCCTCTGTTTCCCCTCTCTGAAACTGTTTGGAAATAATTTGAGGGTTTTGTCAAACTGTCCTTTGATTAGGGTTTACTGGAAGTTGTCGATTGTTTTTGTAGCACTCTAGTTAGATATTCAGAATGCTAGGAATATATTTATTGATTTATTATAAGCGTGTGGTGGAATATAATTGATGGAAGTTAACGTCGGTTGTCTCAAAATAAACCGAATGGTTGTGGAAAGGAGTAGAAACTTTCCTGGCATGAATTTGTTTTACGGTGTGAGACAATTCCGAACCCTATAATGCTCACATATAAAAGCCTATTGGCTAATTTAATTAATTTAAATAACTTTTTCTAATAATGTAATAACACTGTAAATTTAATATTATATTTTTAATAATGTTATGCTATATAATTTTGATTTAAAATAATTAGGGTTTATAATATTAATTATTATAAACCCTAACTATTTTATAGTACTCATTATTAAAAATCCTAATTATTTTAAATCAAAATTATATAGCATAACATTATTAAATATAATAATATTATTGATTAATCTTTGTTTGGGTGTGGATCGGATGGAGCATGTGCGTGGGAGCTCTGTGCAGTCCCGTGACCTGTAGCAGGTCGCGGTCTGCATGTGTTTGTTGTCTGTTGCATGGATTTTTTCTTTGCAGTTTGGGCTCTGTGGGGTTGTTTTCAGCAAGGGGTGGGGTTTCTTAGCTTTCGGGGCAGCTTTTTTTCTTGAGTGTGTGCATTGTTCAGTGCAGGTGTGGGGTACGAGGGCTTGAGGTGTTTTTCTAATGGCAGGGTATGTGCCTTTGGGTGAGACATCGAGGGATGCTTCTATGGCAGAGGTTGGTGATAGGTTTCCTCATCCATCCTCGCCTAATGTTGGGGTTTTTAGCATTGGTGCTTTGAAATTGCACAAGATAAACAGATGCTTGGAAAGAGCTCAAGTTGGTCTGAAGCTGGTGATTCAAATAGAGGCGGTAGCCGAGGACATGGAGTATTATAACAAACATGTTTTAATATGTAAATTTATGGGATTGAGGGTTTCGATGCCTTTTCTGGAACCTTGGATTCGCAAGTCATGGAATCTGGAAGGTGATTTTGAAATCTTGCTAGCTGCGAATAACTTCTTTCTGGTGGTTTCTTCGTGTATCTTTGATCGTAACAAAGTTTTTGAGGGAGGGCCCTACTTTTATAATCAAGTTGGCCTTTTCATGAAGCCTTGGCATGTAGGCTTTAACTCGGCGGAGGAGCTACCCTCAAAGGTGCTGGTGTGGGTTTATTTTCCTCGGTTGCCATTGGAATGTTAGAGACAGGATATTCTGCAATCAATTGCGTTGCTATTGGGGAAGCCTATTGGCCCATCTCAGCAAACTCTAGAGAAGAAATTTTTTTCCTATGCCTGGGTCTATGTGGAGATTGATCTAAGCCAACCTATGCTAGATTCTATTGATCTGACTATTGGGTCTAGCTCCTGGACTCAATAGTTAGACTATGAGACTTTACCTTTTAGGTGTTGGCTGTGCCATGAGTATGGCCATCTTCAAAGTAGGTGCCCTCGTGCCTCGGGTGCTGGTGGTTCAGATAATGCGAAGGCTCCATCTAATCCAAGGGTAGAAAAGGGTAAAGCACCCATGTAGGGGGTGGTACCGGATAAAGATGGCTTTGTGCCAGTTAAGGCATGAAACAAGAATCAAGGTCTGAAGAGGGCTCTTTAGGATCATCAAGCGGAGGAGACTTTTAACAAGTTTGAGGCTTTGGATGAATTAGTCCATGAGGAGGGGGTTTCTTCTGACATGCATGTTGAAGCTTCTTCTTTAGTTGATCATAATTCTGAGTCTTTTCCTGTCACTACCTTGGTCCTAGTTCCCGTGGTGGCTTCCAGGGTGGTGATGGATTTAGTTGCTCCTCCCCTCGATGCTGGGTTTGGGGACTCTTGTGGTTTGGTGGAAACCCCCCTGGCCTCTTCGGATGAAAGGGTGAGTTTAGCCAGTGGACTGGGTTTGGAAGACTTTGGTAAGAAAAAAGCCCTCTCTTCTTCTTCTACTCTGGGTCTACAGCAAAAATCCTTGAAAAAGTATGCTCCTGATAAGCCCCAGAAGGTGGGGAGGAAGAAGGATCAGGAGAAAGTTAAGATGGCTGGAGGGACATTGGTGGAATCTGGGTCGGTGAAGACATTGGATACTCACTTCTCTCACCCTTTGCAATGATTGTGTTATCATGGAATGTAAGGGGTATGAATAGCATCCCTAGACAAAAGGTTATTCAAGACTTGGTTAGTGCTCATTCTCTGGATGTTGGTTTCCTCCAAGAGACGAAGTTATCTGTGGATGGTATGATGTAGTGTGTTTCTAAGATTTGGAACAGAGGGTTTTGCCAGTGTGTGGGTGCACAAGGCAACTCAGGGGGTCTTTCTTGCCTCTGGGATCCTCGGTGAATTTCTCCTGTTTGGTGGATCTCTTGTAGATTTTCCATTTCTCTGGTTGCAATTAGTTTGGAGACGGGGGAAATAATTCTTCTTTCTAACATTTATTCTTTGACGGATGTCCCTGGTAAGACTCTCCTATGGTCTCATATCAATCTTCTGAGATCGTTGGATCCTTTCCTCCCCTGGATTATGGCAGGTGACTTCAATGCAATTGCCTCCCTCAAGGAGAAAAAGGGGGGTGTACCTCGTTTGGACCCCTCTTCTGATCTTCTAAGGGATAATTTGGCTTAGCTCTGTCTTGTGGATATCAAACCTTCGAATGGCATGTTTACTTGGAATAATAGGAGGCTTGGGGATGATGCCATTTCTGAATGGTTAGACAGTTTCTTGTTTCCTGTTTTTGGGTGGGTGACAAGTGGCTGTCAAGTTCTAAAATTTTAGATTGGCGAGGATCATACCATTGGCCGATCAAATTCTCTACCCGTTTGGTTGGCGGTCCTAAGAAACAAACTTTTAGATTTCATCTTATGTGGCTTAGGGAGGAGAGTCTTCTAGACTTGGTTTCTAGATGGTGGACTGAAGGATGACCTGCTTTTGGTATAACTATGTACTCATTTGTGAAGAGGCTTCAATTTGTGAAGTATAAATTGAAACATTGGAATAAGTATCAATTTGGCAATGTGTTTCAGCAGAAAAGGGTTTCCCAGGAGCGCTTGGATTCTATTACCAGTCAAATTCAGGATCAAGGTCTAGATGTGAATTTAAGCAAGCTTGAGGTTAGTGTGGTTAAAGACCTCGAGGAATGGGAGCTTCATGAGGAAAATTTTTGGAAACAAAAGGCTCATGTTGATTGGCTGCAGGAAGGGGATAGGAATACTTCCTTCTTTCATAAATCAGTGAAGGCTCGAAAACAAGGTAGCTTTATCTCTTCTCTCCGCTCTCCTGAGGGTTCTGTTCTTTCTTGCTCTTTGGGTATCTCTAGTGAGGCAGTTTGTTTTTTCTTTGCTCTCTTTTCTGAAGAGACCCCACCTACTAGTGAGGAGGAAACTTCTATCCTAGCTTGTATTTCCTCTCTGGTGACTACGGATATGAATGCTTCTCTTCTTAAACCTATTTATTTGAAGGAGTTGGAGGATGTGGTGTTTTAGTTGAAAAAAGAGAAGGCTCCTGGTCCTGATGGGTTCTCGGCTGAGTTCTTTCAGGAACTTTGGGAGGTCATCAACCTCGATCTATTGGAGGTAGTGCAGGAGTCTTTTAGGAATAAGCAAATATTGTGAGCCATGAATGCCACATTTCTTTCTCTTATACCAAAATGCGAGGGTGCTAATTCTCTGGATCTTTTTTGACCAATTGCTTTGTGCAATGTGGTGTATAAAATCATTACAAAGCTAATTGCTAAACGTTTGAAGCCATGTCTAGATAAGTTGATCTCAGAGGAACAAGGGAGCTTTGTTGCAGGTAGACAGATTTTGGACAGAGTAGTTATTGCGGCTGAGACTATTCACTCTATGGCCTCCTCTAAGGAAAAGGCTATGTTTATAAAGTTGGACATGGCTAAAGCTTATGACAAAGTTAACTTGGGATTTTTGATCAAAATTCTCAGAGCCTTCGGGTTCAGTTGTGATTGGATTGATTGGGTCATGAGCTGTGTGAGGACTTCCTTGTTTTTTATTCTCATAAATGGGGAGTCTTCGGATCTATTTGGTGCTTCTAGAGGTCTTCGACAGGGGGACCCCTTATCCCCATATTTGTTCATCTTGATGATTGAAGGCTTGGGGAGATTCATTAAGTCCTGTGTTATGGATGCTCTTTCAGGGATGGAAATGGAGCAATTCTCTTCCTCCCTAAACTCATCTTCAGTTTGTGGATGATATGGCTTTGATGGGTGTTGCTAAGGTGGCTGAAGCGGTTGCTTTGTGTCAGATTTTGGATTATTACCTGGCTGCATCAAGTCAAAGCATTAATGAAAGTAAGTCTTGCATTTATTTCTTTAATACCCCCAAGCTTATCCAGCAGTGTATTGCCAGGATTTTAAGGTTTCAGGTGGGGAAACTTCCCTTTATATACCTTGGCCTCCCTCTAGATGTGCGCCCACTTCCCAGATGTTTTTGGCAGGATGTGATGGATAAATTTTGTGGGCTAGTTTGTCACTGGACCTATAGATGGTTATCTAAGGCTGGAAGAGTTACTCTATTGAAGTCCGTGGTGTAGACCCTTCCTTTATACAGGTGCTTTGTGTTGACTGCTCCCTCAAGTTTCATCAAAGATTTTGAGGGCCTCTGTCGGCAGTTTCTTTGGTCAGGTAATCTCCTTTCGAAGAAGTGGAGCTTAATTAAGTGTGAAGTTGTTTGTCGGCCAAAGCAGGATGGTGGTCTGGTTTTGCTTAGGATAGATTGGAATGGACAGGCTTTGGCTGCTAAGCTATATTGGAGATGGTGTTCATATCAGCATC
Source organism: Cunninghamia lanceolata (assembly GCA_027924645.1). Classification (NCBI taxonomy): domain Eukaryota; kingdom Viridiplantae; phylum Streptophyta; class Pinopsida; order Cupressales; family Cupressaceae; genus Cunninghamia; species Cunninghamia lanceolata. The sequence goes on along the minus strand of BSBN01001583.1, from coordinate 3,770,512 downwards.
AGTATTGGGCTAGGATCCTTACCTTCAAGTACGTTGGGGAGGTGGAGGGCGCTAAGGTGCCTCGTTTTAGCCTTTCGGGGAGAGGTTCTATGATCTGGGATACTCTCAAGAGGGGGGTTGCGCTGGTTAAACAGGGCCTATTTTGGATCTGCAATAGAGACTATGATGCTCTTTTTTGGCATGACTCCTGGGATGGCTTCCCGCCTATCCTCTCCTCACACCCTCACTTGGAGGATTTATGTAGGATTTTTGTTCAAGTTGGTTGGAGTAGAGTGATGGATTTCAAAGCCCTTCAAGCTTTGGGGTAGACTATTGTTTACTAGTGGAAGGATATGCAGGAATGGCCCATGGGTGGATCTTTGGAGAATACGAGGGAGTTGTCCTCCATTATGGCTAATAGAGTCTGTTGTTCTCTTCCAGAGCGGGATGTACTGGCTTGGGGTCCGGATCCAAAAGGGAAGTTCACTGTTGCTTCAAGGTATCGTGTTTTGGATAGACAAGCCTAGGGTAGTGCTGAGGTTCCTTGGTGGAAAAATATTTGGAATAAATTCTCTTGGCCAAAATGCAATTTCTTTTCTTGGCTAGTGTTTGACTTGGGATAACCTCTGTAAGCGTGGCTTCCAAGGTCCTTCATTATGTTTCTTATGCCTAAAAGATGTTGAGACTGTTTCACATCTTTTCTTCCAGTGCCCTTTTGCAAGGACTATTTGGCATTTTTGTGGGGGGCCTGTAGTTTGCAGTGCAGGCACCCTTCTTCTTTGGAGGAGTTTTGGCAGAACTTTGGGCCCATTCCGGTGAGGACTTCGTTTCTACACATAGCATGGCCAATTGGCTCTAGTTTGATTATATGGCACACTGGTTGGAGCGCAACCACAGGGTCTTTTTGGATAAGATGTTGTTGGTGGGTCAAGTTTGGTCTCGCATTCTTGGGGCTTTGCAGGAGACCTTGTATGCTAAATGTGATCTATCAGCCCCGGTGGATCCTGGTGATACTAGAGTGATTCGTAATCTGGGGATTCTTGTTGGGGGTCCCAGAAGACCCAAGATTGGGCAGAGCAGGTGTTCTAGAAGGAAGGTTTCTAGGGAAGGGCATTGGCTGCCCCCTCCCACTGGAGTCTTGAAAATCAATATTGATGGGTCTGCAAGGGGTAACCCGGGGCACGCTGGCATTGGTGGGGTGGGCAAAGATAGTTTTGGGGTGGTTGTGTTTTTCTTCTCGGAATATAGGGGGCTGCACTCTAATAATCTTATGGAGGCCTTGGCTATTCTTTTGGCTTTAAAGAAGGCATATGCCATTGGCTGGAATAAGATTATCTACAAGTCAGATTCTCAGGTGGTGATAGACTTGATAAATAGAAGGCAGTTTGATGATGTTAGTTGGTGGCTTGCAGTGGTGGCTAAGCAAATCACCAGTCTTGGAGAATTATTTGATTCTATCACCTTCTCTCATATCCCTCAGGAATGGAATAAGGTGGCTGATGGGTTGGCCAAATGGGCTTCTGAGAAGAATGGGACCTAGCTAGTGGATGATTAGGACAGTTTACCTAGGGATCTTGCTCAGTATTTGGTGGATTTGGTCACGGAGGATGTCAGATGTTGCATGACTACTTCTTGATTTCTTGTTTGTTGTCTCTGGGCCCGTTTGGGCCTCTTGTTGCTTTTATGCTTTGTATTGCTCTCTTTGATTAATAAAGTTTTTACCCTCTTTTATTAAAAAAAATATAATATTATTAAATTTATATCATTATCCCATGAAATGATTTTATAAACAATGTTGGGTCAGAGGTGTACTCGATATGAAGATTTCACCATGTATATTAATAATGCCACATTTAGAATGATTTTATAAGTACTATTCACCTTTAAATGATTTTTATAAGGAAATGATTTTATAAATAATGTTGGGTCAAAGGTGTACTTGATATGAAGATTTCACCATGTATATTAATAATGCCACATTTAGAATGATTTTATAAATAATGTTGGGTCAGAGGTGTACTTGATATTAAGATTTCACATTGTATATTAATAATGCCATGTTTAGAATGATTTTATAAGTAATATTCACCTTTAAATGATTTTATAAGTAATATTCACCTTTAGATTGTACAATATTAATATTTCACCATGTATATTTGAAGTTTAGAATAAATTGTGTATATTAATTGATATTATAGTATTATAATAATATTATAATAAACATAAATATAAACATAATATAATAATAATAAACATAAATATAATATAATAATATATAATACTATTATAATATTATAATAATAATTTAATAATTATAATAAATTTATTATAATATAATCATTATAATAAATTTATAATAATATAATCATTATAATAAATTTATAATAATATTATAATTATAATTAAATAATTTGTCGAGTCGGTGTGGTCTAGTGGTTAACACCACTTGGTCCTTATTGTGGAGATCAAGGTTCAAATCCCCCCAAAGACATCTTGGCTTCTAAATGGTTGTGGCTCTATGTAGGTGACTTCTTGGCACTCAGAGGTCCTTAAGTGGAGTGTGTTCGAATTCTAGTGTACTCTGGTCTCCGCAGCTCGACAGATCGTGGTAGCAATGGTGTACAGACAAATCCACCAGTGGTGATCTGCACTGTAGTGGTGGTGGCAGTTCTACGGGGAGGAGGTCCCCCTTGTGACCTTCACTGGAATGGGCCAACCTAAAAATCCCCCACTTACCAATTAAATAATAATAATAATAATTTTATTTATTGTATTTATTATTATATTTAGAGCCTATAAATATTCTTTATAATAATGTAATAATATAATAATAATAATATAAATATAATATTATTATATTTAATAATGTTATACTATATTATTATATATTGATTTAATTAATGTCTTACATAATTATATATTAATTTAATTAACTTAAATAACTTTTTCTAATGTAATAATAATATAAATTTAATATTATTATATTTAATAATGTTATGCTATATAATTTTGATTTAAAATAATTAGGGTTTTTAATAATGAGTACTATAAAATAGTTAGGGTTTATAATAATTAATATTATATTAATAATATTTGTTTTTTATTAGTAAGAAAATTTTTATATTATATTAAAATAACAAAATGCATACTGCAACTGCATCCTCCAAGTCCAGTTGAAACTGAGAAACCCAAGGTCACGTAGGATTGACCTCCAAGAGCCACGCATGGCCAAAAAATAAAAAGACCATAGGCTGGTCAGAACTATAAACCAAGCCAAAAAATTTCTACACACAAACCACCAACTATAACAACTATACTTCCAGTATTTTCCAAACAACTAAACCAGTATTATATGAACGGGAAACTTTACAAAAGCTTAGCAGGAACCACCATCGACCCAGTATATTATGAACAGGAAACGATTAGCATGAATCATCAGCACTAAGTCGCAACACCTCCAAAAAGACAATACACCAGAAAGAATTCAAAGCTCACCTTCCTCGAACAGATAATCGTGAAAATCCCCAACCCATTCAAATCCTTTCGTAGGTGTGATGTTGAATATTTTCTTTAGAAAATCCCTGCCCCTACGAGCCCTGCTTCTGTGCGCGACTAGCTCTGCTCCTCTGATGTCTAGGATGCAAGGAAAATATTCAACGGCAACCCTTGGCATGTTTTCTCTATGCAAGTCTTTGGGCCTCGAAAGCCCTCCTCTTTCCGCCACTGCAAGCACTTCGTCAAGCCGCACTAGGAATGTCGCTTTGAAGAGATGCTGCACCAGAACCTTAACTTCATCCTTCGACATAGATATGTCCAATAGAGCTGCGACTACCCTGGAGGAGATATCGGAGTCCACACGATATCTTTCTCCACCTGCAACAAAACTTTTCCCCAGAAGGAGCTTCGTTGCCTTCACAGAGAAGGCATCGTTCTCCTTCAGAACCCTCTTGAGCCTCTGCTTTATGATTTCACCTCTGAACGCCATCTGCCCGACTGTTGCAAAAAGACAAATTGGAGACTCCATACCACCACAAACGAGATAGCTAGCAGGAAGCAGGTGAATGATAATTGGCGGTGCCGAAATCTCCATACAGAGCAGAATGAAGGAAAACCAAACGCCAAGTGAAATAAAAAGAATTCCACATACCTCGATATGATGGGAGATGTGTGAGCTTAAACTATCCATGATCTTGCCAACTCACCACTCTCGTTGTGGGACTGCAACCAACCATGAGAACTGTCATTAGCTAACTAAACATGTCTTATCAAACTCTGCATTCATTATTTGCTTGCCCGAGTCTGTCCTTGCCCAACTTAACTACCGCCGGTGTTGTGCAAAAATCATTGTCCCAGCCTGGATTTCCTACTGTCCCACCGAGTCAGCCACCTCAGCTGTGTGAGGTGGCGCCCAATTATATTAATAATATTATTATTGATATATAAAATAATATATAATTATATTATATATTATTATTATTATATATTGATTTAATTAATGTCTTACATAATTATATATTAATTTAATTAATTTAAATAACTCTTTCTAATGTAATAATAATATAAATTTAATATTATTATATTTAATAATGTTATGCTATAATTTTGATTTAAAATAACTAGGGTTTTTATAATGAGTACTATAAAATAGTTAGGGTTTATACTAATTAATATTATTTTTTTGTTTGGGAGTACCCGAGGCACACTTAGCATGTAAAAGGATTTGAAACTTGGTGGCTGCCACTACAACCAAGTAACTTGACCACCAAACCATGCCCTTAACAATATAAATATAATATTATTATAATTGATAATGTTATACGGTAATTATATATTAATTAAATTAATGTCTTATATATATTAAAAAATAATATATATAAAATACACTCTTCTTGAGGCACTTTTTTATTTTACAATATGACCTCTCAACATTAGTATAATATTTCAATATTTAATATTTATACACTAGTTTATATATTAAAAAATAATATATATAAAATACGAGAGAGATATCCCTCTAGAGGGCCCTATTACACTTTTTTTGATAAATTGATTAAAAAGCGCTTCAAGAAGGATATCTCTGAGTGTATTATATATATATGACATTAATTTAATTAATATATAATTACACCTTATAACATTATCAAATATAATAATATTATATTTATAGTATTACATTATTATAATATTATAATAATATTATATATTATTAAATATAATATAATAATTTTATATATCAATAATAATATTATTAATATAATATTAATTATTATAAGCCCTAACTATTTTATAGTACTCATTATTAAAACCCTAATTATTTTAAATCAAAATTATATAGCATAACATTATTAAATACAATAATAATATTAAATTTGAAAAAAAAATATTTAAATTAATTAAATTAATATATAATTATATCATATAACATGTAAGACATTAATTAAATCAGTATATAATAATATAGTATAACATTATTAAATATAATAATATTATATTTATATTATTATTATTATATTATTATTATTACATTATTATAAAGAATGTTTATACACTGTAAATATAATAATAAATACAATAAATAAAATTATTTAATTATAATTATAATATTATTATAAATTTCTTATAATGATTATATTATTATAAATTTATTATAATTACTATATTATTATAATATTATATTAAAATTAATATTATAATATAATATAATATTTATATTATTACATTATTATAATATTATTATATTATATTTATGTTTGTGTTTATTATTATATTATTATAATAATATCAATTAATAAACACAATTTATTATAAACGTTCAAATATACATGGTGAAATATTAATATTGTACACAATGAATTCTAAAGGTGAATATTACTTATAAAATCATTCTAAACATGAATATTATAGGCATTATTAATACACGGTGAAATCTTCATATCAAGTACACCTATGATGCAATATTATTTATGAAATCATTTCCTTTGAATTGCCTTAGGTAAAAATGGTGCAAATTTCCTATCAAAAATATTGTACGAGATGGTGTATAGTAGCATGGATGGGGGATGTGAGGCATCCATGGGCAACGGCTATCCATGGTGAAAATATGGGGCTGGATAGACAACACCGTGAGTGGCCATGTATCTGGAGTAAACCACAATCAATATTCGTATTTTAATGGTCCAAAGTTGTCAGAGAGCAATTAATTGCACAACTTCTATTTGTGAGATTTGTGTTTGATGACCAGCCGTGGTTCGAACCACACCACACACACATTTGGCAGAGGAGTTAATGTGCAACCAGGAAGAGAAAGGCCAAGTAGAGGAGTTAAAGCTTGTTTCAGAGCCACACTTGCTAATTGCATTTGTTTTCTAGTTATTTGTTAAGGCAATTTGGGTGATATGGTTGTCTTTTTCTTGAAATTTATTAGGCCATTCTATCAGGCATAAACCTCGACCTTCTGACGTACAAGAAATTTGCATATAAAATCTTCTTACCATTCTTTTCCTCTTTTAAAAAGAATTGTTGTTTAATGTTTTTTTCTTGCATCTATTGCCTCAAATTAAAAAGAATTGTTGTTTAATGTTTTTTTCTTGCATTTGTTGCCTCAAATCTGCTTTGCTGGTGGAGAGTTCAAATGCGGTTGACTTTGCTTTTGATTTCTTGGAACGCAGTGGAAAATTTTATATAAATTTCCCGGGCATTTTAATCGCCAGGTTTTCTTTTCATGGACGTGGTAAATATTTAGAAGGGCTAAAATTGGTTGATTCGGTTTTTTATTTAAAAAATTAAATGTAAAATCGTGTAAATGGAGGTTTATTAGTGTATATTTTCAACTGTGAAGAAATTTCACAGTTCCATAGAGTTGTTTAAATCTATAGGGATGTAAATGGCAGAGTTTCCTTATGAAATAAAATTTAATGTGATTTTATCTTTGAATCGAACCTTAAGGATGCTTAAAATGTGGTTGATTATGTAGGGGTTTATGGTGTGCTGAGTGAATTCTAGGACAAATGTTTTAATGAGCAGTTTTCCAAATCACGGTCACTCTAAAACACATATTACGAGGCCTCTATAAGCTACAGAGCCCAGTCGTGATTACGACTACTTACTTCCTTTTAGGTGAAATCCCGGAACCACGTTCTTGCTTTTTATTCATTTTTGTGTGTAGGAGTACCAAGATTTACTAGAAGTTTTCAAGGCTATGGAAATCGTAAAAAGTGGTTGTGAAACAAACTCGTATTAGTTTTTATCTGTGTGCTTATTTGGTTTTGACAAGTTTTAGGCATCTTTGCGCTACAAAGAACAGAGGACATAAAGGGATCAAATCATGGCATAAAGCTAAAATTTCACAGCAGGTAAAGGCGAACCCTGCGACGACTCATGTAGTGAGTGACAAGCAAATTGTAAAGAGCAGGGATCAATTCTATTTTACAAAGGGAAAGAATTAATGCACGTACTTTAATTTGTGATTGGGTTTTGCAGTAGCCGGTCAAGGGTGAAATATAATGCAAGCACTATGATCAAAGGCTTAGCAGGCAAACAAAGGATGGTGGTTTCACTATAAGTCTTTCATAAATTATTTATTTGTGCCTTGTTTAGGTTGTGACAAAGACTTAAGTGCCCTAAAGAATACTGAATTTTTTATCGAGTCTTATGTCTTATAGTGCTAATGTGTATTTTTTTTGTCTTTAAAACCTTATATATTGATTTAATTAATGCCTTACATGTTATATGATATAATTATATATTAATTTAATTGATTTAATTTTTTTTTCTAATAATGTAATAATAATATAAATTTAATATTATTATATTTAATAATGTTATGCGATAATATTAGAAAAGTTTTAGGAGCGAAAGTTGGAGATTTGAGGCGAAAAGCAGCGAAAGTTGGCGATTGCAGCGAAGTTTTCTGCGACTCTGGCTAGGAAGGCCACTTTCACGGTGGCTTCCTCCGGCGGTCTTGTGGGGGGTGGTGGGAGACAACTGGATGTCTCTGAGAGCATCCTCGATCCAGGTGTAGTTGTTTCCTCTCTCCTCATTAAGATATTGAAATGCTTGGTCCTAATACCTCCTCTCTTTGCAATCCTGTCGATCCCGTACCCACTATCACTCCTCCCGCAGTGTCGAATGACGCCAGCCTTAATGGCTTACATGCTAATCCCCTTTTATCAAGCAATAGACCCAAATCTTTCTCTAAAGCTGTGGCTCAATCTTCTGGTTCCATCAATGAGAAAGCCAAGTTTGATTTTGCAGGTCCCCGTGCCCATAAAGCCGCCGACCCCGGTAAGATCTCCTCGGCTTCCTTAGCTCCTTTCTCTATTCCTCCTAATCCTGAAATGCTTGCTGAGATAGATAAGGAAAAAAATAGGTTAAGAAATACTACGATATTTTTTTCGGTTGTTGAAATGGACAAATGCCCTCCACGAAAATTTCTCGATGACTGGTTTCATAATTATTGGAATAATAAATTAGGGTTTCATATTTCTTTCTGCCGTCAGATTCAAAAGGGATTGTATGTTATTTTCTTTGTTAATCAGGAAGCTCAAAAGGAAGTTCTCAAAAAGCAATATTGGACAGTTGGGTCGACTTCCTTCCGAGCTCTGGCTTGGACGCCTGAGGCTGTTCATGAAGAAGTTTTGGCCTTATCGGCCCCTAGATGGATTTTGGTTAAAAACATCGCTCCTTTCTTATGGCAATTCTTACCCCAATTACTCGATCCGCTGGGAAAAACCATTCGTATGGACGATACTGTTAGGTTGGTACCCCATATGGATGCCAGAGTATTAATTTCTCTTCTTCCTGGTAAACAAATTCCAGCTGATATCTCGTTTAATATCTTAAATGAAACTTTTGTGTGCCTGGTTGAAATATTGGGTGGATTAAATGCCTGCTTTCTTTGTCGAAAGGAGGGACACCTTAGGAAAGATTGCCCTATTATCAAGAGAAAACCTGTTAAAAACCCTACCTCGCTTATCCCTAATCCTCCCCCCAGCTCGGCTAACTCTATTTCGCTCCCTGGTTACCTGACCTCGCTTGAAGGAAATTCACCCAAGCCGCCTCCTGCATCCTTTTCTGTCTCTCCTTCTCCCCCTTCCGTTCCTCTCTCAGTTTCATCTTCGGACATGGCTATCGACTTAATTAACTCTAATGATGGTTTTATGATTGTTCGCAATTAAAAAAGCCTAAAGGTAACAATAATGTTCAATCAAAAATTTAGATTCCTGCCTCTGCCAGAAAGATCCTTCCCCAAACTCCCCCTGTTATCAACCCTGAGGTTGAGATTATCAGGGATATGCTGCAGAATATCGACAATAGCAGAATTAACAGTAATTCTACTATTGATTCCTCTCGAAAGTTCCCACCAAAAGTTTTTAAAGATCTTGGCGATGATTGCTCTCTTGAAATCATCCCTGCTATACCCCCTTTTGATGGTTCCCCAAGCGTGCCTTCTATGGAGATGGATTCCCAATCAGAGTATGAGGATGATCCTAAAGTTGATGCCTTAGCTGCGAGACGTAGGGGAAGGCCACCTGGGTCTAAGAACAAATCTTCTGGTAAGAAATCAGGGGATAACTCGAACAAGTCTCTACCTTCAGTTGATGAGGTTGGTGATGTGTGCCCTACCCCCTCTAATGTTTCCCAATGAATTGTCTTTCTTGGAATGTAAGGGGCCTTGAATCCCCGGATAGGAAGTTTGTTATTAAGCGTCTTCTTGATTCTTTCAATTCTATGGATGTGTTCATGATGCAAGAAGTTAAAGCTGTTGGATTCATGCTTGAATCCAACCTTAATTTTATATGGAATGATGCTATCAAATTCTTTACTAATCACAACAGAGGTAGAGGAGGAATCACTCTCCTCATTAACCCCAAATGGGGGAGGTACATAACTGATAATGGTACCTCTCCCTACCAAAGGGCTATTTGGATTACTGTTCATCATGACAATAATTTATTTGGCATTTGCTCTATTTATGCTTCCAATGACCCTAAAGAGAGGGCTTCTCTTTGGAACTGGTTGACTAACCTCCCTGACATCCCTTGGTTTTTTGGTGGAGACTTTAATATGGTTGAATCCCAAAACAATAAGTTGGGTGGCAACCCCTTTAATTGGAAGGATAATGAAAAATTTCATTGGAATAGATTTATAAACTCAAAATCTCTGTTTGACCCTCTTGCTGGTAATAAGGACTATAACCCCGGTATTTGGCACACTTGGTGCAACTTTCAACAGGGTCACTCTCGGATTTATTCCAGGCTTGATCATTTTTATGGTAATAAAAACTCCTCCTTTCTTCCTGACAAACAGGGAAACATTGTTCTTGTTACCGCCGCCACCCTTTCTGATCACCACCCCATTTCTACCCGTGTCAATCTTAACATCGGTCCTGTTCACCATTAAACTTGTAACCCCAAATTCATCTTGAATACCAGTCTCCTTCTGGATGAGGACGTCCTTGCTGCCATTCAGATTATTAGGGGCATTAATAATGTGAATCTCCATGACCATTCCAAGTTAGATAGATGGAAAGCTAATCTCCCAGCCTGGAAGTGTTTCCTCTAGACCATTGGTCAAAAGAAGGCCAAGGATTATAGGTTTATTGAGAAACGTTTATGTTCTGATCTTCAAGATGCAAAAAGCAATATTCAGGAGGACTCTTCCAATCTTGAACTTTTGTCTCAGGTTATGTCTGCTAAGGATGCCCTGAGGAAACATCAACAACTCAAAATTCACGGTGCCAAAATCAGATCTCGTGCCCACTGGCTCCAACATGGGGACCAGGGCTCCAAATTTTTCTTTAACCTTCTTAAACATAAGCATAATAAAGAGTCTATTGACAGACTCTCAATAGACAGCCATGAAGTCTCAGACCCTGTTGTCATCATCAGGCCTTTGCTGATTATTATAAAAATCTCTTCACCTCTGAAGACTCTAAGGAGGCTGAGGACCTTAGAATTAAATGTAAACCCCTGATTCCCAATAAACTATAGTATGGTGATATCTCTATCTTATCTAAGGAAATCTCTCTGGATGAGATTGATACTGCTATTAAAACCCTCAATAATGATAAGGCCCCTGGCCATGATGGGCTTCCTATTGAGTTTTATAAGGCTAACATCAGTTGGATCTGCAAAGATCTTCATGATATGTATGTTGAAGCCATCATTAATGGCACCCTGGGCCCTGAGATCAATAGTGGCATCATCAAGCTCCTTCCCAAAGATGGGGACAAAGCTCTCATAAGAAATTGGAGACTGATCATGCTCCTCAATGTTTCTTATAAAATTTTGGCTAAAATCCTGGCCCTCAGACTTGTGAATATTCTTCCTAAATTTGTTTGTGCTACTCAAACCAGTTTTATCAAGGGTAGATACATTCTGGAGAACCTTATTACTACCTGGGAAGCTATGGATTGGGCTAAGTGCTCCCATCAGAACTCTGCTATGTTACTTCTGGACTTCGAGAAAGCCTATGATAGGGTTGAATGGAATTTCATCATCATGATGCTTGAAGCCTTCGGTTTCCCCCCCTTCTTCTGCAATGCTGTCCAGGTGCTTCTTAATGATGCCTCCGCCCAGGTGGAGGTCAATGGTTCCCTTTCCAACCCTTTTTCTCTTGGCCGGTCCATCAGACAAGGTTGCCCTTTAGCTCCTGCCCTGTTTGTTATTTCCTTAGAAGCCCTTTTTTATATCCTTAGAGACAATTCGTTATCCCCTGAGGTTAGAGGTCTTTATCTTCCTAATAACGATGAGCTTATTAATTGTCAATTTGTTGATGATACTGCCCTTTCTTTTGAGCTCTCTGATAGAAATTTTAAAGCTTTGCAAGCTAAACTTGATTTGTTCTGTTCCATTTCTGGTGCTCATATATCTCAAGCCAAATCCATTTGCTTGGGATGGGAAGAGCAACCTCCTTGTTGGTTTTCTCAGTATAACTTCCAATGGGGTGGTCCCAACAAGATTGTCAAATATCTTGGCATCCCCTTCTCTGTTGAACCTTCGCTTAAATATATGCAGTCTTGGATAAAGGAAAAAATTGATAAGAAGCTCAATAAATGGCATAATAGGTCATTATCTCTTGCTGGCAGAATTCAGGTCTGTCAGAAGATGTTGTCTTCATATAGTATTTATTATTCCTCTGCTTGAATGTTTAATAATTATCAGATTTTAGAAATCCAGAAGGCTATCAGGCACTTTCTTTGGTCTGATGGTAAAGGTAATAAAAAGGTGCATGCGGTCAAATGGGACTGGTGCCATACTGACAAAATCCTTAGGGGGCTAGGGCTTAAAGACCTTAAAATTTAAGGTATTGCCTTATCTGCCAAATGGATTTTTCACTCCATGGAGGGTAATAATCCTTGGAAGGTGCTGGTTAGGCATAATATTGAAAGAGGTTTTCCAAAAAAAGCCAGAACTTGGAAAAATCTCCCATTATGTGATCTTATTGTTGGCAATTTCCCAGTCATTGTCCAAGGCTCTGCTGTCTTCAAATCCATTTGGAGAGCTTGGGACCATGTCAGTAACTTTATCACCAATAAGGAGTTTTATGATGATAAGCAGATCCATGGTGAAAGATCCATTTGGTGGAACTTGCACCTGAATGGTAAACCCCTAGCCCTCTCCCAAGGATGTTCTGCCAAGTTATGGGCTAAAAAGGGTATATCTCAGTTTGTTGATCTTTTTGAACAGGATAATATCATTCAATGGGATGAGCTCAAGAATAAGTATAATATTCCTGATTCGCACAAGAAGACCTATAATATGATTGTTCAGGCTACTAAAAATCTTCCTACTATTTGTCATGTGGATTCCCATAGGCACTTAAAGTGTAAGTGGCCGGATGGGGTCATCATGGCTAATCTCAAAGCCAAAAATATTTACAGAATCATTGATCACAATGAAGATATTATTTATCACATTAACACTATTTGGTATTCCTCTCTTGATGCCGATTCTTGGAAAAAATATTTTGACATTATGTGGCAAAGTCCTGTTGAACCTAAAATTAGATGTTTTAAATGGTTAGTTCTTCTTGATAGACTCCCCATTAAAAAAGATGGTCATAATACTGACATTTGTAACTTATGTAGGCTCCCTGAAACAGGTAGACATATTTTATTTGATTGTATCTTTGCTAAAGAGATCTGGAATATGTTTGGTGTCTTTTACCCTGTTAATGTAAATATTTGGGAAATTGTTACTGGTCATACCAATGGTCTCCATAAGGATACCAACTTATTTTGGAATATGCTGTCTTCTAACATCCTCTGGCAGATTTGGAAGTACAGGAACGAGGAGAGGTACCAAGGTAAACCGAGAGTTCTTACTGAGTTTTTTTGAAAACTCACACATCTTAAAATTTTTTTGCTGGTTCACACTACTATGATGATAGAAAAAGAGAAGTTGAGGAAGTTTCTTAAGGATGGGCATGCCACCTTTTTCTTCTACAAGCATGGTTATGAGTGGAGGAGAACCCTGGACGACTTGCAGACGTTTGAACAGGCTTGTAAAAGACTGAACAAAGAAATCAGGAAGAACGTCAATACTAGGAAAGAAGAGTTGTTTATGTTGCTTCAGATACAGGAACATAAGAACATTGTTTGGATGGAGGGCCTGCTTGGTTGGACGGCTTGGGTTGATACCCATTATGATGTCCTTCATTAGTTGTTTGCTACTTCATTTTGATCCTCTTTTGTATATATGATACTCTGATTTCGAGGTGAGGCTTGGCCTCTTTGTTGATACTCTCAGTGACGTATTTTTTGTAATTGATCCACCTATAGTTAATATAAAAATAATGTTATGCTATATAATTTTAATTTAAAATAATTAGGGTTTTTAATAATGAGTACTTTAAAAAAGTTAGGGTTTATAATAATTAACATTATATTAATAATATTATTATTGATATATAAAATAATATATAATTATATTATATTATATTATATATAATAATATATAGTATTATTATAATATTATAATAATGTAATACTATAAATATAATATTATTATATTTGATAATGTTATACGGTATAATTATAAATTAATTAAATTAATGTCTTATATATATATTAAAAAATAATATATATAAAACATACTGAGATATATCCTTCTTGAGGTGCTAACATATAACATGTAATACACCGAGAGATATTGTTATGAACACACAACATTCTAAATTCTTGAAAAAGTAGGGCTAATTGTTGAACAAATTCTATGTGGAAGAGGACAAGCGAGACCAACGAGAGTTAAATGTTGAATAAATTTTACTCTGCTCATTCACTTTTGTTTTCTAAATTCTCTAAAATATAGAAAAAGGTTAGTGTTTTTGATTAATTTGGTCAAACAGGTTTTGAGAGGGGACCCTGAAACCATATACAAAAGGAAGCCAACAAAAAGCTGAAAGACAACTGAAAGCCAACTAAAAGCTACCAAAAAACATAAGCATTAATAGAGTAGCCAAAAAAGAGAACAAACAAAACAAAACTAGTTCATCTACTTAAGAGTCTTGGCTACTTCTAATTCTTGTTCATAGAATGCCTGATGCATTTTGGCAAAGTCCATAAGTTCTTTTTTCTCATCTTCAAATTGTTTTTTGTTTCTCCCCCTAGTGTAGGTAGAAGGTCCACCTGTATCCTCAGCAGCTACCTGTTTACAAGAACTTTTAGTTTCTTCACCCTTGTCCTGATTACCTAGTTCCTCAACATTCATGATGTCCTCAGCATTGAAATCCTTGAACTATTCTTTTCTAAGCTCCTTGAGCTTCTCTGTCAGCACTCTCATCCCGTTGAGGCTGTTCAGAATGGTAAGTCTACTGATATTCATCATTTTTTCTAAGTTGTTGTTCACCTCAATGATCTTCTCCTCCAGGCATTGGACCCTAGTATTAAATTCTTCTCTGAACATGTTCCGCTCACAGTCCATTTCCTCCATTTTAGGAATGGCTTTCTAGTTTCTGAAGATAAGGGTATCCCACTCGATAGTAGTCTTGATCCCACTTCCTAAGCTATCCTACATCATATGTAGCTTGATGTTGATTTTGTTATTTCTAAGAAGAACCATTTAGTCATTTTGTGCTGAGAATTGATAGCATTCTTAACCAGTTCAAAAACCTCCTCGACCTCATCTCTATTTTTCACCTGGGCCAGCAAATCGTCAAAATCCTCAAGGAGGTTTTTCAAAGGGTCAATGATTTCAGGAAACTTGAGACCAACATGAGGTTTAGAGATTTGCATGGTGTTGCCCTGTGTGTCCTCCACCCTATCATCCTTCTTCTCAAAAGGTTTCTCCCTAACCCCCTGCTTCATCCTGGTCACCTGAATCTGGGCAAAACAACCCTCAGCTTGAACAATTCCCTCTACTTGAACCCTCCCAACCTGCTTATCCTTATTCCCCTACTTTGGCTTAAGCCCCTATTTCTACAAAGGACCACCAACATCCTGCACAAATCCCTCATCCATCATTTCTCTCTCCACGAGTTTTTTACCTTTCTTCACCAGAGTGGGGGTTTTCCTCTTCTGAGGCATGGCCTTCTTAGCAATAATCTCCTTGATGGAGGAGTTAGAGTCATCACCTGTAGTAAACCCTTTAGACCAGGAGATAAAGACTTCCCTCTTTTGAGTTCTCCTCTTCTTTCTGAAGGATAACTCCTCACTTACCTCTTCTTTCTCCTCCATATTCCACTCCTCATCCTTAGAATCAGTCTCCTCTTCACTCGACACCACCCTACCCTTCTTCTTAGCACTGTGTTTTTGTTTTAACCCTTTTTTGGGTGTGTTATTCTTCATGCGCTCCATGATGAGTAAAATGAGGCTCTCATGCAAAACTGGGAGTTTAGGTTTTTTGCTATTTTCTTTTAAACCAAACTCGAGAGACGAAAGCAGGTAGAAGGGAAAGGAAACCAACATACCGTGTCTAAAATGGTTAAGCAAGTTGAAGTGATAAATGTAGATGGCCACATACCTCCTATCCAGAGTCACATATCTCATGATAACTTCAGCCACCTCAGCCCAGATGGGCTTGATGGAGAGACAATTATATTTGCCCATCTGAAACTTAACCATCTTGCCCCTTTCATTACCTTTGAAGAAGCTATTAGGGGCTTCCTCACTCTGTTTCCTCTCGTGGAAGAATTTCTTCCCTTTGGTAGAGAGGCCATTCACCATGACAATTAGGTCTTCAGAAATATCCATCTCCCACCCATACACCGTAACCTTCTTGTTCTTAAAACCTTTGACGAACAAAGCAATCACATTAGGGTCGGCTCCATGGAGATTTTCCATGAACAAAGTTAACCCACCAGCTTCCAAGATACTCCACACTTTCTATTTCTATCTAATTCCCTCGCACGAAGATGGTTCAACCTTATTTATATCTCCCCCCATGCTGGTATACTGACTCTGGAAGAAACCACTCTCTCTGCAAACATAAATGAAGGTGAGAATGAGGAAAAGCATAGCAATGTTGTTGTAAATCCTACCCATAATCTGTGTGAGACGAACAATCTGGATAGGCGAGGCTTGCGAGCCCTTAGAGATCATGATGATCTCAGTAAAGAATCTTGAGTTTTGTACCATGGAGGCCATCATTATTAATTAAATCTTTGACATTGCTCGGGATAGAAATAAAATCCTACTGTATGAGCTTAGAATTGTTAACAAACCCTAGGTTGGCGAAAACATCCGCCATCTTGTTCCCCTCATGATAAATGTGAGAGATATGGCTAGCCTCAAAGGTGCCTAACAACATAATAGCACCTTCTATCATGGTCGCTATAGACCAACTTAGTTTAGTGGTGCTCTTAAGACAATTGATAATATTGTTAGAGTCACCCTCCACCCAGACTTTTTTATAACCCTTAGCATGCGCCAGAGATATAGAATGATAGGCAGCCACAGCTTCGGCATAGTGGTTAGTCTGAGTACCTAGAGGGAGTGCCACTACCGCTATGAACCTACCATGATTATCTCATATCACCCCCCCACTACCAACAACTCCAGGATTACCTTTTTCTGCCCCATCAAAGTTAATTTTGATCCACCCTTCTGAGGGCAAATACCACACCACCTTCCCTCTAGAGTGTTTCATTTTTTTGAAGGGTATAGATATAGCTTCAATGATGTTCCAGTTTTTGGAAATGATGCTCTCAATTTGAGTTACCTCTATTCTTTTATCATGAGAGAGTTGTTCTTTAATCCTGGCTTTGAAATTCTCCTTAATGCTCCTTACCACTTTAAAAAACAAATTATCAGGAGTTAAGCTGGTGTCTTTGAAGAATCTATTATTCCTTTCCTTCTAGAGGCCCCAAGCAATATGAGGGATGTACAGGGACCAGAGGAATTTAAGGGAAGGGTTAGAGATAGGGCACAACCGTTGAGAGACCAGTTCCTTAGTGGAGTTGGGGAAGGCCCAGCTGATATTCCATAAGGAAAGAAACTTGTTCCAGAGTTCAAGGGAAAAGGGGCAAGAGAGGACCAGGTGGAAGGAATCTTCAGAATTGTTAAGACACAAGGGGCATCTATTAACAAGAGAGAAGCCCCTTTTACAAAGTTTATCACATGTAAGCACCTTGTCTTGAGCCAGCAACCAGAAGGGTGGGTCTTCCATAGAAGGAATAAGTTCTTTGAACCCCAACGCCACTGAGTATTGCCTTGAATGAGATTAGAATTATTAACAACCCATAGGTTGGTGAAAACATCTGCCACCTTGTTCCGTTAACGATAAATGTGAGAGATATGGGTAGCCTCAAAGGTGCCTAACAACATAATAGCATATTCTATCATGGTCGCTATAGACCAGTTTGGTTTAGTGGTGCTCTTAAGACAATTGATAATATTGTTAGAGTCACCCTCCACCCAGACTTTTCTATAACCCTTAGCATGTGCCATAGCTATAGAATAATAGGCAGCCACAGCTTCGACATAGTGGTTAGTTTGAGTACCCAGAGGGAGTGCCACTACTACTATGAACCCACCATGATTATCTCTTATCACCCCCCACTACTAGCAGCTCCAGGATTACCTTTTGCTGCCCCATCAAAGTTAATTTCGATCCACCCTTCCGAGGGCAAATACCACACCACTTTCCCTCTAGAGTGTTTCATTTTTTTGAAGGGTATAGATATATCTTCAGTGATGTTCCAGTTTTTGGAAATGATGCTCTCAATCTGAGTTACCTCTATTCTTTTATCATGAGAGAGTTGTTCTTCAATCTTGGCTTTGAAATTATCCTTAATGCTCCTTACCACTTTAAAAAACAAATTATCAGGGGTTAAGCCTGTGTCTCTGAAGACTCTATTATTCCTTTCCTTCCAGAAGCCCCAAGCAATATGAGGGATGCACACGGACTAGAGGAATTTAAGAGAAGGGTTAGTGTTGCCTATGTTCAATAATGATGGTTGCATGCCATACAGAGATTTGAAACATAAAGGAAAAGTAGAGTATAGGGTTAGAATAAGAATTTTTTGAGAATTTTTGAAAAGTACAATAAAATTAATGTCAAATTTTCAAATATAACATATCCCTTTGCCACCTACGAACATATTACATATGTAGAATACTTAAGCACATATCTGATTTGAACAAAATGCCTGAAATCTCCAAGAAAACAATACTTTAAATGCAATTATATGTAGCAAACAAACTTATTCTATAGAAATCTAAATTTTACTCTACTCCTTTCATGGCATTCGATATTCTTGACAAAGCTAGGACTAAATGTTGAATAAATTCTGCTACTTTTCATAATAGAGTTTGAACTCTAGATTTTATTTTGTTCCCTCATCTTGGTGATCTAAATTCTTGAAAAACTAGGGCTAAATGTTGAATATATTCTTCTTGGAAGAGGACAAGTGATACAAATGAACCTGACTTCAAAAACTGACCTCTAAGAAGATATTTGACTCGAAGAAACATGGATGTTTTTCTTCAAAACTAGTTTTCCTTCATAGAGGATGTCAGTTCTAACATGGGAATAATTTTGTGGACGCCCTCTCTGGATGTAGGTAAATTCCTACAGTTGTTTCATGGCACTTGTGTTAAAGGAAGATGACAGATGGGTTATTTCAGAGGCAAGGCGACAGATAAGCATTCAAGGAGCATCCTTTCATGGCAAGGCTGCACGATAGCCAATTACCCTACATTTGGTGTGAATGGAAAAAGTTTTAGGGTAAAAATAGTTTAAGATGTGTATATTTATGTTAGGTTTAGGGTTAAATATTGTCCAATAAAGCATATTTTTAATATTGTCATTAGGTAAAATATATTTGGTTTATTGTGTTAAATAGATTGATAAGAGTGTTTCTTTATACAATTTTTGGGAGTTAAATGTTCAACTATTTGATGCAGGAACTTCCGGAGGTCATTAATTTTGACCTATAGGTCCATTGGAGCTGAAATTTGGTGGGAAGATGCATCTTGAAGAGTTTAATAAAAGACCCACATAATTGATAAATTTGGTAGGTCGCCATTTTGACACTTTTTCGGGACCTTATCCAATCATCTAGGGCCTCAAAATGAGGTTTAATGTTTTTTTCGAGATTTTCCAAGTTGTATTTCCTAATTTATTTTCGAACTTTACTTGCAATTAGATTAGAAAGTTGATGATTAATGGTCTTTTAGTAAGTTTCAAATATTTGGAAACATTCATGGTCATACGGATAAGGATGCAAAGTTACCAAAAATAGCAATTTTAGAAAGTTGCAAAAATATGCCAAAAATGGTAATTTTCATTTTGTATAAACTTGATATTTTTTTTCAGTTGTGGTAGGATGGAATGGAATGAGAAGGAAGTTGAAAATAGTTTTGAGTTTTTTTTATATTCTTTGTAATAACAATACTGTTAAATTTTATGTTGTGAATTTTAGTTGCATCACTATTGGTGCAAATAATAGTAAATATTGGGTGTCACAATTGTCCCTTATGGGTAAGGGGTGAGAAAAGTCTTATTTTAGATACCTTTTATAAAAATATATTTGAGGCATCAAATTCAATGACGTGAATCTGAAACCTTAGGTTTAAGCACTGAACTTGCCAAGTAAGCTTGTATAAAAAAATAAGACTCATTCAATATGGCCACGCATGATTTTGAGAAGGATGAAATTAGGATGCACAACTATCGGGCTTCTCCCCTATATATGGTGCAAAATAGTATAAAACTCCACTTAAATTTAGTAATATTTGAATAGCACTAGACAATAAATTGAGTTTGTCCCTCAAGATATCTAACCACCTCATTAATTTGTTTCTTTCACCCCAAGGTTGCGATAGGAAAAATAAATATAAAATCCAAAGAATACTCTATAAGGGTGTCTCCAATTGGGGCCCACTTGCAGGTCTTATCTCCGAAAATCATAAACTGAGCAAGAAAATATACAAAAGATATAATGATCAGCAAGTCAAATGTGTAGTGATTCCTCCTCAGAAAGTACGACACTCTGGGTTTGTATGGAGCTTTAAAATAAGATGCAACAAACTTATACTTTATATATATATATATATATATATATATTTGTGTGTGTGTGTGGATGGTACAACTGCTTAAGGTGTTAAGTCCCGAAATATATCATGATCAAAACTCTAAAAATACCATTATACTATAACATCTAGAAATATATTGTCATACAATAATATAAAATGCACCACAAATGAGATCCAATCTAGCAACACCAATATATTAAATATATCAATTGAGTTACAATATTAAAATTGGGAATTCACAAATATGAGAACCACAAAACCCTAGTTGAAAATCTACAACTTTCAACAAACCAGTGATGAGAATTACAAGTATGAATTGTTTTGGGGCAACCACAATCCTTGAATGAGAGGGTTTTCGCCCTCAAGCCCACAATGGAAAACTAAGGGGTTTCATCCTCTGATCACCTACACTTCAAGAGTTTTTGTCCTTGAATGCTTCAAACTCCAAATTGGAAGGATAATTGAAATCACAAAATCAGGTAATTTGTTTTTTACTTTTGCCTCTTTTTTATAGTTTCTTTTTTCCCAGGCCTTCCATTTATTATATTTTTATTTTAATTTTATCTTCCCTCCAAGTATTTAAAAATATTTTTAAAATTACATCCAAAGGCCCTTTTTTGAATTATATTTTGAAAAAGCAATTTTTAAACATTAAATAATATTCTAATGGCCTTTTAGAAAATAAAGTAATTGGGCCTGCCTAAAATATTATTACTTTTTATTTTTTTAAAATGGGACATGACAAACATAGTTGTTTTGGGTATTTATTTAGTTGCTTCTTCTCTTTTATTGATAAATGACTACATGCAATTTGCCAGTAGTTAGAGAATGTTTTCTTGTAATTTTATGGCCACACTTAGAAATGAAAAATATATTCATCCATGGAAAGTAAAAATGCGTCAGTTGTAGAACAATTTGCCTTATGGTAAGTTAAAGAATGTTTTGTTGTAGTTTTGAGGCCACTAAGAAATTGAAAATAAATTTAGCCGTAGAAAATAAAGTTGCATCAGTTGTAGAATAGTCAAAATGAGTTCCATAACATACCTATTGGACATAAGCATTAACTAAAGCACAATACATATTCCTTGGAGTACATATAAACTATTTTGGAGAATAGTTAATTTGAGCCTCTTTAGGGAATTTCAAATCTAATTAGAATGAACGAGTCCATCTCCTTTTCCAATAATACTAGTTCTTATTTATGGAAGAAGACAAATTGTAGAGGCTAGAGGTCACAAGTCAAAATCCCCAAAATATAAACTATGTAACAAATTAATTATTTATAATTCCTTCATTATGCACTAGCCTAGGCCCTAGGTAGTTCTTGTGCAATGCTATGAAGGATTAGGTACTTGCTAGATTTGGTATGCACCTAGATCAACTTCAAACCCTTGCAAATCTGGCCTCTAATATTTAAATTAGACACAACAAAAGGAAAAATTGACTTTCTTGAATGCTCTAAATTTAATGGTGAAATCAGAGTTGCTCTATCAAGCCACAAAAGGAACCCCCTCAAGTCTAGTGTTCCTATCAAGTTTTTTTGATTCTCTAAGTGATCATTTGATGAATGAGAAGAACATACTCAACTTTTCAAGAAAATACAAAATCTGCAACCAAGACCTTCAAAAGACTAACAAGAAGCAATCCCACAAGCACTGATACCATATTATATTTGGCTATGGAGATAGCCACCCAAGATTGAGGAGCTTCAATGAAAGCACAAAGATACCCAAAATGAGAGAATAATTCTATTGTATCAAAAGATGCAAATATACAATGTATTACATTACTTTATAATGAGAAACTCTTGTTTATATAGCCAAGGTGAGACATAGGACAACATAAGATTATGACATGTCTTAATCTTATGACTTGAGACACAAAAAGTAAATGCCTTAAGTAGCCTTAACTAACAAGTGTGAAAAGGACACAAAAAGAAAATGAATAGGTGTAAAATCATGTTTCCACCAACATTTTACTTCCCACAAAAAGATTAGAGTAAACCCTTGTGGATCCACCCTTATGATCCATGTTGTACAAATGACAACCCTTCTCTATTCTCCCTTGAATTTTTGTTTTTGTCTTTATTTGTGGCAGTTTCTAGTAAAAGTTGTTGGGCCCTTTACATAAATTTTGAGAAGTTTAGAAGGGCATTCAAATGGGTTGTTTGAACTCATAGTCCTTGCATTACTCCCACTCCCAAAAGAACCCCCATTAGCACCTTTACAACCTCTTTGTTGAATTTCAATCTCTTCACTCTCATTACCCTCATTGTCCTTTTTTTGAAAACTCAAAACATAGTTGCAAGTGTAGACATAAAACAAGAAATAAATAAAAAATTATTCCTAAATGTTTGAGAATTTGGACAAAACAAAAAAATGCAAAAGATTTTGTGCAAATGAACAATGAATAGTAAGCTCTCCTCAAATAATGTAGTTTTAATGTTCTTTTTCCTTCTTCTTGAAGATTTTAAAAACAATTCATATTCTTTACCTAGTTTGAAAACATAATTATAATAGTAGGAAAGCAATCCCACTTGCCACATATAACAAATCTTACTATAACATTAACATTCAAAAAGAAAATCTTACAAATCTTACTCCCTTAATAGCGATCATCGTACACAAAAAAAAAAACTATAGACTTCTTCTGATTACAGACTTATCACAAATAGCAAAGAGCCTCTCTATTAAATAGAGTTCGTAGCCCATACTAAACTAAAAATAGCAGAAAAAATAAACCATAGAAAAAATAATCACTGATTATGCATACAACATGCAACTTACAATAGAAACTTAAACAAACTTAGACTATCTCCTAAAAACATGTAGCATTGACTCCCTCTAAATATAGTTGTACTCTAGTCAATTGGAAGCCGCACGATTCTCTGAGCATCAATTATCAACATACTCTCCCTTGATGCAAAGCAGAATCACAAGATAATCATTCTGAGTGAAGCCTTTTCCAACTAACTTTGCCTTATGTCTTTGAACACTATCATCATTGTTGTACTTTGTCTTGTAGACCCATTTAGCGCCATTCTTTTTCTTGTCATGTGGAAGCTTTGTAAAATTCAAAGGTTCAAAAACAACTTGTGAATGTAAAAATAAATTTACGGTCTCACCTAGCGGATTCTCTTCATGTGTTTGTCTTGTACACCTTTGAAAAATATATCTTAGGCTTCTTACTTTCCTTGTAGAAGTTAGACTTGAAGCTGGACTTGCACTTGGAATTAAAGAACTAGATGCGGGGCTACTTGGTGGATTTGTAGTATGTGGAACTAAAATATTAGTGGGCTGCTCATTAACAAAACCATCAATAATACCACCATTGTGAATAGATTTGAGCTTATCAACATGGCCTTTTTGATGACCATAAACTCCCCCTTCATCAAAAATCACATCTCATGACACAACAATGTTGTTAGTGAGAGGATTATACAACCTATAAGCTTTACTTTGCTCACTGTACCCAACAAAGATGGATGATTCACTCTTTGGATCTAACTTATGTCTCTTTTGATTAGCAACATGAACATAAGCTAAACAACCAAAAACTTTGAAATGATTAACATTAGGCTTTTTGGCATACCTAGCTTCATAAGGTGTCATCATGTCAAGTGCACTAGTGGGACTCTGATTGAGAATATAAACTATTGTAGCAACTGCATCTCGCCAAAAAGAATTACTTAATCCTTTTATTTGTAACATACTTCAAGCCAATTCAACCACTGTACGGTTCTTCCTTTTAGCTACACCATTTTGTTGAGGTGTGTAAAAGGTGGTAAGCTATCTTTTGATGTTAGTAGCTTCAAACTATGAAAATTAAAATGTCCATACCTAATATGCCATATGCTATATTGGCAAGATTGCTTCTATGTTCTCCAAACTTCAATGGAAACATTGTATTCTTTGTCATAAGCACAACTGTAACAACCCTATTGCCTTGATTCTTGTCATAGATGATACATTGCTTATTATCAAAGAACACTTTCTAGTTCTTTTCACACAATTGTCCAACACTCAATAAATTATGCTTTAATTGTGGAGTGTAATAAATATTAGTCATACATTTTTTACCTTCTTTGGTATTCACCTCCATAACTCCTTTCATTGCAACCTCTAATGACTTGTCATCATCAAGCTTAATTTTGGATTTGAAACTTTCATCCATTGTAGAAAAAAGCTCATTATTCCTTGACATGTGGTTAGAACATCCTGAATCTAAATACCAAACCTCTTTACGACCATTTTCAGCTTTGCCATATGATCAGAATAAATTACTAGGAGAAGCCTCCTCAATCTCATTAGCATAAGCAACACTTCTATTGTTATTACCTTCTTTTAATTTACATTTCCTTTCAAAATGACCATACTTGTTGCAATGATAACATTGAATATTTCTCTTATCAAATCTGCCTCTGCCTATTCCTCTGTTTCCTCTTGAATAATTCTGATTCCATTCTTTACCTTGTCCTTGGTTATGTGCAATCTACAATTTTGAAGAAAAAGCCTTCTCATCATTTTCTCTAAATGCGTCTCTAAGTCTCTCTTCATGAGACATACAAGATCCAACTAAATGATCAAACTCAAGAGTAGACAAATCAGTATTACAAGAATCAGACTCACCTAAAACTTGGCATGTTGATTTTTGACCCAGACTTGGACTTGGACTCGTCGCCCAGACTTGCCAAAGACTTGGCAAAGACTTGAAATTTTGAAAAACCCATGAAATTTAGAGATTTTTAAGGATTTAAAACTTGTTTCATGCACCCTTTAATAAATAAACCTTAAAGACACAATAAACTCATCAAATAGAAGCTACTTTGATCACATACACAAGTATACATCGATCACATAAGTATAAATACAAATTTTAGTTGAAGGAAATAACATGTTTAGATATATATTTTTTAAATGTATACAAAACTCAAGGAATATGAAATCCATGGCATAAAAAATTCAAAACAAATATCAAAACACAAACTAGAAGTTTATGGCTCAAAGGAGCTTACATCACTCTGCCCAATATCACAGCAAGTCCTACGTGGGCGTCTAACATAAGTCCTCGATGATGATGCAACCATGATATCTTCTTGTGTCTCAGTGACACTCACACCAATGTCCAAGGTGTCTGCTAGTGCTCTATCCTCCTCCTCTACCATGGCTACTACCTCTACCTCTCTATCCACCTGGTCAACTCATGCAAGGTCCTCATCACTGAAGACAAGATCCTCAACCTCAATGATCCAACCTAATTGTGGATCAACCTCCTCTAGTGTGATGGGTAATAAGTCATGGCCCAAAATTTGTTTGTGGCAAATGTAGTGCCCTTTTTGGGGGTTTGGGGGCAGCGCCCCCAATGAGGTCAAGAAGCAGCACCCCTGGCGCGTTCCCTGTCGTGATACAAGGTGGGGTTGAGGGGTAGAGCCCTCACCACCAAGACCAAATTAAAGCCTTTGAGACCTTCAAGGAACATGCCATTTTTCATAATTTTATTGCTTTTAAATAGCCTTCAAAAATCCTCCAAACCCTTCAAAAACACTTGACTTTCTTTCTTTTACATTTAATCGTTTTCCATTTTTTATAGTTTTTTTTCCCTGATTTGCATTGGTTTGCCCGAGTCTTCCTATTAGGACTCGTCCAGACTCAGCAAGTCTGGTGAGTACCTGATCGTCAAGTCTCCTAGATTCGCCCAGGGTTACCCGGCCCGTGAGTCACTAAGTCTGGGTGAGACTTGTAAGTATGAGACAAATTTTTAATCTCCTTTGTGATTATTCCAACATGATTCTACCTCGGTGTTAGAGACCTTAACACCTTTTTAACCACAACCTCTTTGTCCATAATTTCTCCAAGAGTAGCCATCTTATTGACCACATCCTTTACTCTTACACAATAATCACTCACAATATTCAATGATGTTAAAATAGATGTAATAACAAATGTAAATTACATGTGATAATTTAATAAGATCTCTAAAGTTAATCATTAACAAGACAAATTGGATAACTTAATCACATCATCACATATATAATAATCTCAATATCATTTTATTATTAATAGGTTTAGTACTTATCTAAACCAATGTGCACTTGGATTGGGCACTCTCGCCCTAGGAAGATTTCAATGGTCTTGGCCCTGGCTATGGCATACTCTAGGAGGAAATAATTCCTTTTAGAACACAACATGCTTTTATGTTCTCATACATGTGTTGGTTCTAGAAGAACAATGCTCAACAGATTGCTTGTTCTAAAAGAACAATGCTCAACACTAGTGTTGATTCTAAAAGAACAATGCTCAACACAATACTCTTACACAAGTATTGGTTATTAAAAGAACAATGCTCAACACAAGTGCAAACCAAGCCCTAGCCAGGACCATCTTGGGTTGTACGTTTTACCCCAGGTTAGGACACAATGTGTGTGCCCCCTTCTCTTAATGCCCATAGCCCACCAAACCACTTACTTCTTCCTCTTGAGTGTTCTCTATCTTCTTCTTTCTTTTGAGTGATGATTTTTATGCCCATTCCAAGTCTCACACAAATGCCTTATATAACCTTTTAAGGGGTGGTTTCTAAACCATCACACCATTTCACAAAGGTTGTCATTAACAATTAGTTAATAAACTTAACAATTTCTCCCTTTTAAAATTGGTTTTCATAATTATTCTTTATTTTTATCTATTTTAATCAAAGGATCATAATATCCTTTATTTTTTCATCTCCATTTTAATTATAAAGGGTAAATAAACTTTATCCTCTTATAATTTCAAAGTCTTCTTCATAAAATAGCCTTCTTTTCCATTTTGGGGCAAAAGTCCCATAACATTTCTCCCCCTGTAAATCAATTGTTGTCCTCAGTAGCTCAAGTTGAATCTACAAAATATTTCAGAAAAATAATTAGTCAAGTAACATTATCGATATCACAATGAATCTACTTCATTTACAAGCATATTTCTCAAATTTTAGATCATCCCAATAAATCTTCTGCTTTAATTGAAACCACAATTAAATCCCATAGAAATGCTTTGTTAATCACTAACATGATTAGAACTATAAGTACATTTTCACATGAAATAGATCATGAATTTATACTTGAGAAGCTAATACAAGTGTATACAATAAATCTCCTATCAAATAATCTTTTAAATTTGGTCATTAATGTGTAACCTTATCTTTAATACAAATATTTTAATCTTTTAGGTGTCACTTCAACATAAAATATATAAAAGTATTATCATGTGAATGACATACATATCCCATACATGTAGTCACTCATCAATGAGTATTATATACTCAAAATATATTAATAGATGATAGTATGCATTCTAGACTACATGAATATCCTCTTTTCATATACCAAATACAATTGAATGGAAACAAGTATACAATAACCTTTAAACAAAGTTCATCCTTGTCATAGGTTCACAAATAATGGACAAAAGCATATGTACAAGGTTATTGGGTTGATCAGGTCTAATAACAAAGTACAATATTACAATTAAGCAACAAAACATCAACAACTATTACCATCATAAAGTACTTCATAGAGAAACACCAGGTCTAATATTTCCTATAAGTAATTAGGTTAATTGAATATATTTCTTCATCTTTTCCATCCCGTTTGATCTCACAACCATCTAATTATGACTTCCTAAAATAATTAAAGACACAATTCAAGGTATTTTGATTGATCTACCAAACCTAAATCCCCAAACAATGTTTGAAAACTCAATATTTCAGAAGATGGGTTACCAATATCTCTATGCCCTTGGAGTCTTTAAATTATAGTAGCTATGATCATGGATTTTTTCATCTTGTGCCTTTCGTTGGGGTTATATTTTAATCTTATATGTAGGAATTCATGGAAATTTTGTATAAAATATAAAACATGTTGAAGATTTAAACATTACATAAACTAGATCTTTTCCAAATAGCTTCTTGGGGAACTTACATATCACAAAAAGTTTTTATTTAATCTAAGAATGGCTTGAGTTTAAGATTGGTCATCCCCCTATAAATTCTAATGTGTCCTCATTACAGATGCTAAGATAATCATTTTGGTTTCATAGCTTGTAAAAGCATTGTTTCATTGCACCTAAACAACACCATATTTTCCAAAGTTTAAGATGTGAAAATGATCCTGGGACTTGGGGGTTATGGGCCCACAAAACAATTCTAGGTGTCAAGTTTTTATTTTTTTAGCTATCGAAAAGTATAGTAGCACATGAAACTAATGAAGATTGGAATGGATTTACAAATTTGACTATTAGAAAGGCTAACTTATTAACTTTATATTTCTAAGACAACTTCCTTGTATAAGAGAGTATTAGCCAAAATATATTTACAAGACTTAAACTTAATACCAGTAAAGTTGTCATCTCTTAATTGAGATCTCAAATAATAATATGCTTAAAACTAACCCATAATAGTTTCAAAATGGTTTACAATGTTCTTAGTATAACTCAAACGAAGGTAAGTTATCTCTTTTTTAAAATAACAATCATGTTTCAGCACACTGTTTTCAATAAACCACTGAGTTAAGACCAAAACTAGATGTATGCAATTTGGATACTAATGTCATGTCTCATCATCTATAGTTTCCAAAGTCTGAAAAAAATATTCTACATTATTAAGATGTGAGATATGTAATATGCATTGCTATTACATCAGTGGTAACACAACAATTTAAAGTCAAGTGGATTTAGACAATCATGGGTTCAAATACTCATAATATATACTTAGCCTAATAATTGGATACATGTATAAGTTTTAAACTTATATTATACCAATGCATAATCATATTATGAATTGGGAATGAATATTAGGATTATAACATTGGACTATTTATAGTTTACTAATTTTCCTATGATTAGAAGTCATTCCTATAGGTACTTGGATAAGGACGTACCCCTTTCGAACTATAATTTTAATAAAGTCGACAGACCCACTCAAACCATAGAAGAGCCATAGGTAACACCCAATAAGGCACCATCATGAATGGTTATAATATGTATATATTTCAAGTGAGGTTAACATTGTGAGTATGGATACAAATTTGTTGGAAATAGGAGAGATATACTTTTTCTTTATAAATGTTAACTTTTAAGTTGTATTCAAATGGAACAACTTAAACACGTCACTCTAAATGAATTTTTATGCTTTAAACCTTAATTTATTTCATACAAAAGTGATTAAGAAGGCATCTTCTTTATAATAGAGCGGTGATGAGGCACCCTTTGTGATAGTGAAAATATTTATGGTGATAGAGAGGCCGCATTTATTATGAGAACCCAATTTGAGAGTTTTGAATCGTATGAGATGAGTTGGTAGATGGGTGCTTTTGTATAACAGACTTGTTTCTACAGTTAACTCCCATGTGAGTAGTATTTCTACACTAAAATAATTCCACCACAATTTGTAAATTTGATAGATACTTTGTTGATGTTATCATTGAATACTCATAATTATTTTTTTGTAATAAAATATCCCTTCGACTTTGTTTACTCTTATCCTAATTAACATAATGTTACATATACTTATATCAATTTATCAAGACATCATTTTTTAACACAAGATAATTCAAATAAATATTAATCATGTTTAATCATCATCAAAATGACATAAAATATAATTTAATCTTAACTATATATTAAATAATATTAATATAAGTAATCTCATTCTAACTTTAAAAGTTTGGTAGTTAATAAATATAAATCTTTTATTTATTATAAATCCTTTAAGAACAGTTATTCTAACCCTATAGAGGAATTATAATGTACAATGGTAGTCTTGGAGAATATTCTAAGTGGAGGCCTTTTCTAATAGTAAAGAAATGGTATAAATTAGGTGTGACGATAGCCTTAACTTAATAGACTTTACCATAAAACTTGATTTTCCATATAATCTCACCAAGGCATAGGTATAACACATGCACTATTTTATGCTTTTGTTTGTTTGAGTTTTTTTTTTAACTTTTTTACTCAAATGAAAATCATTTAATGATAGGATGTGACCCTTCAATATAAACCTTGGTCGAACAAGAGCTTTGAAGGAGTTGGAGTCCCTGCCAAAGGGAAGGGAAATGTTTTTGTATAGTTGCAATTGATATAGTATTATATAGAGAGGTAGAAAGTAATTCAAATCTTGTTGGTTTCTATTTTTAATGAAGTCAAATGCATGTAGAGTTAAAATTAGTGTATATAATTGAAATTCGTCATTTGTCTATCCTTTATGCAACAAGTATATGGGTGATATTGGAAGTCATCACGATTTTTCTTGTATGTTATATTTTGTGAAATCAATAATTGTAGTATATTTTTCATGCAATATGCATTTTATATGTTTTAAAGTACATAAGGATAATCACAATGTTAATTTGATTGTTAAGAAAGGCAGTTGGGACTGAGTTTCAGAGATAGCATAGGGAGGTGTTCGCACAAAGAAGACTTTGAAGCATGATTTAAAGGCATGTATTTGCTTCCACTGTGAAGATTTTGCTATGAGACAATCAAGTATTGAAGGCAAATGAAAAGTATACATTTTTTCCATATATAGAGCACAACTGAACTATTACAAAAATGATTCTTTGTAAAGTTCGAATTGAGACGAATTAGTTTTGCATCAATGAATATCCTATAACTATAAATGCAAGATGGAAAGGCTGGTTAAATAAATATTCAGTTAAGTTATGCATTTTAGGTGGAAGGGATTGTCCTAGATAGGATACAAGAAAGTGGTGTTGTGTGAAAAAAGAATTAAAAGTAGGATAGAATGTAATAAAGCTTATGTAGCAAGTTGCCCCAATTGCTTAGTGATTGTGATGTAATTGACGCCTCAACAAGAGAATTGTTGAGTGAAAAGGAACCTAATTGGTATGTTGAAAAGATAGGGGGTGATAAGATATGTACCATAAAGGATGAAATATGTGAATGTCATGAATGTACAGCTAAATGATTTAGTAACGACCAATTGTGTTGATTCATGTTGCTAGGATGATTAGATATGATTTGCATGAATGTACATGTAGGATGATTGGATCTCTGAAAGATGATGGGAAAATGGTGGGATAGAAAATGGAATGGATAAAAAAGTCATATTGTCATAGTTAGTTCATGTGCATTTATGCATCTTGATAATTTTAATGCTGAGATTTAAAAATTCTAAAGCCATTCCAATTACAGTAAGTAGAGGATAGCTAAATAGATTTGTCTTGAACCCCAAATACTACAAGCAATGTAAAGTTTGGTCAAGATGCAGCTCCCAAAATAGACTTGTATATAACTAGTCAATCAACGCTAGATAAACTATGTATTTGACACTTGCAATTTGCATCATTACATAAAGTATGGTAACTTGAGGTGTTTTAGATGGTTGAGGTATGGATATTGGCTAGTTTGCAATCATGTGTAAAGTATGGTTTTTGACTGAACTACATCATTTTGGCTAATAGATAATATATCTTCGGTCACATACATTAGTATTTTCCTGGTTTTAAGAGGTTTCTAGTCTTGCATATGGTAATCCAACACGTATTTTCTTGAGATAAGTTATGTTTATTCATTTCTCCTTGATTGCACTATGTCAAGACCTTAGGAAATATTCCTCTTGGCCTAGCAAATCCAAAAGAAGGAGAAGCTACTCTTTGTCATGAACTGGTTGAAAGTTATCCTTGGTTGATCATAAGTTGCAAGTATGATTACTTAAGCTAAATTTTATAGTGGCTCAAGGTATGGCTTATGTTTAGAGTTTGAGGAGTTAATAGTTGTAAGAGACAAAAAATGACATTATTGTTGGGGATTAATTGAGGGTTGTCATCATCTAAGTGTGCTAGTTTATAGTTTTAGGGTTTAAGGTTCATAGTCTAAAGTTAAATTTTAGTTTTAGGGTTTATAATTCATAGTTTTAGGGTTTATACTTAAATTTAGTGTTCAATGGTTTATATTTCATAGTTTTAAGGTTTATTGTTTGTAGTTGTAGGGTTTATAGTTAAATTTACTATTTTAGGATTTATAGTTCATAGTTTTAGGGTTTATTGTTCATAGTTTTGGGGTTTATAATTAAGTTTAGCATTTTACAGTTTACATTGTATGCTTTTGATGAAACAATAACAGAGATCCATACTCGAGAACAAAATTGTATTTTGTGTACAAAGAGAAATAGAGATATTTTTAGATTTTTATGACATGTTCTATGACTAGATTATAATTTCATAATAACTTTGTCTAGAGTATATTAATGATATCTATGTTATAATTCATGTTGTGCTTATTTTGTAAATGTCTTGATCACCTTTTTTGTAACATATGTTTGTATTATATATGAGATATTGTAATTCTACATGAATATGATATAAAATTAATGTAGCATTGTTTTGAAATTAAAAAAAAGTTAAACTTCTTGTGGTTTGTACTTTCTATATCCATTCTTCATACTGTGGGAAATAATTTGGTATTGATAAATTATGACATATTGAAGTCATGTCTTTTTAATATATTTATCAAAATCTCTTAAATCGCTAAACTCATGGGATTGTTATAAAATAGTAGAAGCACTTAAAGGTGTTATTGCTAAGATTGGATTAGAGAATTTGATGGCATGGCTTACACTAGAATTTTATATTCTGTTCAAACTCTATATCAGATGCTTGATGTGCATGTTAAAGATTCAAATTTATAGAATCAAATAATATTGTTATAATCAAAGCATGTGTTTGACTACGAGAAAATAGTTAAACAATCACTCCAGATTGTGTCAACCACTCCCAGAATATTGAATTCATAAATAAGTTAGCAAGATTGTTATAATCAAAGTCTATGTGTTCATGTAGAAGAGAATGGTCAGACGATAGTTACGTATTGTGTCAAGCACTCCAAAATACAGAATCCATAAATAGTTTTACTTGTTAATCATCATTGAAAGAATCAAGTTAATGTTAGTTAAGACTAGTTTGATGGATTGTAGACAAAATTGAATTTCAAAAGAAAAACTAACAATGATTGTATATTTTGTTATAGGCAGGATTTCATCAAAAGTAGTGAGAATCCCTATTTAGTTGCATCTGCCACATTGTAATAAACATTCTCTTGTCTTTAATCTTGAACATTTACATATTTCATCATCCTAAATATAGCATCTGCAACAAGATTTTACTGAATTTTCAACAAACAGATGTTCTATTTCAATCATGTTCAGGCCATAGATTTTAAGATTCCCATGTAGCTCTTTAATCTATTATATCATCCTCAAAGCTTCTGTAGAAGTGCCAATCAAGAGACTAGGTACAAGTACAAGTGTAATACTATCACTTCTAGATTAATCAATATCAATAATCCAAGTGTAAAACTGCAAATAGAGTCATTGTACTACTTGGAAGGCTTCTGTGAATAGTGATACAACCAATTATAGGTACAACAATTTAAGTGAATAACACACAACTGTTCACCATCAATTAGAAAGCTCTCAATCAATTAGTTCGAAAGGTTGACACAAGCCATTTGAATGCCTCACCAAGCAACTGCTTGGAAGGAGTGGCCACCTGTGAACTTTGAACTGAGACAACAAGCAGGATGAGCCTCAGGAAAGCGGAGATAAAGCATTGAGATGGTGTTTAATGCTCCATCATTATCTTGACAATCCTCATTAGTGCTAACAGATTCATATTTAGTAAAAGCAACACTACAAGAACTTGCATACAAAAAGTGGAGAAGAAATATGTTGATGTGCAGTAAAGGAGGTTCCAAATAGAAAGGCTGACGCCATTGAGTCATCTGCAGTGTTCCGATGGAAGAGTGAGCATGAAACCATTACAGGGACATAGAAAAATATAGAATGACAATGTAAAAGATATAGGAACTTACAAATGGCTACTTTTTTTGCTTCCAACAAATAAAACTATTCTATTTTTAATATTTTTGTTATTGCCTATCATTGAGTGTCTTTATTGCATGATGTCTGTAAAGAAATATATCAAACAACATTCTAAATGAATGAGATATTTGCACAATAGCAACAAACCATTACAAATTGATGAAATGATTGTATATTGAGACATTTTGCACCTACGTATACCTAATTCTCATTTTCATTTTATAGATCAAAGTATAGCTAGCAGGCATATGTGTAGAGAAAAGATTAGCTACATTCTTAACCATGGCCAGCAGAGAATTTGACAGTAATGAATTATGGTGTTAAGTCTTTAACTGAACAAAAGAGGGCAACCCATAAAAGCACTGAAAGATAGAGAAAAGTAGACATCAACCTATAAAATGCATAAACAACATGAAAATGGTTGTGTAAAAGATGTAGGAACTTACATAAGCTTCTTTTTTTGCTTCTAATATGTTAGATATAAACCCTTTGAATAGAGATAGACCACATCGCCATCTAACTATGTCAATAGATGCATGAGTAGCGCATATAATCTTTTGGTTGGGAGGGTTAAAGACATAGATTTTACTGCCATCAAACAATCTAACAAAGTGAGTAAACAACACAAACATAAATGCTTTCAATGGACATGGTTGCCACCTTCACGAAGCAATCCATCGAAATGAATAAAGAACAAGAAAATGACAGTGCAAAAGATACAAGAACTTACAAACAGCTGCTTTTCCACTTCCAACATGGTAGATATAAACCTTGTCAAGAGACATAGATTTCACCCCTGTGAAACAAACTATATCAAAGAACATGAGAAAGGCATGAAATATTTGCAATAGCAACAAAATATTGTGAATTGATGAAATTATTTTATACTAAGACATTTGGCATTTATCTAGATCTAATTTTCATTTTCATTGTATAGATTGAAGCACAAATGGCATTTAGAGGACAATAGACAGTAGACATTGACTGATAAAATGCAGAGATGTAGAGAACTATAAAATGACAATGTAAAAGATATAGGAACTTACAAATGCCTCATTTTTTTCTTCCAATATGATAGACATAAATCCTTGCAACAGATACCGATGTCTCTGGCATCAAGGAATCTGAGCCAATGAATAATCAATGTAAAAAAGATAGTGCAAAATATATAGGACATTACAAATGCCTATT